>JBBGZY010002143.1:2157500-2722030 GCA_037952925.1 Lithobates clamitans
CCACCTCCCGCCAGAATGGTCTAAGCTTGGGACAGTCCCAAAAGATATGCAACATTGTGCCCTCCGTGTTGCCACAGTGCCAACACAGGCTAGAAACTTGGGGGAAGAATCGGTGTAATGTGGTAGGTACTCTGTACCACCGAGTCAGAATTTTGTAACACGTCTCTTGGATTCTAGTAGCTATGGAGGACTTCTGTGCAAAATGAAGGATCTTCTCCTTCTGGGACTCAGTGAATTGGGTATCTAGGTATTCCCATCTGGACAAAAACAGGGGGTCATGACCGTCTACCGGTTGAATCAGAAGAGAGTAAATTGTTGAGAGACTATGACGGATCGGCTCCCCTCAGTGAGAAATTTTTTCCAATTCCGTGAGCTCTCGAGATATGCCCGGTATCCGGAGACAAGAAAGGTACGCAACTGGAGACCACTCCAAAAGTCCAGCGAGTGGGGTCAGAAGCAGATACCCCAGCCGAGGAGGACAATTGACCGTCTGGGTCTATATAGTCGCATAGATGAAGTCGTCTGCTCACTACCAAATGTTGAAAGTGGGGATTCTGGAGGCCAGGAGAGAACTCTGGATTGCCCAGAATCGGTATCATAGGGGATGGGGAAGGTGACACTGAAGAGTGTCAGAAGACGTCCCTAGCCACCACCAGTGGGGTGATCTGTGAGGGCTTTAGGCAAAGATGATGTGAGCCACGGCCAACTTTTGGCTGTACCGTTGGAGTATTCTATTTCCATAGCCACCCAGTGTTTCGCCGCCACGTGGCAATGCCAATCCACTATCCTTGTAAGATGAGTCGCCCTGTAGTATGCTTTCAGATCAGGGAGGCCAACTCCGCCCCAATGCTTTGGAACAGTAAGCAGGTGGAAGTTGATTCGTGGCTTGCGATGAGACCATATGAAGTCTCGAAAAAAAAGCAGTTGATTCGCTTAAAGAATGCAGGCGGAAGTCGAATGGGGATCGCCTGCATCAAATACAACACCCTTGGCAGTATTGTCATCTTGAGGGCGCTACAGCGGCCAAGCCACGTTAATGTGAGGGAGTGCCAGTGGAGGAGGTCAGAAGTGAGGTCAACACCCAAATAGTGTATAGACTTAGTTGCCCAGTGGAAGGGAAACACTGAGCTTAATGACTTGACCATCTCCTTATCTACTGTAATGTTGAGGACGGAAGATTTGGACAAATTTATTTGGAACAAAGAGAGGGAGCCATGCTCTTGCAAGGATCGCAGTAGATTTGGGAGGGAAGTGGATGGATCAGTCAGAAAGAAGATCAAATCGTCCGCAAATGCGGCTACCTTGTGCATCCCTGACATTTTTTGGTACCCGGCAATGGCAGAGTTCGCCCTTACTGTGCATAAGAAGGCTCTAAAGAGAGTATGAATATCAGTGGGGAAAGGGGACAACCCTGTCTCGTGCTGTTATGAATATTGAAGAAATCAGATCTTGTCTCATTCACCTTAACCGTGGGGCAGGAGTATAAAGACAATATCCAACGCAGCATAGAGGATTGGAGACCAATATGTTCGAGAGTGGACCGTATGAAGGTCCAGTTGACCCGATCAAAAGCTTTCTCTGCGTCAGTGGACAACAAGAGAAGAGGCTGTTTTGATGATCTAGCTGTCTTGAAGAGGTGCAAAGCCTGCCTGATCCCTATGGATGAGGCTTGGGATATGTGGGAGCAATCTATTGGCCAAAATTTTGGCAAACAGTTTCAAATCAGTGTTCAGGAGTGCTATTGGCCGATAGTTCCCAAACCGCAGTGGATCCTTCCCCTCCTTTGGGATCAGAGAGATATAGGCTCTCAGGGTATCTAACGGGAAGGTTTCCCCTTCCGTGATAAGAGTTAAGGGCGCGAGTGTGTCTAAAAAAAGCCTTTATAATAAGTTGAGGTAAGACCATCCGGTCCGAGGGCCTTTTTTGGTTTCGAGTGGGTCAGAGCGCCACCCAGTTCCTCAGTCATGATGCGCTCTTCCAGCTCTTCCTGTACTTCAGGGGAGAGGGAGGGCATGCCGGAGGAGGTTAGGTATGACTGTGGGATTATTCCACCATCAGAAGGAGATGCATTATACAAGTTATAGAGGCCCTCGTAGAAGGACTTAAACTCCGCCGCCATATCAGTTGACGTAGTCAGCCTCTGACCTGAGGAGGCCATAATGCTAGAAACGTACGTTTTTGCATGCGGACCCCGCAATGCCCGTGCAAACAATGTACCCGGTTTGTTTGAGAATTCGTACATTGTACGATGTGCCCAGGCCAGAGTCCTCTCTCTTTTAAGGCGTGCTCCTATTCTGATCAATGCTCCCCGAACTACCGTTTTATGTGCCTCCCACACCACCAATGGATTGGTGGCTGTGGCTTCATTAATGGAGAAATACTCCCGTTAGGTGGTCAGGAGTTCAGTGCGGATCTCCTCCGATTGGAGCAGAGACTCATTTAGTCTCCAGGATGGAGGGGTCTGGGTAACTGGTCCCAATTGAAGTGTAGATAACATCGATCGAGGTTGACACCACTCTAGCTAGGTCTTTGTGTGTGATCAAAAGATAATCAAGCCGTGAATAGGTGTGATGAACCGAGGAGAAAAGGGAATAGTCACGGTCCTGTGGATGTAGCAACCGCCAGGGGTCTACCAAGTGCAGAGTTTGTAGGTCTGCCTTCAACCGTCGAAGGCGGGAATAAGAGAGAGGAGAGGAGCCCCGCGAGACATCCAGTAATGGGTCCATGGCGAAATTTAGGTCTTCCCCGAAAATAAGGAGACCCTTCGCAAACTCCAGGAGCTCCAGGAGAAGCCTCCGCAAAAACTGGGGATGGTCCATGTTCGGGAAGTACACATTTGCAAAGGTGACCACCACATCAAACACCCTCCCCCTCAGGAGGAGGAAACGACCCTGGTTGTCCAACCGATGTGCCTCAAGCTTCAATGGGACCGATTTGGTGAGCAGAATGCTTACCCCCTTAGATTTGGAGACGGGAGACACACTGTGATAAGCTGTTGGATAAGCCCCATTAGTCAATTTAGGGATATGGTCACCGCGAAAATGCGTTTCCTGCAGGAAAGCAATTTGCGGTTTACTTTTTCTCAATCCAGCCAGTAGCTGGGAACGTTTCTCAGGCGTATTAATGCCCCACACATTGAGGGAGTTGACCTTAAGGAGACCCATCCTGACGATACACCAGCAGGTGGACCTAGTAAAGTACGTGAGACAAGTTCAATATATTAATCTCCCCGAGGCGAGAGGCAGGAAACAAAGATAGAGATGGAGGGATGAAAGAGAGATGGGGACAGGAAAGGAATATATAAATGGGGGGTGGGGAAGAGGGAAAATCTACGAAGAGTGTAGGTTAGTCAAGGACTCAGGTTAAGCACCAAAAGCGCCCAATCAAGAGTCCACCCTATTCGGGGGGTGAATGGGATGCTATGAATCGCCCAGATTGAGCAACTAAACTGCAACGGAGGTAGAAGATTAGGAGATGCACAATCTGAGAACAACGAGAAACATATTTTAACTAATAACTAATAATAGAGCCAACATGGTTAGAGTATAGATAGTAGCTGAGTAATTCAAGGATGGATAACAGTGTTGGGAGCAGCCAGTAACTTAGACCGTGCTGTGTTGGTGGATCTGGGGAGGGTGCCCTCATCAATGAGACGTCCAGTGGGCAGCAGAAGATATGAACCAGAGGCAGTATGCAGCCTTTACTCCGCCTTTCAGGGCACCAAGACAGAGGGTCAGAGTGATAAAAAACATGCAACACATTTAAGGTTAAAGTGCAATACAGGTATCCAACAGTAGTAACAGAAATATAGAATATAAACCAAACCTTTACCCAACAGACCCCACCACCCCAGTAACAGATGGACAACCCTTGCGGCCTGCCACGGGGGGCTTGATAATTGAAGGGGTGTTTAGAGATCGTGTTCCTTGAGTTCAGGTAACTGCCTATCAGCTCTGACAAAAGAAAACAGAGGTATCGGGGTGTGTAGCCTGCTGGCAGATCCCACAGTCCCCATCATTGGTCGTCCCCTCCCCAGCACCTAAGATGGAGATGGAAAGGAGAGCTATATAGATGGCACAAACCCAGCCCATTAAGTGCAAGAAAACAAATTAACTAGATTGAGGCAGCAGCAAAGGGTAAATGTTCCTGAGGGCTCAGTGCCCAGGATTAAAAGGCCCAGGGTGAGGTTGGGGGGTTAGGGGTTCACCAGAGAGGTGGAAGCATGCTTGATACTGGGAATGTTATTGTGTCTCTCTTGCCTGGAGCAAGGAGCAAGGGATTTCCGGATCTCCTAGGTGGTATCCATCAAGTCCTGGTCAGAGATGTGGTACTAGCCCCACCAGGTCAATGAGGGTAATGAGCAAATCCAGTAGACAGGAATCCTGAGATGAAGTAAACAGTTGCAGGGTCATTCTATTAAAAAGTAGACGTCAAATAACAGAACCCAGAAGGGAAGGCTGGACGAAACGTCCGGGCACCCAGTTCATTGAATTTGAATTAAGGGGGTCCCTGAGACTCCGAAAAGGGAATTGATCAAGTCAGGTCATACAATGACTTACCAGCTACTTAGACTTAGAGATAAGTCCTCGGAGGAGGTTGGATGGGATCTGGGGGCCTCACGGCTGGGGCCACGGGAGCGGTTTCTCCTTGTTCGTTGTGGTCTTGGCAGGGGTGGACCAAGGGCTTCATGAGTAAGCAGGTAGTCATGCCAATTGGGAACGCTGATGGCAGGCTTATTTAGGAATCTGAACAGCTCTGGAAGCTGGTCTGGGGAACGAAGGTAGAAGTCAGTACCTTGCTTGCGGACAATTAGGGGGAAAGGGTGGCCCCAACGGTAAGTTGCATCTGCAACGCAAACTATTTCCAGGAGGGGTCGTATCAAGCTCCGCATGGCCCTTGTTTGTCTGGAAACATCTGGGTATATCCTTATAGTGGCTCCGTCGAAGTCAATAGGGCCCTTCGACCAGGCCAACCGATGGAGCTCTTCTTTAACATTGAAGAAGTGGACCCTACAGAGAACGTCCCGTGGAGGGTCCACGGGAGCAGGGTCTTGTGTGGGGGAGGGAGACACCCTCGGACCCGGCACCCAGGGCACCCTATCCAGCTCCAGTTCGGTGGTGGGAGGCTTACCCAGAATCTGGTTCAGGATGGCTACTACTGTGGAACGCAGGTCAAGGCCCATAGTGGCCTCTGGGATGCCACAGAGGCATAGATTGTTCCTCCTGCTCCTATTCTCCCCATCGTCTAGCCGCGGTTGAACTTCGATAAGATGTCGGTGAAAGGCCTGGTGTTCCAGCTCCAGAGTGGTGACGCAAGCCTCTGTAGCATTGGTAGATGATTCCAGGTCTGTCACTTACTCATCCACTGAGTCCACCTGCTGGCGCAGGTCATGGAGCTCTCTTGTGAGCGCATTGACAATGGAGGTAGCCATAGCCTGCAGATCCTATTTAGTGGGCAGGTCAGCCATCATATCCCTGAGAGCTCCCTCAGAGCGACCACCTGCCCTGCCATCAGTTGCAGAGGCATGCTGTGAATCTGACTGTGGGAGGTCCGGTGATACTATGGGGTAGAGCGGACCGTCGGGGAGGGAGGTCTGGTCCCCTGTTGTCCCCACTGGCGGAGCCCTCTTACCGGAGGTAGTGGCGGCGCTTGCTGGAGTGATTCTCGGCGGTGCCATCTTGGATGTTTCCGCGGGAGATGAGGCGGCGTGCTAGCGGAGAAAATAGTGGGTTATCTCGGCCCCCCTCGATTCCCCCGAGATCAGCGGGAGTTTGCGGTCCCCCGGCATTTGCGATTGGCTCGCCTGTGCAGTTCTGCGGGTGAGTCTCGGTCCCGGCTTGTGCAGACCTCCAGAAAGGACGTCTTCACGCTGCCATGGATAAGCCACGCCCCCCGAGACGTCCTTGTCTTAATTTACAACTGTTCCTTTCCTTTTTTAAATCAGATTATTTTTATTGAAAACAAACACAAAAAACAAAAATCAACAACTTTTGTCATTCTATTATACAGAGCAAATCCTGTATTTTGTGAGGACACATAAGTATCAATTTTACATGACTGATCGGTCTAATATGTTATTTTTTAAAACAAACTAATCATCACATTCAAAGATATAGATATGTTTGTATGATAAAGCTACTGTGGTTGTGATTCTGTGGTCTCGTTACTTAACATGTGTGTCCTCTGTAATGCTGGCCATACACTATACGAAAAATCGGCCGAAAAATCGTTCGTATGGACACTTCGTTCGTTTTTCGGCAAGTTAGTGGGTACAAATCGATAATCGTTTGTGACGTTTTTGTGGAAAAAAAACGAACGGCATGTTTGGAAAATTTCTGCCGAACGTACGATAAATTGCAAGGTTAATGTGTTTCCCGTCCGAACTGCCTGCACTAGGTATATGTAAAAAAACGAACACAAAATTATTTATTCATGTCCACTGAACAGATTATCGGTCATTATATGATGGCACGATCGTTTGCGGTCACGGTCGAACGTTCGTTTTTCGAAAAGGGGTTCGGCCGATTTTCTGTATAGTGTATGGCCAGCATTAGTCTTTTTTCTTTTCCCCCTTTCTGCTCCCGGTCCTACCAGGGCCAACAAGCAGAGCAGGGTACCATCATCCCCTTATCAGCGGGGAGCGGTGTGCAGCATTTTCATGTATTAACCATTGGGTAAAACAAACTATATACAATTCAACCTCTGCAGTGCCCAGTATTTTCATAGCAACTCCCATCCAAGGCAGTTGTGTGAATGGGGTGGTGTTTTCCTCCTCCTCTCTCAAATCTAGCAAATCCCTCTTAGTGCTAAGTTCTAAAGTGGTATAGTTGATGATGTGGTTCTGCCTCCTAGGATTCTATTGTGGACCAGGCGTAGTGGAGCTAGTCCAGGGGTGTCCAACCAGGGATCCCATATATTCTCAAATTTTCTCGGGCTACCTCAGTGTTTGTATGTGAGTTGTTCTCTAATAAGAGAGTCATTTACAGACGCAATCCACTCTGTGTGTGTGGGTGCCGTCATAGATAACCATTTTCTGGCAATAAGTTTCCTAGCCAGGAATAGCGCCCTTAGAATGGCTATGTAAGTGTGGGGCGTGTATTGTTCTTCATCTAGTCATCCCAATAGACAAAGTTTAGGGTCAGTTGTAAGTTTGAGGTTCCATATGCTGTTAATAGTGGTTATCACTGCTGCCCAATACCTTTGTAGTTTCGGGCATTTCCACAGCATGTGGACAAGTGTACCACTGTCAATAAGGCAGCGAGGGCTGAGTGGGTCATCTCTTCTGTGCCATTTGTGTAACTTCTCAGGTGTGCGGTATGTACCCAATAAATAATTGGGTACATTTTTGAGAGGAGGGTAGGAACACATGAAGTACGTTGTCTAGTATGGTGTTCCATTCCTCGTCCGAAATATGCCCTATGTCATCTCCCAATCCAGCTCTACAATTCAAAGTCATCGCTTGTGATACATGACAAAGAAGGGAGCTATATATGGAGGAAATTTGCCCCTTCCGGGATGATGACATAATTGGTTGTGTAAGCACCATGGGTCTGGTTAGCTCCCAAGTGGAGATCGTAGCCTGTGCAGCTATAGCATGCCTAAGTTGTAGGTACTGGAAGAATGAGGTGTTTGGCAAATTAAATTCTGTGCGTAGTGATTGGAAGTCTCGGAAAACGCCCCCACAATATAATTGTGGAATATAGTTTACTCCGTTCCTTGACCAATTGGAGAAGTTTTGTAATTTGTTTAGTTCTGGGTAGTAACGGTTATTCCATATGCGTGACCAATTTGTGTATCAAGTGTATTGCAGGTGTTGTTTGGTTTTATTCCATATTTTATCTATAAGTATCAGTGTGGGGTATTGAGTCAGAACTCCCAGTTCACCTGCCTCTATGCACTCCACAAGTCCATCACCAGACATCTGTGTGCGCACAATGTTCCGAATGGGGTCAGAGGACTCAGGTAAAGCCAGCCCGTTAGGTGTTGCAGCTGAGCCACCATAAAATAGTAAAATGGGTTTGGAACCGCCAGTCCACCCGAGTCCTTTGCTTCCTGCAAGGTTTCCAATTTGATTCTTGGAACCTGTTTCCTCCATATGAATGCACTATAAAACGGAAAATTGTATCATACTTACCGTAATTTTCCTTTCCTGGTGCCTATCCATGGCAGCATACTAGTGATAGAGCTCCGCCTTGACTCCTCCCTCAGGACCAGTGAATAGCATAAATTAAAGACGTAGTCCCTCCCCCAACATTCTCTGTAAAATAGAATACAGAGGGTGGGAGCGTATGCTGCCATGGATAGGCACCAGGAAAGGAAAATTACGGTAAGTATGATACAATTTTCCGTTTTCCTGGTGCCTCCATGGCAGCATACTAGTGATAAATAACTAGCTGACACGGGTGGGATAATGCTTAACAATAAATGTTTAATTAGAATGGGACATTGCAGCCTGAACTGCCCTTCTCCCGAACTCAACCGTTGTGAGAGCTCCTGGGTCGATACAGTAGTGTCTGAGGAAAGTATTGCGAGAAGACCAGGTGGCGGCCCTGCACACCATCTCTAATGACACGTTAGCCCTTGCTGCCCAGGAGGTTGAGACTGCCCTTGTAGAATCAGCACTCACTCGGGATGGAGGTTCCATATTCTTTATCCTGTAGGCCTTCTGGATTAGCTTTACCACCCAAGATGCCAGAGTTCTGATGGAAGCTTCTTTGCCCCTGTATTTACCGAATGGAACAATCAAGAGTCTTTCCGAGTTCCTGAAGGATCTAGTGGCCTCTAGGTAGGCTCTGAGTACTCTGGATATGTCCAGCTCGTGACATGCTCCTGAATCTGCTTCAGCAAATACTGGTAGTGCCCAGGGCTCCAAAAGGTGGCTTGGAGTAGTGACCTTAGGTGTGAACCCCCGAAGGGGACGAAGTTCTACTCTATCGTGAAAGAAAGAGATGTGGTCATCACCTATTCCCAACGAGTGGAGTTCTGAGATCCTTCTACCAGATGTAATGGCTAACAGAAAAACCGTTTTCAGTGTTATGTTCCATATTGTCAGTTGTTCCACTGGGGTAAATGGATGGTCAGAGAGGACTTCAAGGACCAGGGATAAATCCCACTTGGGAAAAGACCGTCTGGCAGGTGGCCGGATCTTCAGCACTCCTCTGAGGAAAGTGACTACTAAGGGCTCTTCCGCCCATCTTTTATTTGTTGCGGCAGAAATTGCTGCTACTTGCACTTTGAGAGAACTTAGGCCAAGACCCAGATCAAGTCCTGATTGGAGGAAGCCGAGAACACCTGATGTAGAAGGAGAGATTGGATTAAACTCATTTGAGGCAGCAAATGACAAGAACTTGTCCCATATTCTAGAATATATAGCATTGGTTGCTGGTTTCCTGGCTCCTAGGAGGGTTGTTATGACCCCTGGGGAGCATCCTAGGGACTCGAACCTTCGCCTCTCAACCTCCAGATTCGAAGGTTCAGCTTCTGAGGGTCTGGATGAACTAAACTGCCCTGCGTCAGAAGTTGAGGGAAAGGATGGATCCTGATTGGAGAGCTCACACTGAGACGCATAGCTAGAGGAAACCAAGGTCTCTTCGGCCAATATGGGAGTACTGCCAGTACCTGGACTGTTTCTCTGAGAAGTCTCAGGAGGAACTTGAATATTAATGGCCGGGGGGGGAAGACATATGCGGTGGTGAACCTCCAGGGGCATGACAGGGCATCTACTTCCTCCGCTTGCGTATACGGAAGGCGAGAGAAGAACCTGGTCAGTTTGGCATTCCCCGGGGTGGCAAATAGGTCTACTTGAGGGGGATCCCAGAGGCTGGCAATCTGATGGAAGACCTGGGGATGAAGAGCCCACTCGTTGTTGTCCAAGAATTTCCTCGACAACGTGTCTGCTTCCGTGTTCAACCTTCAAGGGAGATACATCGCCCTGAGGTCTAGGACGTTCTTCTCTGCCCAGAGCATAATCGGCTCCACTTCCCTGAGGAGTGATGTGCTGCGAGTGCCCCCCTGCCTCTGCAGGTATGCGACAGCTGCCCTGTTGTCTAGGCGTAAAAGTACTCTCTGGCCCCTGACCTGAGAAGCCAATGAAGTTAGTGCCAAGAACGCTGCTCTCATCTCCAGTATGTTGGATACTACTCCCTGGGTGGAGCAGGACCATCTCCCTTGTATCCTGGTTTCCCCGCAATGGGCTCCCCAGCCCTGTCCACTTGCGTTGGACGTAACTGTGATCCAGAAGAGGGAACCCAGATAGCGAGGTTTTGAGAGGTTTTCCGGCAGAGTCCACCAATGAAGGCTCCTGCGCATTACTCCCGTCAGCAGAATTGTCTGAGAGAATTGCTGTTTCTTCCACTGCGCCAAGAAACCCGTCTGAAAATACCTCAAATGCCAATAGGCCCAAGGAATCATCGGTATACAGGCAGACATTGTGCCAATGAGGCTCAGGCATTGCGATGCCGTTAGATACCGGCTCACAATGGTTTTGACCATCTTCTGGATAATAATCCTCATCTTCAGGGATGGTAATGACACTGTCCCCTCCCGGGTGTTGAACATCGCACCTAGATAGATCATCCGCTGTGTAGGTGCCAGCTGACTCTTCTCTGAGTTTATCAACCATCCTGGTTCTCTCAGGGACTGGAGAAGAATGTCTCGGTGGTACACCAACTGACCCGGACTGCTTGCTAGGAGGAGGATGTCGTCCAAATAGTGGTATATCCTCAAACCCCTCTCCCGCAGGGGAACCAAAGCGGATATTAGAATTTTGGTGAACACCCTGGGGGAGGTGCACAGACCGAAGGACAGGGCTTGGAACTGCAGGTGGATCCGACCTACTGCAAATCTGAGATACTTCTGAATGGCAGGTAGAATTGGCACGTGTAAGTACGCATTCTGCAGATAGATTGATATCATCCAATCTGTTGGCTGTACTGCCTGAATAATTGTTTGTAGAGACTCCATCTTGAAGCTTTCTGGGTGTATGTGCCTGTTGAGTCTTTTTAGATCGATCACAGGTCTCCATCCACCCGTTCTCTTTGGAACCAGAAAGAGAGTGGAATAGAAGCCTGCGAAGCGCTCCGCCAAAGGAACCGACACAGCTGCTCCCTGAAGTTGGAGTGACGATACGAATTGTCTTAGGGCTTGAGCCTTCAGCAGAGAGGATGGAATTTCCATTCGTGTGAACGAATTTTGAGGTGGAGGATGAGAGAAACTCCAAAAGTGTCCCCATTGGATTGTTGAGAGAACCCAGGGATCCTGGCATTTGCTGGCCCGGACTGGAAGAAAGAATTTTAGTCTGGCTCCCACCGGGAGTGTCTGGGCTAATCTGGCGTCAAAAGGACTGCTTCTGCTCATGTGGAGTCTGAGGGGCCTTCGACTTTCTGCCCAAGAAAGATGCCTGAGTGCCCCTCCAGGGTCTTCTGCCGTCTCTGAACTGCCTTGCTTGTCTGAAACCTCTAGGGTTTGACTGGCGGAACCTGGAAGAACCCCCTCTGGATCTTCGCATCCTTCTGTCTTGGGGGAGCATACCTGACTTTCCTCCTGACAGCCTAGATATGGCTTTATCCATTTTGTCTCCGAATAATGCCTTCCCGTCGAACGGGATTTTGCACCAATTTTGTTTGGACGCCAAATCCGCCGTCCAGCGTTTTAACCACAAGGCCCTTTTTGCCATTACCGAGTGCAGCATAGATCTTGCTGAACACCTAATCGTGTCAATAGCTGCTACTCTAACGAAGTCTGCTGACAATCTAATTTCTTCCAGAGCTTTAATTATGTCTTCCTTGGGGACATCCTGGCGTAGAGCTGTTTCAATGTTATCCGTCCAAGCTCTAATGGCATTAAATACGGAGGTGAGGGCGATCGCTGGCTTACATGCCGCTCCTGCAGCTAAATAGCTCCTCTTGAGATCTAGATCGATTCTTCTGTCAAGAGGATCCTTGAAAGAAGCGGAATCTTCCATAGGCAGGGTAATATTCTTTGCGAGTCGCACCACTGATGCGTCTACCACTGGCATGGAGTTCAGTGACTGTGTTCCCGACTCCGGTAGGGGGTACAATTTATTGAAACGGCCCAATGACAGTTTTTTATCAGTTCTTGACCATTCGTTTTGAATGATTTGCGTAATTTCTCCCATCAAAGGGAAGAAAGCCTGTTTCCTTTTGAGGATTGGGAAGTAGCTTTTTGCTTCCTGGGGAGGTTCTTCAGTATCCTCCCAAGCTATTGCGGCTCTTACTGCCTGGATGAATGGCTTTACCAATGAATGGCTGAAGCCGGAAGGATCTGACTCATCTGACGAATCGCCCGAAAGGTCTTAAGGTGGGGAATCTCTGGCCAGTCGGCCTGATGGAGGTAGAGGCGTACTGGCTGCGGAGGGACCAGGAAGAACAAGTTCAACATCCTGCGCCTGGGATGTCTGCGGGACTGGCTGGGCAGGAACCAAGGCCGCAAGCTCAGAGAAGGAGTCCTTCATAGTTCTTTTGAGCAGGTCCACCACCTGTTGGTTTTCTAACTCGCGGCTGGACGCATAGTCCGCGAAACAATCCTTGCAGACTACTTTATTCGGTAGCGGACTAGCCCCACAGGTCCAGCACTTCTTCTTTTTGTAGGATCTAGGAGAGGAGGACCGGTCCCGTCTTCTGGATCTTGATCTATGTCGCGAAGAATGGGACTCACGTCTTGACGAGCGGGACCGGTGGCGTGAGGAGCGAGATCTGCGACTTGGGCTGTCGTCATCGTGGTGCCTTGAGGATTTTTCGGTCCTCTTGGAGTGGGCAGGGCTATGATTTTAAGAAAAATCATGTCAGGCCAGCGAGCGCACTTTTTTTTTTTTATACTCACGTATAGGTGGTCCCATACCTAACGGAGGTGTGAGGATCTTTGCTACGAGATGAGTGGCTCATTTCGGAGTTGGGCACAAGGATCAGCTGCCGAAACAAAAAGAAAAGGAAAGAAAAGGAATGTTTTTTTTTTTTTTTTTTAAAGGTATATATTTCACTTCCCTTTTTTTTTTTTTTTTTTAAACTTACCACAGCGCAGCTCAGAGAGACCTTTAGCAGGGCAGCTGAGGAAACTCTGACCACCCGTCCCCAAAGCTGATGTTAAATAGCCTAAGGGTGGGTGGGGTAGTTCCCATAAACCCCCAGACTCTCTGTCCCCTCTATTTTTTTTTTTTTAAGAAAAGGGCAAAATTGGCCCTTTTTCCCATATCCAAGATGGCCACCGCGGCGTCGAGAGACCGCGTACGCGCCCGCGCATGCGCAGTAGAACCGCCGCCGAGCCGCCGAGAAGACGCCGGGAAGCCGAGAGCGACGGCTGTTTAGCTTCCCGGCTCGCGCATGCGCAGCACCACGAAGAGGACGCCGAACCACGCTGCCTGCAAGGGGGAACGAACAACAACACTGCCCCCACAGCAACAGGAAACCTTATTGTTACCTGAAAAAAACAGGTAACAAAAGCAATATGAAACATCCTACTATCGCTAAACTTCATTCAAGGGAAGGCAAAGAAATAACATAAAGGGGAAGGGAGAGAAGAGAAAATGCAACTTTCTTTCTTATACTTTTTTTTTTTTTTTTTTTAAAGAGACTGAAAGAGAATGAATAATCACAGGCCTGGCAGCTGATCCTTTTGCGACTCCTCCGCCATCATCATAGGATATGGTGGCAGACTGCGTTCCAGTAAGGAAACTCTGCAAGAAGACCCCAACAGATCCACAGAGGGGTTCCCAGTCTTATTAGCGCTGTGAGCGGCCCAAGAACAGGGACTGCTCACGGGAAAGGCTAAACCCGGCGGACGCTGCCGACTGCAGAGGTATGGACATACTGCTACTCTTCACCAGCACAAGAGGTATGAGGAAAAAAAGGAGAATGTTGGGGGAGGGACTACGTCTTTAATTTATGCTATTCACTGGTCCTGAGGGAGGAGTCGAGGCAGAGCTCTATCACTAGTATGCTGCCATGGAGGCACCAGGAAACAGTATTACACTACCTAAACACATGGATAGGGATCCAAAGAGGGGTGTTGTGGAGTGCATATAATATTTGTGGGTTCCAGATCATCTTTATCTAGTTGCATTGGCTGACAACGGAGAGAAGCAACTTAATCCAGCTGGTCATTTTTTCTTGAAATTTTTTAAAAAGTGGGTCTATATTTAGCTTTATATATTGGTCAAAGTTAGGGTGTATAACTATGCTCAGATATTTGAATTTATCCACTACTTTAATTTTTACAGCTGTCTGTGGTAGGGGCCCTGTCATTGGATCTAAGGGTAGTATTGTTGATTTGTCCCAATTTATTTTAAAGCCGGAAAAGTTTCCGAATGTTTGATTCAATTCCATAAGTTTAATCTGAGAAGTGGACGTGTCGCCTAGAAATAGAAGTGCATCGTCAGCATAAAGTGCCAATTTATCTTTCATTTTGCCCTGTTTAAATCCGACTATTTCTGGATTCTCCCTTATGACAGCTACCAGTGGTTCTATGGCCAGGGCAAAAAGTAAGGGTGATAGTGGACAGCCCTGTCTGCTTCCCGTGTAGATCAAATGAGGGCGAGAAGGTGTTGTTTATTCTAATGCAAGCTTTTGGCACTTTGTACAATAGTTTGATCCATGAAATATTTTCTCCCAAGTTAAGCTTTTCCAGTATTTTCCATAAATATTCCCACTCAACACTATCGAATGCCTTAGCGGCATCTAGCGAAAGAATAGCTCTTTGTCCCTGATTATCTGTGGGTATTTGCATGTTAAGAAAGAGGCGGCGGCGTAGATTGTTTGTCATGGACCGGTTTGGTATAAAGCCAGATTGATCCGGGTGTACTAGTTTAGACACCTTTGAAAGCCTCATGGCAATAATTTTAGTGAGGAGTTTCAGATCCGTATTTAGGAGGGAGATGGGTCTATATCAGTGATGGCGAACCTTGGCACCCCAGATGTTTTGGAACTACATTTCCCATGATGCTCATGCACTCTGCAGTGTAGTGGAGCATCATGGCAAATGTAGTTCCAAAACATCTGGGGTGCCAAGGTTCGCCATCACTGGTCTATATGATTCTGGTTTATCAGGCTCTTTTCCTGGTTTTAATATGACTACCACCACCGCTTCATACATAGATCTCAGCAAGGAATCTGAGTTAAACGCCTCTATAAGTGTATGAAGTAACTCCGGAACGAGTATTCCTCCAAATTTTTTTATATAATTCAATTGGCAGGCCGTCATTGCCCGGGGTCTTCGAGTTTAGGAACATGGCTAATGCGAGTTGCAGTTCCTCAAGGGTGAGAGGAGCATTTAAAAGTTTTTTATCTGTTTCCTGAAGCTGGGTTAGGGCGACTGAGTCCAAGAATTGTGTCAACTCTTCTACAGGGTAAGATACCTTAGAGGAATATAAGTCTTGGTAGAAGGAGCAGAACTCCTTCAGAATGGAAGGTGTGTCAGTGACAGTTAATGTTGATGATGCTGTAATGCTATGTACCACCTGAGGTGGTTGTTGTGACCTGGCTATCATTGCCAGCATATGGCCAGTTTTCTCCCCTTCTTCAAAGTATGTTTGGGATGTGAAAAATTTTTTGTTGTCAGCTTGCTGTAAGTGTACGGTATGGTATAGTTTCTGTGCGTCTGTCCATTGCCTTTCATGTTCAGGCGTGGGAGTTCGCACATATAGTTCCTCTGCTTTATCCACCGCCTGAGCAACTTTGCTGGCCCATTGTCTGCTCCTAGTTTTAATTGTATTAATTTCTTTTATGCACTTCCCTCTCATGAAAGCTTTTAGGGTGTCCCACACCACCCCAGGTGCAGCCGAAGGTTTATTGGCCTCCAAAAAGTATTTAATTTGCATATTATCTGCATCAGTGAATAATTAAAGCCAAAAGGGGTTCAGCTTGCAGTGTACAGGTAGATGTGTTTTTTGATGGTTCAGGCTAAGCTGCATCGGAGAGTGGTCGGACAAACCCCTGGCCAAATATGTCACCTTTGGGTCGTAGCAGTATGTTAGGTCATTCCCTATTGCAAAATCTATATGAGTGTAGAATGCGTCAGCGAGTGGCAGGAGAACTGGGCCTGGAGGGGAGAATTACATCTCCAAAAGTCTACCAGTCCGAGCTCTCCTACAAACTTAGCCAGGGGAGTACTCGCCCTAGGGCCCTGGGGACAGTATTTTTTATGTATATCAAGGGAGACATCCATTGCACTGTTAAAAGTCTCCTAGGACATAGACCGGGAGCTGGGGGTGTTTGGCCAAGAATCTACCCAAGCATTGCAAAACCGTCAATGTAATAGGTGGAGGCACGTATACATTAGCAATAACACAGGTTTGAGATTCCCATACACCAATCAGAAAAATAAATCTGCCTTCCGAGTCTATTTGTGCATCATGTTTAGTAAATGCTGTGGTCCTGGAAAACAGAATACTAACTCCTCTGGAGTATCTGGTATGCACAGAGTGGTATTGCACCGGGTACTTGGACATATGTAATAAAGAGGTAGTGTCACTAGTAAGATGCGATTCCTGTAGACATACAATAGTGGGATCCTGTTGTGAGAGGAAAGTAAATACGGTAGTTCTCTTTGTAGGGTCATGTAATCCCCTGATGTTCCAGGAGAGAATTGTGTCTCTCTGCTTACCCATTAGGATGAGGGGAGTACAATAACAGGCGCTCACGCCTTTGGGTGTCCAGTTCCTGAAAGGTGGACCGGTGTACCCATGACCATATGTTACCTGAGCAATTAAGAAGCAATAGGCGTTTTCCACCTGTATTCACATTCAGTCCGTTCCGTAGTGCAGAGATGTACAGCACAGTTGCATAGCATAGGTACCTGCAGAGATACAGCCCACCCAACCAGGGCTGAAAAACAATAAAAACACAAAATAAAATAAAAAATGTCTGTCTATAACAAGAGTAGGTCTAATAGTCATCAACTTAGGCAATCCCGTCAGTAAACTTCAGTGGGTGCCTATTTGGGGGGTAATAACAAGGGCTGGGGTCTCGTGTCTTTAAAGTCAAGGCACAAAGGTTACTGGTATGAGGTGAGCGGTAACAACTTGAATCAATTGTGTCTCTCTTTGAGCGCCTCTATTATCAATTTGAGCGATAGGATTTTAAGGTATGCAGGTTGTGCAGTTTTTTCATTTTGGTGCATGTCCTCGAGTATCTTCCCGTAGGTGTCGCTCATGGCAGTCGAGCCAGTTAGCAGCCATGTTTGGGCCCTCTGTTTTTGTACAGCCGCTGAAAAGTCTGGGTATATGGATATTTTATATCCTTGTATTTCCATGTCAACTTTCTGCCTGGCTAGACGGACTATAATGTCTCTATCTTTGTCATGCAGAAGTTTCAGTAAAAATGGTCTGTCGTAGCCCCCTCGTAGCGGTGGTCTGGATGGTACCCTGTGAGCCCTTTCCACAGAGAAGAATGGAGTGAGGTTATGCTTTCCAAAGGTGTCTGCTAGCCATGTTTCAATAAATTCAGCAGGATGTTTCCCTTCAAATTTTTCAGGCATACCAACTATACGGATGTTTGACCTTCTGAGCCCGTTTTCCATGTCCTCAACTCTAGCTGCTGTTTCATCAGTTTTAGTTGATGTGATGTGTATTTCTTGAGTAAGGGGGGGGGGGGTAATTCATCCTCAATAGAGCTCGCTAAATTCCTCTAAAGCAGTGGCCCTCTCCCTGATTTTCTGCATGTCTTGTTGATTATGCAGTGATCACTCTTTCATGCTTTTAACTTCAGCTGACAGTTCAGTGATAGAGGAACCATAAGAGTGAACTGCTGTAAGGATGTCCTGTAATGGAGGCTCAGTGTTTCCCATGTCAGAGGGGCCAGCCATGGCAGGGAAAGGGGAGGATGGGGTACTCACTGCGCTCCTCAAGGCCGTGGGCGCCATTTTCTCAGACACATGTAGTGTATCCTGGGGAGGCTTCACAGGAGGACCGTTCCTGGCTGCTTTAACAGCGCTGGATTGCCGGGTTTGCTGTCCGGTTCTGGGGCTGCCATGGTCGTGGGCATATTGGCTGAGATTGGCAGAGGCATAGGACTCCTTCCCTGCAAGCTGTTGGAGCGGGGATCTGCCATGTTGGGCCGCTCCGTCGGCGGGAAGGCTCTCCGGTTTCGTTTTGGACATTCCTGCTTTGTTATTATGGCAACCGGGTGCTTTAGTAGGGGTGGTTTCCAGTCTATTTCGGCGGTGTATTAGTCTCACAGCAGGATTCATTGGGTCAGGATTCAGGAGCTAGTGTGAGGCACGTCTTCTCACATGAACATCCAAGCCACGCCCCCCACAGCTGTTCCTTTCCACCTGTAAGTTTTGGGTGTTTCTGCAAATATAGTAAAATAAAAATAGAGAGAGCGGGAGACCATCATAATGGATGTGCAGGTCCAGTAACTCATCCTCAGATAATCTAATCAATAAGGTTCTTGGGATTTAAAAATTGTCAGCTGATTTAACTCTACCATCATCTGAAACATTTGTGTGGTACATGAATAGGAACAGAAAATTTCAGAAGAAAAAAAAACTCTCATTTTGTTGTCTTGTTTTGGCAAGAGTGACTGATAACAACTGTATGGAAGTGACAGTACTATAGCTCAGACATAAAGTGCATATTTAATGGCCAATGAACACTGGGAAATCTGTACAGAAGTTTATTAAATATTTTGCAATATGTATAAAATGCTGCAATCTCACACAATTTATAAAGCACATATTACATTTTCCTCTCCTGAAATCTTTACTCATAACTCAGTGGCAGGCTTCTTCATAACCTAAGACGTCATCTCAAGCCTTTTCACTGCAATACAAAGTCCACTACTGAATGCTTGGCATCACTCCATGCTTACACTCCTACTCTGTTTTATAGAAGAATTAATCTTCTTTTGTCGTAGCCTTTCACGGTTCATATTTTCCAGTCTGTAAACAGAAATAATATCAGAGATTAGTTCCCAGGTCTTGTTTCCACTTTCAAAATATAAAAAACAAAGTTAGACTTCCTTTACACAGGGTATACTTAAGTGTCCACCTGTGCAAAGACTATTTGTCTGCCCAGGGTGCACAGGTAATTAACAGAAATTAGGTTAATGGCGCTACCTGTATCCCGAAGAGTGATCTGTCAAGTCAATTTTTATATGACATACGTGAAATAGATGGTGTAATTCTAAACCTACACCCTACGTGTGGTGGTGAAAGGATGTGGGGATCCACCTATTGAGGAAAAACCTCTATCTTGAGCCTGAAGAGGATGAGTCAGCAGTAGTGATCCTATAGGCCTAAGAGAAAAGCTTTAAGTGCATTTATAGCCAACATTTTGTTTTTATTGAGTGCAAAAGCGCCCCTCTCTATAAATCACCAAAAAAATCCACTTAGAGCTGGCTTAGCCCAAAAGAATGGCAATAGTAATAAAGGCACTGAGCTGCAATAATTTTACATAAATTATTCACTACAATTCATGTACAGCAATATTCTTACCCAAATAATTTTCAAATAAATGAAAATCAAAAAAAAACAGGCAAAGAAAAAAAAAAAAAAATCACACAAACCCTTCTGAGGAAGCCGTAGTAGTCCACAGTGAAATGTGTCAAGGCATGCACGTTTTATTTACATCTGGTGGCTCTGCTCAATCCGAGTGACACACATAATATATCTATGCGAGACTCCACTGTCTGAGGGTTGGAAAATCCCCAAACACAGGGAAAACCAACACCTGCTGTTTTCAACACCATACAGGTTTTAAATGCTGGGCATATTCATGATAGACTCTGTATCTCTTGCTTGCAGATGTTTTTTTTAATATTCAATGGATTGCATATATACTTTGCATGAGAAGAGATCATATTCCTTTGAGTTTTGAAAGTGGACTATGGTGTTC
This sequence comes from Lithobates clamitans, assembly GCA_037952925.1. NCBI lineage: Eukaryota > Metazoa > Chordata > Amphibia > Anura > Ranidae > Lithobates > Lithobates clamitans. The sequence goes on from JBBGZY010002143.1 coordinate 2,177,347, forward strand.
TAACCTTCATATTTTTATTAACAAAACAGTTCTCTGACATTGACACTTGCTGCAAAGAGATTACTTTTACATGGCAGGAAATTGAGTTCTTTTGAGTTTTGGAAGTGGATTATGGTGTTCAGTTCTCTATATTTGTACTAACAAAACTTTCTGACATTGAAGCTTGTAGCAATCGTTCAATGTCTTTTAAATGTTAGCAAGGACTTAAAGAGGTAGTAAACCCGCTTTTTTTTCCCCCTACACTTGTAAGGGAAAAGGCATAATGAGCTAGTATGCACCGCATACTAGCTCATTATGAGATACTTACCTTAGAATGAGGCGCCGGCATCTCACCGTGTCCACACCGAGGGAGCTGACATTTCCCCTCGGCGTGCCTTCCGGGTATCGCGGCTCCGGCGCTGTGAGTGGCAGCTGGGTTCCCACTGTGTGATCACAGGGGGAGCGGGTCGCCGGCAGATCACGTACTAGCACAGCCACAACCCCCCACCGTACATATACTGCGGCTGTGCTAGTACGTGATCTGCCACATCTGGGACGCGCGCCGCCGGCGACCCGCTCACGCTGTGATCACACACACATCGGGAGCCCAGCAGCAGATACCGCAAGTAAAGGATAAGTTTACCTTTTAAAAAAATAAAAAATAAATACACATTTTTTTTTGCAGGTTTTTTTAGCAGCCTGGAAAGCATTGCACCAGCAATCGGCAGATCATTGATGGCATGCAGGTCGCCTTCAGACTGTCAGTGTAAGCTGCCTGCCACGAACATCGTATGGGCAGGCAGTTTTACACTGACAGGAAGACTCAATGACCTACCACAACGCCCACAGCTAGCACAGGGAGCTCTTTGAGAACTACATGCCAACAGCCGCAAAGGTTGTTGGTAGCTGCAGTGCATTTTACAGAACACATTTTTTCTTTAGTAGATCCCCAGCTTGCTGCCAAAATGGAGGATCGGGTACATTTGTAACATGTTACACCCTGAATAATAATAATAAATGTTAGAAGTCAGACAAGTTTAAGAATTTAGTCATTTTGGGCACTCAGTTTATGATCGAAATATATTTCCTGTTAAACTATGGTGTTCATTGACTACACAAAGGCAATATGTTATTTTTTGGAACCTTGAAATGAACAATACATATGTGTACAGATTGTGTCCAACAGGCATTCCGTGTAAATATCTTTAACAAATATTAGAGGGTATTTCAGTTAAAAACAAAGATACGAAATCTTAAAAAAACACGATACAAACACGAAAAAAGAATTAGTGGACCCTGCTTTTTATGGGGTCTATTGGGTGGTGGTGGCGTTTTGTTTTTTTGTTGCATTTTTCTATTTTTTTTTCATTTTGCCATCATTGGATAATAAAGTTGTTAAACTGAAAAGTTGTGAAAAATATATGTGAAAATGTTTTTTATTGCCATCCCCGAGAAAGACACAAGTCCAACCTATGTGTGTGATTATATGTCATTATTACATTGTATATTCCTGTATGTTGCAGCCGTTCAGGTGCTTATCTAATAAAAAAAAGTCACAGAGATAGATAGATAGATAGATAGATAGATAGATAGATAGATAGATAGATAGATAGATAGATAGATAGATAGATAGATAGATAGATAGATAGTCTCTATATCTGTGTCTTTAGGACAAAAATGGCACACAGCAAAAAAAACAAAAAAAAAAAACACATCCTAACAAATGTTTGATCATTTCATATTCTAAAAAAAAAAAGTTTTGGGGTTAGATGCACTTGAACAACAGCTTATGAACTGCTTATCCATGAGGTAGTACTTTTCTTTACAGAAGTTGGTTATAGGTAAACAAAAAAAAAAAAATCTTGCTACAATTGTTTAATGTAGTTCCCTCAAGGATTTAAAAAGCGTAAATCCTACAGTTTTCAGTACATTTGGTATCATGTCTTTTTGCAACAGATTCACAAAAAAGGATTTAAAATCATGTAATTTACCATATAAAGCTTTGGAAGTGGAACTTTACGGCAGCTATATAACCTCCTCTTGCCGCACGTCTGCTCTTCCATCTTTAAAAATCCAGCGTGTTCAAAGAACCCTGATGTGTATGCAGACATGCTGGGGGTCTCTGCCAGGTCCCAAATACCTGGAAAAGCTCAGTGGTGTATCTCTGCATGTGCAGAAACTCACAGTGCGCATGCACCATTGGTAAAACCTCCTGGGAATGTGTGACTGGGCAATCTCTGGAGGAAGCGGAGGGTGCCTAAAAAAATCCTCACCTAGGCGAGGAAGTGCTGCCTTGCAACACAAAAACTGTACTATACCAATAACAAAACATTTTCCAGTTCTGTAAGAGGAAAGGGGTGGGATCCAAAAGAGAAAAAAAAAAATGTAATGGGCAAAGATTCACTTTAATTGTCTGTTATCAATAAAATCAAACATTTTTGACAATTATTATGTGGTATTAATGACAGCGTAAAATAGTTGAATTATCTTTAAAATCCCACTAACAAATAATTAAAGTTCTTTATGTAATACTTTGGGGATGTGATACGATCTCCTCATTGATCAGTCCAAACTTGTAGTATCTTGTTTATTATTATAGTAACTTTCTGTGTCTGCAGTGAAAAGGATCCTAACAATGAGTAACGCAGAGTTCATAAAAAAAAAAATGAAACCACATGATAAACTCTTTTAAAGTTTACACACTCTGACACACGGCAATTCATCTCAAGCTTTTACCTGGTTTTTCGAAGCTCAATATCTTCTTTTGTCTCTACTTTCGGTGTTTGGCTGGCTTGTGAAATCATAGTGCGAATTTTATCCAGACAGTCTGCCAAGTTGCGCATCTGGTAACGACTAATTTCTGAAACTACGATTAGTTCTCCATTTCGGTTGATTCTGTTTTTGTTCTACAGTCAAAAGCATAAAACAGGAATCAATTTTTCAAACATTTTTCTTTTTAATGCAGGATGATGTAGTGAAGGATTAGAACCTCTATTGCCCCGTACACACGATCGGATTTTCCGACGGAAAATGTGTGATAGGACCTTGTTGTCGTAAATTCCGACTGTGTGTAGGCTCCATCACACATTTTCCATAGGAATTTAAGACACAAAGTTTGAGAGCAGGCTATAAAATTTCCTGACAACAAAATCCGTTGTCAGAAATTCCGATCGTGTGTACACAAATCCGACGGACAAAGTGCCACGCATGCTCAGAATAAATAAAGAGATGAAAGCTATTGGCCACTGCCCCGTTTATAGTCCCGACGTATATGTTTTACGTCACCGCGTTTAGAACGATCGAATTTTCCAACAACTTTGTGTGACCGTGTGTATGCAAGACAAGTTTGAGCCAACATCCGTCGGAAAAAATCCTAGGATTTTGTTGTCGGAATGTCCGAACAAAGTCCGACCGTGTGTACGGGGCATATCAAGTTTTTAATTCTTCCTGTTGCTGGGACAGAACTTTCTTTATCCCCTGAAGACGTCTGTTGCAGCAGACAAAACGTGCGTAGGATGAGGCCAGTGGGATATGATGCTGTTAATCCCTGGTGTGAATATATCTACTTTTAATAAATCATGTGGTTTTAGCATACTACTCTATGGGCTTTTGTTCTTTCTCCTACCCATTATTACTATGACGTGCTGGCTTTGGATAACCAGTGAAGGACTGTGGAGGCAGTGGAGTCAGTGGTATCCTGAGTGGTCGCCTCCCAATTGGATGATTTCTGCACTGTTGATCTCTTATCATTTGGAGATCATTACTGTTTGGTAAGGAAACTGACACACTTGTCTGTGAGGTGGTTTGGGATTCTAACACAAGGACTTTCATCATTTTCAAGATTTCACAATTGGACTTATATATATATATTTCTTTGAAGTTTACTTCTTTGTTATGCATAAGTGACTTATATGTTATGGGACTGTTATTTTATCATTTACTTGATGCATATTGTTTATTATGGTTTCATATGAGTTAACCCCATTTTTTCACACCCACCCTCGGGCACGAGAGACAGAACAGGGATTTGTGTGTGTAAACACACAAATCCCTGTTCTGTCAGGAGAGGAGAGACAGATCGTCTGCTCCTACCAAGTAGGAACAGCGATATGTCTCCTCCCCCAGTTACATCCCCCACAGTTAGTAACACACACGAGGGAACACATTTAAGCCCTAGTGTTAACCCCTTTCCTACCAGTGGCATTTACACAGTAATCAGTGCATTTTTATAGCACTGATCATTGTATTAATGTCAGTGGTCCCATAAATGTGTCAAAAGTGTCCGATCTATCCGCCTCAATACCGCTAAAAATCACAGATCACCACCATTACTAGTTAAAAAAAAAAAAAAAAAGCCATAAAAATGCCATAACTCTTCCCCATAGTTTGTAGACTCTATAACTTTTGCGCAAACCAATCAATATACGTTTATTGCATTTTTTTTACCAAAAATATATAGAAGAATACATCGGCCTAAACTGACGAAGAAATTTGTTTTTATAAAAAAAATTTGAGGATATTTATTATAGCAAAAAGTAAATTTTTTTTTTTTTTTTCAAAATTGTCTATTTTTTTTTGTTTATAGCGAAAAAATAAAAACCCCAGAGGTGATCAAATACCACCAAAAGAAAGCGTGGGAAAAAAAGGATGGCAATTTTGTTTGGGTACAGGATCGCATGGAAGTGCAATTGTCAGTTAAAGCGACAGTGCCGTATCCCAAAAAATGGCCTGGTCAGGAAGGGGAGAAATCCTACCGGGGCTGAAGTGGTTAAAATGAGTAAAATTCCATTTTGAAATGAATGGACTATACTGAACGAAAGCCATAAATCCTGTTAGAAATGTGTTTGAGGAAAAAAAAATGTCATCCTGCTCCTTCAAATTTTCTGAACAGTGTGGTTGAAAACTAATGCTGGTTTGACCCTACTAACAATTAGAAAATGTAACTACTTCCCAACTGTCGTCATATGACGTCCAGCAGGATAACATGCCGCTGCGCGCCCGGTGCGCCGCGATCGGTGGAGTGGTGTGTCAGCCTGACACACCGTTACACCGATCTTGGAAAAGAGCCTCCGGTGGAGGCTCTTTACCACGTGATCAGCTGTGTCCAATCACGGCTGATCACGATGTCAATAGGAAGAGCCGGGGCTCTTCCTATTGACAACATGGGGAAACATGTGGATGGCCAGGTATGTACCCCATGGCCATCCACATGTGCCCAATCTGTGCCCACAAATGGGCACTGATTGGCACTATATTTCAGTTCTGCCCAGCAATGCCACCAGTGTAATCAGTGCCACCAGTGTCATCAGTGCCACCAATCAGTTTACATCTGTGCCACCTGTCAGTGCCCACCTATCAGTGCCCATCCGTGCCACCCAAAGTACCCATCAGTGCCACCCATAAGTACCAATCAATCCCACCTACGAGTGCCCATCAGTGCCGCCTATGAGTGCCCATTGGTGCCATCTATGAGTGCCCAGTGCCGCATACCAGTGCCACCTATCAGTGCCCACCAGTGTCGCCTATCAGTGCCCATCAGTACCACCTCATCGGTGCCCGTCAGTGCAGCCATATCAGTGCCCGTCAGTGCAGCCATATCAGTGCCCGTCAGTGCAGCCATATCAGTGCCCGTCAGTGCAGCCATATCAGTGCCCGTCAGTGCAGCCATATCAGTGCCCGTCAGTGCAGCCATATCAGTGCCCGTCATTGAAGAAGAAAACGTACTTATTTACAAAAAATTTTAACAGAAAAAGAAAAACTTGTTTTTTTTCAAAATTTTCAGTCTTCAGAGGTGATCAAATACCACCAAAAGAAAGCTCTATTTGTGGGAACAAAATGATAAAAAATTTGTTTGGGTACAGTGTAGCATGACCGCGCAATTGTCATTCAAATTGCAACAGCTCTGAAAGCTGAAAATTGGCCTGGGCGGGAAGGTGTCTAAGTGCCTGGTATTGAAGTGGTTAAAAAAAATTCTAATTAATTTCTACTAGTGTATGGCCAGCCTAATCCTGCTGTTCAGAGCAACACAGATGAATGATATCAAGAAAGAGTACATCTCTGACTTTCAAGAAAAGTACTGTTGTTGTTTGCCTTTAAAAATGGAATGATTAAACCAAACAACCCTTTTTGCCAGCAGTATGTGGAATTAAAAGGAGAAGTTCACTTTTCCTAGAAAAAAATAATAAATGCTCATATTTAAGTATGTGGAAATCAGGTGGTTGATCAGTGGATCAATACTTTACAGTGTAAAATCGCCGCTCTGAATCGAAAGAATATCAGGCTGATAGCTTACAAAAAAAACGCCATCTCTGACTGGCAATGGTGGTCGTAGCCTGGTATGCGCCTGCTATTGCTTAGGTTTTCACACTGTAAAGCATTTAAGTGTAACTGTGACATAATATTGTCAAATCTTTTTTGGATATAATAAAAGGCTCAAGATCGGTAACGCTGAACTGGCGATGGGGATCCAAGACGGTGGATCCTGCCATGTATGGGTGGAATTCATCAGAGAAGCAAAAGAGGTTCCAATGAAACCATCTGGACTTATGTTCCTCTGACCCATCCCCCCATGCAGTGTGTGAGGTGCGCAACGACTTATATAGGTATGGGGCGTGGTCATCGAGTGATGTCATTCGGTGTCTCCCCCTATTATGATGTCACCGTCCCATCATGCCCCTGGTGGTGATGTCATAATGGGGGGAGTCACCGGATGACATCACCCGGTGACCATGCCCCATACCTATATAAGTCGTTGCGCACCTCGCACGCAGCATTACAGCGGGAGAGAGTGTCGTGTCAACATCGGAAGAAGACCGGAGGGAAGAAGACGACGGAGAAGACCGGGCCACTGCTAGCAAAAGAGCAGAAGATAGCGGAGGAGCCCGGCAGAAGAACCGGAGAGCGGCAGAAGAATCGGAGAGCGGGAGAAGAACCGGAGAGCGGGAGAAGAACCGGAGAGCGGGAGAAGAGGCCGGAGAGCACGGAGAAGAAGGACCCCCGAAGTTGGAAGAAGACTCCTGGAGCTGCCTAATAAATTACTTTAAAAACCTGTCTAGTGTGTTTTTTTATTGACACTTTTTTTCCTAGGTGAATGGGTACCCCATACTCAATCACATAGGGTGGGGGGCCGGGATCTGGGGGCCCCCTTATTAAAGGGGGCTCCCAGATTCCGATAATCCCCCGCCCACAGACCCCGACATCCAATGGCCAAGGTTGTCGGGAAGAGGCCCTTGTCCTCATCAACATGGGGACAAGGTGCTTTGGGGTGGGGGAGCGGCAGGGCACCCCCCTGCCCCAAAGAACCCATCCCCTCATGTTGAGGGCATGCAACCAGGTATGGTTCGGGGGGGGGGGGGCGCTCGCTCGTCCCCACCCCTTTTCCTGACCGGCCGGGCTGCGTGCTCGGATAAGGGTCTGGTATGGATTTGGCGTAGGGGGTTCACCATAAAATCCATACCAGACCCAAGGCCTGGTATGCTCTTGGAGGAGGAACCCATGCCATTTTTTTATTTAAAATTTGGCACGGAGTTCCCCCTCAAGATCATCTGAGCACAAGTCACATGCCAAAGTCAGATCATGCAAGACGGCGATCTGACTTCAATGATAGTCAATGGGCTGAAGTAGGATCAAAATCGGACCAAAGTAGTACAGGGAGCATTTTCAAAGTCGGACCGACTTGTGTCGGACCAGTTAGGACGGCTCCCTTAGGGAAACATTGATTTTCACACGTCATGCGACATGAGCTCCCAATGTCGGAGCGTTTGTCGCACCAGTGTGAACCTGGCCTCAAGGATTTTCAGTGGAAACAGGATGCATCTGAGCTCAATTGTGAGTGTAATGGCAAAGGCTGTGAATACCTATGTACATAGGATTTTTTCGTTTTTTATTTTGAATAAATTTGCAAAGATTTCAAACAAACTTCTTTCACGTCATTATGGTGTATTGTTTGTAGAATTTTGAGGAAAATAATGAATTAATCCATTTTGGAATAAGGCTGTAATATAACAAAATGTGGAAAAAGTGAAGCGCTGTTAATACTTTGTGAATGCACTATATATGCTATTACAACCATAAAGGTAATTGCATCTGCACACTTATGTTTGACTGAGTTCACGGAAGAGATTTGTTCACATATGGACGTTTACATTTATTTGATTATTAATTTTTATGGTCTGTTATTATTTTGGCACTGCTGTTTTGTCGATTTAGTTTTACAATTGCACAGTAGTTGCTGTGTATATATATATTTTTTTTTATCTAGCGCAGATATATTTTGGTTTTTGTTTTCTTATACATACTTGCCCTAGGCTATTTCACACCACAATTTATTGCAAATAAGTGATAAAAAAGTGTAATCACCAGCACTGAGATTTTCTGCCTAACATCTTCAGGAATCCATTCAGCGGAGGATAACTGGAAACGCACTTCAGCCTTTGTGTTAACTGTAACAGGGGAGAAGAATAGCAGTTGGCTTAATATATGTTATATTACCACACGAAAAGCTGAAACAAATATATGAAGGCAGGTGTAATATCATTGTACCATACTAAAAGCTGATACAAATACATAAAGGCAGGAGAAATTAAACAACAGTTGATCTAATGTAGGAGGAAGTGTCACCCACTTCAAGTGGCTAGTTTCTGTGGCAATATATTCACAGGAAATTATTAGGGATGCACCGAAATTTCGGCCACCGAAACATATTGGCCGAAAATGGCCCTTTCGGCAATAAGCCGAAAGAGAATTTTTGCCGATACTGGCGCCGAAAAAAGGTGCGACGCACATGTTTCATCCTACGCGCCCCTCAGTCTCCAATCCCTCCTCCTCCTCCTCTCACTCCTGTCCTACACAGCCTCCCCAGTGCCCGGTAATAAATGTCATGCTCACACGCTGTGTGTCAGAGAACTGAATCGCCGTGCAGCCGATGTCCCGCCTCCTAGACCGCCTCTTGTGATAGACGCCACTCTGATCAAATTCTAGGAATCATTGTGCCGTGTGTCATAGGAGGCGGGACATCGGCTGCACGGCGATTCAGATCCAGCTCTGACACACAGCGTGGTGTACTTCAAGACTGATGTTGTCTGGTCCTTGGGGTTTCTATAGCCAGATCCATTGGTCTTGTGTTCTAGGACTTGGGAAGCAGCTTCTTGGCGGAAATACCCAACAGGGTGTCCGGAGTTGGTTAGCAGCAGTGGGATGCTTTCTTGTGCCTGGAACATCCAAACCATCAACGGGACCTTTTTCAGATGGATCTTTGCTACTCCAGCCTTAAGTGAAGCACACTCAAGGATCTACTGGAATCAAGGGGACAGAACGCCAGCAACAAGTCAAAGGCAACTCTAATTGCCAAGTTGATGGAGAGTGACCAGGCCAGCGATCGAAGCAGAGGGCCAGCTATAGAGGGGTCCAGGATGGCCGAGCTCCAGCAAGAGATCCAGTTGCGGCTGTCGCTATACAGCACCACTCCTCCCTAAGAAGCGATCACCCAGATAATTGACACGACACGTCTGAAAATGCTTGAGGTTCAGAAGGAGATCGGGGGTACTGCAGCTGCAGAATGGGATAGCCGCATGAAACTTTCCTACGCAGCTTTTCGACACTTCCAGGATGGGGTGGAGGAAATCAACCGATGCCTTCATGTCTTCGAGACCCAGTGCGATCTCCAGGAAATTGACTAAGCTGACTGGGTCACCATCCTCATCAGCAAGCTGTCTGGTCGAGCACTGGATGCTTTTGAAGCCATACCTGGGGAAGACAAAAAAAAAAAAAAACTGCTGGCAAGATACGCAATCACCCCCGAAGCTCATAGGTCCAAATTTCGCAGCCTACAACGGAAAGAGGGCCTCCCACCAACCTGAGCCTCGCGGCGTCTCCAGACCACAGCCAGCACCTGCCCATATCCAGCCATCCACCCAGCAGTCAGTCGCCCCCCCTGCAATGGCCTGACTGGCTATTCCCATCAAGAAGACCGGGCCTCGCTGTTATGGGTGTAATCAAATGGGACACCAACAAGCTAACTGTCCTCGAAATATCAACGTTACTTCATGGAACCGTGCTGCCCCTGGCCCAGCCCGAGCTGCTCATTACCTGGAAGCCGCCCCACAATCTAAATCAACTGGCTGGGGTGAGAAGGAATTAGGGCTACTCCATGAGGTGAACCAGATACAAGCTGCTGTCGCTGACAATCGCAGGCATCACCGACAGGCCAAATGGGTGAATGGGCGACCCGCCAAAGGAAGCAGGGACAGCGGAGCTACTATTACTTTGGTGCAACCCAGGATGGTTACACTGACTGGGAAAACTGGGAGGTCCATAGCTGTGTGAGTGGCTGGAGGCAAAGTTTTACGCATCCCTACTGCCCAAGTGCATATGGATTGGGGCTCGGGATATAGAGACGGAGTTGGAGTTATGAGAGATATATCCGCAGATGTTCTACTTGGAAATGATTTGGGACATCTTTCTTCATCTTCCCATGTGGATTTATCCCCAGAAGCCTTCCCTGTGACCCCCCGGCAGAAAGCAAGGCGAGCGGAGGAGGCACTCGATGATGGGACCCAGGCGAGGCCTAACTTCCCTAACCCCGACCAGACTGTACCACCCTTTACCTGGGCTACCCTGACTGACTTTACCCGGGAACTACTATCTGACTCAACGTTATCTAGTTACCGGGAGAGGGCAGGGATGGACCCCGGGGGATTAGAAAGGGAACGGATAGCGTGGGATTGGGAATTACTTTATCGGGTAACCGAAGGGAAGGGATCTCATCTAGTGTCCAAGCGACAGCTGGTCATGCCGCAGATATCGGCGTAACCTGCTTAGCATCAGACATGACAGTCCTCTAGCTGGTCACTTCGGAGTAACCAAAACTGTTCACTGTTTGACTCAGCTATTCTTCTGGCCAGGGATAACTGGGGATATTAGACAGTATTGCCATACCTGTGATACTTGTCAGCGTGTGGGAAAGAAGGGCGACCGATCTAAAGCTCCTTTGTACACCCTACCGATCATTGCTGAGCCCTTTAGCCAGATAGCTGTAAACCTGGTAGGACCATTACCCCAACCCAGTCCCTCTGGGAAGAGAAATATCTTGACGGTGGTGGATTATGCAACTCGTTACCCGGAGGCAGTTCCTTTGACAAACATCCATGCAGAGACAGTAGTGGAGGCCCTGCTCCGAATCTTTGCCATTCATCACCCCCTTTGGCTTGTACCAGTCTAAGGTCAAACCATTTGAAACGAAAAATGCTCCGGCAACGTTCCAGGGGATGGTAGATCAACTCCTCGATGGCCTTCAGGATTATGCCTGTGCTGACCTGGATGGCTTTGCAATCTACAGTGATACCCTTGGAGGAACATCTACTCCACCTGGGTACTGTGTTAGTCCGCATCAGGACTGCCGGACTAGCATTAAAGCCAGAGAGATGTAGCATAGGGATGTCCTAGGTTCAGTACATCGGAGATCGGGTGGGCAGTGGGCAACAGCGTCCTGAACCAGCTAAAGTAGAGGCCGTTGCCAACTGACCCACCCCCGGACGAAAACCCAGGTCTTGGCATTCCTAGGCACTGCAGGATACTATAGGAGGTTTGTTCCCGACTATAGCACGATAGATAAACCCCTAATTGACTTGACGAGAAAGAATCTTCTCTGTCAGGTCCTGTGGTCCCCAGAGTGTGAAAATGCTTGCCAGTGCCTGAAAAATGCTTTGGTTTCTGCCCCAGTTTTGGCTGCTTATGACCCAAGCGTTTTTGTGCACATACAGATGCTTCTTCCTTCGGTTTGGTAGCAGTGCTAAGCCAAGTGGGAGCCGACGGCAGTGAGCAACCTGTTGCCTACATCGGTCGCAAGCTACCATCCCGGGAGGTGGGGTATGCAGCCATAGAAAAAGAATGTTTGATGTTGGTTTGGGCCTTGAAAAAACTTCAGCCGTAGCTCTATGGACGATCCTTCACAGTGCTCACGGACCACAACCCTTTGATCTGGTTAAATCGAGTATCCAGGGACAACAGACGCTTACTGAGATGGAGTCTTGCCCTGCAGCCCTACAACTTTATTGTGCAGTAAAGGCCGGGCCAACAAAACGGCAACGCGGATGGACTTTCGTGACAAACTGAACTTTGATTGTACTATAGCTATGGGGGGAGTATTGTCACAGACTTTGGGCTGCAGGAGAACCATTCCTTGGAGAACTCTGTGTTTTAATGTGTTCTTTAGTTATCCAGAGCTGGTCACTAATTGCTTGTGGCTTCTTATGCAAGTTAGTCCGGGGAACCGGAGTGTCTAAGGAGGTTATTGTTATGATAATAGGACTAGCTCTACAGTGTAAGGTGATCTTTGTCTGAGATAATGAGAGTAGCCCTTATCTGATGGTTTGCTGTATAAATTCAGTATGTTTCTAAAGATAAAGCAGTTCATTTTCCGGTGTACTCCAAGACTGGTGTTGTCTGGTTCTTGGCGGAAATACCCACACCCACACAAATGTCACACATACCATGGCAGAATTTACAATTTATTGGCCATTTTTCAAAGAATATGAACGATAAACACAAAAACATATCTTTCACTCGTGGTTAGTGTTTGGCTGAAGCCATGTATTATCAATCAACTGTGTTTACTCTTTTTAAATCATAATGACAACAGAAAACTACCCAAATGACCCTGATCAAAAGTTTACGTACCCTGGTGATTTTGGCCCAATAACATGCACACAAGTTGACACAAAGGGGTTTGAATGCCTATTAAAAGGTAACCATCCTCACCTGTGAGCTGTGTGTGTGTGTGTGTGTGTGTGTGTGTGTGTGTGTGTGTGTGTGTGTGTGTGTGTGTGTGTGTGTGTGTGTGTGTGTGTGTGTGTGTGTGTGTGTGTGTGTGTGTATGTATGTATGTATGTATAAAAGGTCAATGATTTTCTGGACTCCTGACATACCGTTGCATCTTTCATCCAGTGATGCACTGACGTTTTTGGATTCTGAGTCATGGGGAAAGAAAAATAATTGTCAGAGGATCTGTGGGAAAAGGTAGTTGAACTGTATAAAACAGGAAAGGGGTATAAAAGATATCCAAGGAATTGAGAATGCCAATCAGCAGTGTTCAAACTCTAATCAAGAAGTGGAAAATGAGGGGTTCTGTTGAAACCAAACCACAATCAAGTAGATCAACTAAAATTTCAGCCACAACTGCCAGGAAAATTGTTTAGGATGCAAAGAAAAACCCACAAATAACTTCAGGTGATAAACAGGACTCTCTGAAAACATGTGGTGTGGCTGTTTCAAGATGCACAATAAGGAGGCACTTGAAGAAAGATGGGCTGCATGGTCGAGTCGCCAGAAGAAAGCCATTACTACGCAAATGCCACAAGTATCCCGCTTACAATTCGCAGCACAGAGACAAGCCTCAAACCTTCTGGCACAAAGTCATTTGGAGTGATAAGACCAAAATTTAGCTTTTTGGCCACAACCATAAACGCTACATTTGGAGAGGAGTCAACAAGGCCTATGATGAAAGGTACACTGTTCCTACCGTGATACACTGAGGTGGATTGCTGATGTTTTGGGGGATGTGTGAGATACAAAGGCACAGGATTTCTGGTCAAAATTGATGGCAAGATAAATGCAGTATGTTATCAAAACATACTGGAGGAACATTTGCATTTATCAGCCAGGAAGCTGTGCATGGGACATACTTAGACATTCCAACAAGACAATGATCCAAAACACAAGTCCAAGTCGACCTGTCATTGGCTGCAGCAGAATAAAGTGAAGGTTACGGAGAGGCCATCTCAGTCTCCTGACCTCAATATCATTGAGCCACTCTGGGGAGATCTCAAATGTGCAGTTCATGCAAGACAGCCCAAGAATTTACAGAAACTGGGAGTTTTTTTGCCAAAACGAATGGGCAGCTTTACCATCTGAGAAGATAAAGAGCCTCATCCACAAATGACTTTAAGCTGTCATTGGTGTTAACCCTTTCGCCACCAGGTCCGTATGTCGTACGGACCTAACAGGGGGGGTATTACACACAATACGGTGGCTGCAGACACCAGGATTGTGTCTGAAACTGACAGGTAGCCTTCTGCCCATCAGGTGAGAGCGTTTGGGCGGCGCCGATCATTCTCTGCCATCCGATCACTCGCGCACTCACGCCCGGGTGCCGGTGGGTAGAGGGGAAGGAGAAGAGCGGATACACGTCTGCTCTCCTCCCCTTCTTGCAGTGACCCGGAAAGCCACGTCCCTGACCTCACTTCTGGGTCACGTTCTCGGTGTCCCCGGCTTGCTTTGCCGGTGTAGAATGTTTTGCAATGTGATCTGCAACATTTAGTGAAATACAGGGGAGACATGTAGGGTCTTTTAGACCCTGCATATCTCAATAAAGAGAACCTGTCATCAAAAAATCGAATCAAACAGTCCCCTGTGATGAAAAAAAAAAATTAAGTATAAAAATGTTTTTCTTTTTTTGAAAAAAAATAAAAGTTACACTCAAGCACATAAATCCCCCCCCCCCCCCCCCCAAAAAAAAATTTTTTTGAAGCCCCCCACCCCCACATATAATAAAAAATGATATTTGAAGCGCTTCACAATGTGCATGAAAATTAATATATAAGAATAAATATAAATACTCAAATAAATCCAGCGGTGAGTAAAAATTCCTAAAAAATCCAGCAATCAAAATAGTGTAAAATTATAAAAAATTAGTGACACCAAATGTGTAAAAAAAATTCACATAAAAAATCCACATAAAAATAAATATATAGGGATGTATTCAGAAGGTTCAATTATACAGGTGTAGAATCCTGATTGGTATAGAGCTTGTGATCACTAGCAAAGCTGTTTAAAAACACTTGCTTAATTAAGGTGCTCATTGACCTTCATAGTAACAATGTGTTTTTTGCTTCTGTTCACAACCAATGTGAGAATCATAAACAGGTTTCATTAGACAGGCAGATAAGAGAAAAAACAATCATTGTGCATTAGTTAGGATACCAAGGTACACAGGCAAACTTCAATCCACTCACGTGTGCCTTATAATGATAAGACGTATGCAGGTTTTACTATAGCAGTCAGCCGCCTTAGACAGGAGCAGATTCAGAATCACTCAGAAGTGAATTTAGAATTCACTGAATCTGCTCCTGTCTATTGTTTACATTATCAGCTGATTTGGTGATGGTCTTCTCACCAAGGTCCTAAACCTCTCCTCAGCAAATGTGAAGGAATACTAAGAATGCAAATTAAAACATATTTATGATGTTATCCTTAGCAAGCTAAAAACACCTACACACATCTGTACCTTTGTTAACATTCTGTCCTCCAGGACCGCTGCTCTTACTATAGGAGATGGTCAACCGATCTGATGAAATACAAGTGTAAATAAGTTTTGTAACGTCATACTATAAGCATGCTGCTGATCAAGAAAAAAAATGAATGCCAACAATCTATATCATGTATAATAGTGATTCCTATCCACATGTGTTTATAGCCAAAACTTTATAGAGCCACCATTTTACAATGTTGCATTGTGGTAATGCAATACTCATGCCATTGTGCATTCCAGTGCCTTTCATTTTGAATGGAAAACCCACCACAACACCCCCACATTGCAGTGCACCACAACGCATGGAAAATGCACGTTATAATGAGATACATCAGAACAAATGGTGAAGTTCCAAATTTGGACACCCATTTCTTCTATCAAAGATTAAAGAAAAAGTTTTAGCTTTTAGACATACTTTTTTTTTTTAACCACCTCAATACAGGGCACTTTCACCCCCTTCTTTCCCAAGCCATTTTTCAGCTTTCAGCGCTGTCGCACTTTGAATGACAATTGCGCAGTCATGTTACACTGTACCCTAATGAAATTTTTATAATTTTTTTCCCACAAATAGAGCTTTCTTTTGGTGGTATTTGATCACCTCTGCGGTTTTTATTTATTGCGTTATAAACAAAAGAAGAGGGACAAGTTTGAAAAAACACAATATTTTTTCCTTTTTCATATAATAAATATCCAATTTTTTATTTTTATTTTTTATTACATTTTTTCCTCAGTTTAGGCCAATACGTATTCTTCTACATACGCAATATACGCAATAAGCGTATATTGATTGGTTTGCGCAAAAGTTATAGTGTCTACAAAGTAGAGGATAGATTTATAGCATTTTTTATTTTTTTTTTTTTTTTTTTTTTTACTAGTCATGGCGGCGATCTGCGATTTTTATTGTGACTGCGATATTGAGGCGGACATATTGGACACTTCTGACACATTTTTGGGACCATTCACATTTATACAGCGATCCGTGCTATAAAAATGCATTGATTACTGTGTAAATGTGACTGGCAGGGAAGGGGTTAACACTAGGGGGTGATCGAGGGGTTAATGTGTGTCCTAGGGAGATTATTCTAACTGTGGGGGGAGGGGACTGACTGGGGGAGGTGACCGATCAGTGTCCCTATGTACAAGGGACACACATCGGTCTCCTCTCCTCTCTGACAGGACGTGGATCTGTGTGTTTACATACACAGATCCACGGTCCTGCTCGTTTGCTGGGCAATTGTGGGTGCCCGGTGGACATCGCGGCCGCCGGGCACGTGCATCGGGTCCCCAGTGACGCGCCGGGTGCACGCGTGCGCCCCCTAGTGGCTCGGGAAGGCGGTCACATCATATGACGTCCGCCCAAAACGAGAGCTGCCTCGTCCCACCGTCATATGACAGTGGGCGGGCAGCTAGTGGTTAAACAAGAAAAGCTTTTAGACATACTTTGGGTATTGTTTTTTGAGTACTATTGAGTTTTACACCTTTGCACCTGCATTTTTATATGTGCTATCATTGCAGTCTATTGGACCAAAAATGCATGTTGATGCACCAAAAAAGCATTTCTATCCTTCCTTAATATATAGAACAGTAAACCGCGCTAAAATAATGAGTAAAGTCCAATTAACAGTCGGTGAGATAAAGTTCAATTGAAGTCCAGAACAAAACAATGAATTTCTCTATGTGATGAGGTGGGGAATATATGGAAGATAATTGTGTGGTGAAATGCTTACCAGAACGTAAGCCAAATCAGACGGATGGCTTAAACCCAGCCCAGGCCTTTAAGAGCGCTCCAAAATGGGCAGGATCCGTCGCGCTCATACAGCAGAACGGGTCCACATAGGGTTTAATCAGAAAAAAAATACAAAGACCAGAGCGTGATACTGACATAATAATATTAAATCCAAAAAAGAAGAAAAATTGTGTTCACATAAATAATCATGAAAATCATAAGTGCACCCTGAATGCGTAGCAAATCAGGGACGTGAAAAATAGTGACATGCAACATGCAATGAGTGGTGTCCTTGAAAGTGAAATAAAACACCAAGTATATCTGCTTATCAGAAAATAGCGTTGGACGAGCAGACAAAAAAAAAGAAAAAACACCAGGTGCACAGACACAAGGGGCCGCTTACCAGATGGCAAACTAGTGAAGATATAATCAGCTGTAGGCTTACTGCCTCCGTGTAACCCAGAGTATAAACTCAATTGAACCCATAGGGGTTCCTGCTAATCAGAAGATTGATTGGAAATAGCCCAAAACGAAACCTTGGCGGAGCCACCGCGATCCCGTCCTTACAGGCTCTTCACAGGCTCAAATACGCATATGTATTCAAAAAGGAGAAGCAGCCAATAGCATAATAACGTTGAGACTCCAATTTATTAAAAAGCAAACACTTACATTTAAAAAACGAAAAACAGCACAGCCGGCCGGCACTCAGACAGCTCCCGTCCACAACAGGGCAACGTGGTGACGTCACCACGTTGCCCTGTTGTGGACGGGAGCTGTCTGAGTGCCGGCCGGCTGTGCTGTTTTTCGTTTTTTAAATGTAAGTGTTTGCTTTTTAATAAATTGGAGTCTCAACGTTATTATGCTATTGGCTGCTTCTCCTTTTTGAATACATATGCGTATTTGAGCCTGTGAAGAGCCTGTAAGGACGGGATCGCGGTGGCTCCGCCAAGGTTTCGTTTTGGGCTATTTCCAATCAATCTTCTGATTAGCAGGAACCCCTATGGGTTCAATTGAGTTTATACTCTGGGTTACACGGAGGCAGTAAGCCTACAGCTGATTATATCTTCACTAGTTTGCCATCTGGTAAGCGGCCCCTTGTGTCTGTGCACCTGGTGTTTTTTCTTTTTTTTTGTCTGCTCGTCCAACGCTATTTTCTGATAAGCAGATATACTTGGTGTTTTATTTCACTTTCAAGGACACCACTCATTGCATGTTGCATGTCACTATTTTTCACGTCCCTGATTTGCTACGCATTCAGGGTGCACTTATGATTTTCATGATTATTTATGTGAACACAATTTTTCTTCTTTTTTGGATTTAATATTATTATGTTAGTATCACGCTCTGGTCTTTGTATTTTTTTTCTGATTAAACCCTATGTGGACCCGTTCTGCTGTATGAGCGCGACGGATCCTGCCCATTTTGGAGCGCTCTTAAAGGCCTGGGCTGGGTTTAAGCCATCCGTCTGATTTGGCTTACGTTCTGGTAAGCATTTCACCACACAATTATCTTCCATATATTCCCCACCTCATCACATAGAGAAATTAATTGTTTTGTTCTGGACTTCAATTGAACTTTATCTCACCGACTGTTAATTGGACTTTACTCATTATTTTAGCGCGGTTTACTGTTCTATATATTCTATTGGTGTGCCCCACTTATAACCGCAGCTGTATTGTATTCTATTTTTCATGTTATTTGTACCTAAGAGTTACTTTATTCTTATTCACATTTTTTCTTTTTCTCTGGTATTTATATTTTCCAAGCGCAATTTTATTTTGATTTCATTTTCTGTATCCTTCCTTAATGCAAGGCAGCACAAAAAACAGGTGTGAATGGGTCCCACAGCAATAGCAATCCTTCTCCTATTGTGCATTAATACGAGTTGGGCAATGTTAATTAAATCACATAGGTGTAAACAAGACCTTAGGAAAGGAGATAAAGCCAACTCCATGTTTACTGTGACTTTAAATAGTTAATTTGGGACACTCTGCCCCAAACAAACTATTTCATTCACCAACAGATGTGCCTGCTGAGCGTGCAGTATAAACTGTATGTAGCATTAGCTACATAAAGTATACAGTGCTGTGTTCTGGCAGCGAGAATATGGAGCTTCCTCTGATTGGCAGAGACAGAGAGGCTGGTGGATCTTCACCTCGGTCAATCAGTGTAAGCTTTGTATTAATTTATAGAATACAAAGCTTCCTGTGAATGGCTGAGCAACGACTTTGTTTTGAGAACTGGACAGGAAGTCCCCGTACCGCTTCTGGAACACAGAGCTGTATGATGTATGTAGCTGATGCTACAAACAGTTTATGCAGCTATCCCAGCCAGCACATGTTAGTAAAGAAAATAGTTTGTTTGGGCCAGTTTTGTCCAAATAAAATCATTAATGTGACAGGAAACATGGAATTAGGCTTTAAAGGATAAGTTCACCTTTAAAAAATAATAAAAATTAAAATTAAAAAATGCACATGCTTTTGCAGGTAAAAAAATGTGCAATCTTTTTTTTTTTTTTTTACGTGAAGCCTGGAAAGCATTGCAACCGCAATCAGCAGACCACAGGTGCCGTGCAGGACTCCTGCAGACTTCTCAGTGTATCTGTTGGCTCGTACCTCATACGGACAGACATATACACACTGACAGGAAAAATTAATGAACTACCAGAGCGCTCAACAGCACCATGGTAGTTTATTGAAACTACAAGCCGACAGCCACAAAGGCTGTAGAGAGACTTGTAATTTCCCATTCACAGAGGGCTGTGATAGAATGACACAGCCAGGTGGGTGTAGCTGCATCTGCTCAAACATGTTCCACCCTAAATACGGGTGGAACATGTACCGTGTTCCAAAAGGTGAACTTAGGTGAACTTATCCTTTAAGGGAACTCTCCCTCACAAAGACGGAAACAACAACAGAAACCTGACTGAACTTTTAAACCTTCCTCATTTTTTTTTTTTACAGTGGTTTTTGCTGCTGTTAAGCTGTCTATAGATGGATCAAAATTCAGCCAGTTCAGCAGGGGCCGGTCAAATTTAAAACCATCTATTCCGCTTCACAGAATCTAACAATCGATTCCTGACGAATGGGAAATCTTTTGTCGATTAGTCCGCTGCAGCTGCTGATCGGTGTATCCTGACATCGGAGGAGTACCAATACAATGGCACCTCGCATGTGTGGAAGGGGAATCCATTAAACAAGGCACCTATGGCCAGCCTTAGGCCAACAACATTGCCTTTTTTTAGCACTCTGAATTTATCTGAAGTAAGATTTCACTGATATAACATGTAAATTACTACCTAGACAGCCCAGTTTGTAAATTTAAAGCCCAGAACCTTATGTTTTGTTTTGTATTGAGCAGGACAGATTTTATGGTCATTTTTGTCCCTGTTGGGGAGATTTGCCTTCAAAATGCACCCAATGGGTTTTGCGGACAGAAGTAAAATCAAGACAAATGTTAATTTTTTTCCCCCCTCTTTCCAAAAAACAAAATATGGCTGGAGTTAGAGCCGGTTCACACAGGGGCAACACGACTTGCAGTCCGACTCTGTGAGGCGACCTGCACACGACTTCAGCGGCGACTTGCAAAACGACTTCTGTATAGATGTCAATGCAAGTCGCCTGAAGTCGCCCCCAAAGTAGTACAGGAACCTTTTTCTAAGTCGGAGCGACTTGAGTCGCTCCTATTAGAATGGTTCCATTGTACAGAACGGGACGTGACTTGTCAGGGCGGCTAAGTCGCCTGACAAGTCGCCCCTGTGTGAACAGGTTCTTAGGCTCTAATGTTATTAGTACATATGTATTTAGATTTGCAATCAGCTATGGCAGTTCCTCTTATTTGAAAAAGAACAGCAATTATACTTCATTACAGAGCCCACCAAAAATGCATAGGTTTAGCCTACATCTATTGCAAGTTAATGATCAACGAAAATCAATGCAATGTATTTCAATGATCTGGAAACTTTTTTTTTTTCCTAAAAACTAGAGTTTGTCTCGAATAACTCTAGCGAAGTTTACTTACCAACAGGAATGTCTCTGTAATCCTTAGTGTTTTCCTGCAAACAAACAAAATAAAAGATTTTATTGGTTGAAATGATTGGTTTAAAACTAAAGCCAGACTTTCCTTTTATGAAGATCTATATTAAAGCCTCACACATTACAACCGAAGGCCACTTTATTAAACAGCTGCCACGTACTGCCTTAAAGGCTACGTTCAGGAAAAATGAAAAAAGGTGAACACCAAATATCTTGGCCACCCCTCTGGATCCCACAGTACATAGCAGAAAAAAATATGTTCCAATGGAAGAAGCGCCAGACCAAAGGAGAAAACAGTCCAAATAAATGTATTAGTTTAAATTAAAACAACTATCAACATGTTTCAGGGGTCAGAAAAAAAACTCTCGCTTCATCATGGCTTCAGTTAAAATTAGATACTTGAATGGACTCAAAATAGGGCTTTCCTGTGTGCATCTATGTGGGGAAGCTAACTGCTGGATAAGGAGAGTTACTGGCTAGCAGGAACTGTGTGAGCAATCAAGATTCAGAATACTTCAATAATCCGAAAGGGAACTTTTCTTATCTAGATTGCTCACACAGATACTGCTGACCAGTAAGACCGGACATAGACACAGTGGGAACCAGACGAGATTCGAACCGTGTGTGGGCAGGCTGAATGTGCCAAGTTGATCGATCCAATGACTAGCCTGACGGATTTACTTGCGATTATCACTATAGCCACTAGCAATAATCCCTGTCGTCTCCTGGTGGGGATGGCTTCCCCTGCCGAGAGCAGACAATTGCTCTGCAGGAGGGATTCCCCTGTCAGAACTGTCTGTGTTGATGGGGGAATTGTGCAAATTTCTTTTCTGCAACCACCATCTATGGCCTGTCTTACTCTCCTGATAAAGCAATTAGTCCCAGAGCCTTGTGGAGGAACTGCAGTCTGCTCACATAATTTGTATTAAAAACGCCTTTGCCATTCTGAAGCTTCCCTCCAACCACTTTGCATATTATTTTATATATAATGTGATTCTGTACTTGCCAAATATGCTGCAGAAATCTCCCTCCAGTGAGTCTGGCTGCATCCATTTTAACTGTGGGCAGCTGAAACTGCTGCTTGTTCACTTCCTGGATTTACACAGACACACACCTCCAGCTCTGCAGCCCTCATTAGCCCTATTATGACTCATCCCCCCTCTCTTCCTGGCAAATTCTCAGGAGAGTAAGAGAGAGCTGTACATGATGTCATTAGCCTAGGCATTTTACCAGACAAGAAACAGGAAGTGGGCTGTATAAGGTATTTACTGGCAGAAAAAAATGATTTACTATTCAAAGTTAAAACAACAAGGGCAGAAGATTTAATAGATGGAAAGATGAAAAAATTACTGAAGGTCCGCTTTAACCACTTCCTGACCACCCACCGTCATTATACATTGGTATTTTGAAGGAGGATATCGTGGTTATGGCAGCAGCTAGTTGCCATAACCACGGTATCCTCTTCTTCAGTCAGAGGTCCGGTTTAAGATAAAAGTGGTCTCTGGGGTGGATTCGCTGTGAGATCACTTTTATCAGCGGCAGGAGAGGGCCACCCCCCACCACGATCCGGTGCCCTCCGTTGGCGATCGGATCCTTCCCGTGGCCTGTCATGGAGACAAGTTAGGGGGAAATGGCCCCCACCCATCTCCATATCATTGCATTTCAGTGTAAATATGAGATCGGAGGTCTTTTTGACCCCAGATCTCATATTTAAGTGGTCCTGTCATGCTTTTTTTCTATTACAAGGGATGTTTACTTTTCTTGTAACAGGAATAAAAGTGACACAATTTTTTTTTTTAACCACTTCGCTACCCGGCCATTGTCAAATGACGTCCACAGATGGGATCTCCCATCCTGGGTGGACGTCATACGACGGCCTCGGGTTCCCGACCGTCTAGGGGGCGCGCGCGCTCGCCCGCCGCGTTGCTCGGGACCCGGTGCGTGTGCCCGGCAGCCGCGATGTCCGCCGGGCACCCGCGATTGCCCGTTAACCGGGCCGGACCGTGGATCTGTGTGTGTAAACACACAGATCCACGTCCTGTCAGTTGAGAGGAGACCGATCTGTGTTCCCAGTACAGCGGAACACTGATCGGTCTCCTCCCCTTGTATGTCCCCTCCCCCTACAGTTAGAATCATTCCCTTGGAAACATAATTAACCCCTTGTGTCCCCCTAGTGGTTAACCCCTTCCCTGCCTGTCACAGTTACACAGTAATCAATGCAATTTTATAGCATTGATCGCTGTATAAATGTGAATGGTCCCAAAAATGTGTCAAAAGTGTCCGATGTGTCCGCCATAATGTCGCAGTCACAAAAAAAAAAAAAATCGTGATCGCCGCTATTACTAGTAAAAAAAATAAATAAATATATATATTTTTTAAAATGCCATAAATCTATCCCGTATTTTGTAGACGCTATAACTTTTGCGCAAACCAATCAATATACGCTTATTACCAAAAATATGTAGAAGAATACGTATCGGCCGAAACTGAGGAAAAAATTTGTTATTTTAAAAAAAAATTGGGATATTTATTATAGCAAAAAGTAAAAAATATTGTGTTTTTTTCAAAATTGTCGCTCTTCTTTTGTTTATAGAGCAAAAAATAAAAACCACAGAGGTGATCAAATACCACCAAAAGAAAGCTCTATTTGTGGGGAAAAAAGGACGTCAATTTTTTTTGGGTACAACGTCGCACGACCGCGCAATTGTTGTTTAAAGTGCGACAGCGCTGAAAACTAAACATTGGCCTGGGAAGGAAGGGGGTGAAAATGCCCTGTGTTGAACCGGTTAAAAACAGTGTAAAAATAAAAAATAAAAAGGTAAAAGAAATAAGAATAATAAATTTTTTATTTTAAACGCTCCCCGTCCCGACAAGCGAACGCATACGTGAGTAGCGTCTGCATATGAAAAAGGTGTTCAAACCACACATGTGAGGTATCGCTGCGATTGATAAAGCGAGAGCAATAATTCTAGCCCTAGACCTCCTCTGTAACTTAAAACATGCAACCTGTAGAATTGCATGGAGATTTTTAAAGTTTGTCGCCATTCCATAAGCGGGCGCAATTTTGAAGCGTGACATGTTAGGTATCAATTTACTCGACGTAACGTTATCTTTCACAATATAAAAAAAATGGGCTAACTTTACTGTTATCTTATTTTTTAATGATAACTGGGTATCCTCAATAGAGCGCCCTTCCAACAATCAGACACCCCCACCGCGCCAATATCTCTAAAGACCTAATTCAAAAATTAGTGCTGACCAGTATTAAATGGTGACCACCAATATCTCTGAATCCCCAACTCAAAAATTGGTGCTGACCAGTGTTACATGGTAAACACAAAATAAAAGTGAAAACATAAAAGTGAGAAAAGCTGCCCCTTAAAATTATAGACCATACATACAAAATAATTAGTCCTACATGCCACTGATGACCCAATAATCACCTGAAGGCATATGGGACAAATATGGGGCGCTAAAATATTGTGTGACCAAAATTCTGTGTTAGCACAATAGTGGTGAGACCCTCCTATTTGTGTTTGTGTTTAACACGTGACAAATAAGTAGTGCTATCAATCTAAAAATCCAAGTAGCAAAATCTATTAATTGTATTTATCTGTGACATACAAGTGAAACACTATGTGAAATCACTGCACTCCATGCTGTGACATATCAAAACATCACATAACAGTCCATATATGTCAGATCCATCCAAGAGGAACTGCTTGTGACCACATCTAGTGTAATATCAGCTGCATACATTCAAGTGTCTTCGTGTGTCTTCCACCTCACCCCTGTGTTCAGTGAATCACACCCTCCAGAAATGCACTCACCGAATTACAATGCCAGCACTTTCATGCAAGGCAAAAAACGCTTGTTTTACCACACTCAGGGGTAAATGGAATAATCGGTTTCCAGGAGGATAGTTGTTACATAGATTGTAATTTCTCTATCTGGCTGAAACAGATGAACACAGAGTCTGGGCAGTGAGCATCTTAAAGTAGTCGGATCCAGGCTAACCTAAGACACCTACTCGGCATCAGTTTGAATTATAATGACCTGACAGACAGTTCCTGCCCCCACCTGACATCTGGAATAAGAAATAACCAGACACTGAGGACACTGAACCTGTCACATAACAACCTGGGGGGTCCTCATTTCAGGGATCTGATGGAAACTCTGACAACAAGCCAGATAGAGAAACTACAATCTATGTAACAACTATCCTCCTGGACACCGATTATTCCATTTACCCCTGAGTGTGGTAAAACAAGCGTTTTTTGCCTTGCATGAAAGTGCTGGCATTGTAATTCGGTGAGTGAATTTCTGGAGGGTGTTATTCACTGAACACAGGGGTGAGGTGGAAGACACACGAAGACACTTGAATGTATGCAGCTGATATTACACTAGATGTGGTCACAAGCAGTTCCTCTTGGATGGATCTGATATATATGGACTGTTATGTGATGTTTTGATATGTCACAGCATGGAGTGCAGTGATTTCACATAGTGTTTCACTTGTATGTCACAGATAAATACAATTAATAGATTTTGCTACTTGGATTTTTAGATTGATAGCACTACTTATTTGTCACGTGTTAAACACAAACACAAATAGGAGGGTCTCAAAACTATTGTGCTAACACAGAATTTTGGTCACACAATATTTTAGCGCCCCATATTTATCCCATATGCCTTCAGGTGATTATTGGGTCATCAGTGGCATGTAGGACTAAATATTTTGTATGTATCTTATTTTTTAATTCAAAAAAGTGTGCTTGTAAGACCGCTGCGCAAATACGGTGTGACAGAAAGTATTGCAACGACTGCCATTTTATTCTCTAGGGTGTTAGAAAAAAAAACATATAATGTTTGGGGGTTCTAAGTAATTTTCTAGCAAAAAAAAACAAAACAGTTTTTAACTTGTAAACAAAAAATCCCAGAAAGAGGCTCAGGCCTTAAGTGGTTAAAGATGAAACCTCAGATGTACTTCTCATTGGTCAGCATGGTCACATGACTGCACTGATCAGAGTGGTTTCAATTGCCAGTACTATGATGTATATTCAGTAAGGATGAGCTCCGGTGTGTTCGCACACTCCACATGCAGAGCCCGCCAGGAAGTCGGCACTGCGCTAAATCACAGGCAGTGAGACATTTTCCTGATGTGTGGCTGCAGAGATCGGGCAATATCTCACTGGCTCTGATTAGCGCAGCGCCGACTTCCTGGTGGGCTCTGCACGTGGAGTGTGCGAACACGCCGGAGCTCATCCTTAATATTCAGTGCAACTTGGTACCCTTGACGTGTTTTTGTGCAAGCAAAGGTTCTCTATTAAGGATGAGCTCTGGCGTGTTCGCACAGCCCACGTGCAGAGCCCACCAGGAAGTCAGCACTGCACAGCGCTAATCACAGGCAGAGAGACATTTCCCGATCTCTAAAAGGTTATGGGGTATTCCTGCGCTATCGTGAGATGTGGTGAGGGAGAAAAGGAGAAGCCCAAATCGAAGTAAAACAAGGAAAAGCAGCCTACACCGAATAGGGTACAGCCTGTCCCCGGCTAGAGTAGAAATGGGTAAAATGTGGTGCTGCGCTAATCCTTTAGATAGGCAATGGTTATACGTGTAATAACTCAGTGATGGTGGGTGCCTCCAAGCACAAATAAAATAAATATTTTCAAATATAAATAAATAATATACCAGTAAAAATAGGGGATCAGGGGATCCCCTGAAGAAGTCACATGACCGTGACGTCACGCGTAGGGACGGGACAGGCACTCTATGACTATTGTTGTATTACGAGCTCGCCGCTCGTCGGATCTCCACCCGGTTTTTAATGATTGTTATGTGAGTACATATGATTCTTTTAATAAAAAGTGGTACGTTTTCCATACAATATTATACTATTGTGGGCTTCCTTTTCTAATTTATCTGGGTGACCCCGGGACACTACTTGAAAGGACTAGACGCCCCCATAAGAGAAGTGACCAGGATAGGACCACATCTCCACCATCTCTCACAGCTGGTTGTTTCCACGGTTTCTACAAAGGCTGACATGCCTCAGAGTGGCTAAATGCGAGTACCCCATTACCTTAAGGTAAGGGGCCACTGCCCACCAGTGTGTGCGATGCTACATGAAGATTTACCACCACCATCACTTATATTTTAGCACCAAGTGGATCACTCATATTTTGTGGACTTTGAATAATTGATCATTTCCAAGCGGAGCACTATTTATATATTTTTTTGCATGCGTTATTTGCATGCATATGAATGAACCTTTTATCACTCAGCCATATTAAGATTGTCACTGTATGTTATGCACTTTAAGCACGATTCACTTTGCATATACACACACCTGGGAGTGTGTGAAGTTACACCAGGTATGTGCCAAGCCAGTCAGAGACTGGTTACGTTTAAAGCTAGCTGCTATATATATATATATATATATATATATATATATATATATATATATATATATATATATATATATATATATTCCGTGTATTATGATGTATAAGCACCAATCACTTTTCACATATTGTGTGTGTTTTATTGCTAGCACTAGCAGAGCACCTGTATGATAAGTATATAGTCAGACATATCATCACTACATACTCTCACCACTGTCACATTGAGTTACTTTTTTACTGGTATATTATTTATTTATATTTGAAAATATTTATTTTATTTGTGCTTGGAGGCACCCACCATCACTGAGTTATTACACGTATAACCATTGCCTATCTAAAGGATTAGCGCAGCACCACATTTTACCCATTTCCCGATCTCTGCAGCCGTGCATCAGGTAAGTGTCTCACTGCCTGTGATTAGGGAAGTGCCGACTTCCTGGTGGGCTCTGCACGTGGAGTGTGCGAACACGCCGGAGCTCATCCTTAATATTCAGTGCAACTTGGTACCCTTGACGTGTTTTTGTGCAAGCAAAGGTTCTCTATTAAGGATGAGCTCTGGCGTGTTAGCACAGCCCACGTGCAGAGCCCGCCAGGAAGTCAGCACTGCACAGCGCTAATCACAGGCAGTGAGACATTTCCCGATCTCTGCAGCAATGCATCAGGACAATGTCTCACTGCCTGTGATTAGCGCAGCGCCAACTTCCTGGTGGGCTGTGCGAACACGCCAGAGCTCATCCTTATTGTCCTTGTGCTGATCAGCATTCAACACTTCTGGGGTGCAGTGGTGATCCCAGCCTGAACCATCCTGCCAGAAGCGGACACCTGTCCTGAGCCAATCATCTGTGGCCAAGGTGTTCCACTGCTGCATGTATTCATTGGGGGGTTATGCTTCTGTTTAAGGATGAGCTCAGGTGTGTTCGCACACTCCACGTGCAGAGCCCGCCAGGAAGTCGGCACGGCGCTAATCACAGGCAGTGAGACATTTCCCGATCTCTGCAGCCGCGCATCTGGAAAATGTCTCACTGCCTGTGATTAGCACAGCGCAGTGCCCACTTCCTGGCGGGCTCTGCACGTGGAGTGTGCGAACACGCCTGTGCTCATACATACTTCTGATACCTATGATTGGCTCTGTGCAGTGACAGCTTCCTGGCAGGATCACTCTGGTTGGTTCAGACTGGGATCCCAGCACACCTGAGATCACCCCGGTGTGTATGAGCCCGAATAGGTCCATTTTGATGTATTGTCCATACAAGTTGCATGACCATAACACACCACACATATGAATAATAATCTGCCTTCCATCAGTTAAATCCTCCGATGCCTTATCTTTGACTAATGCTAGAAATGGTGCACTTATGTACAGAGGACAGAACACAAGCTCTGGGGTCTCTATGGATTCCACAATGTCACCCTTCCACCCCCAGTCACACAGGTCACACTCTCTTCGCTCATTGGTGGAGCAAGCTGTCACTCACTCTCCTAGTCCCGCCCGCTTACCTCAGTCGCCCGCCTTGTGCTGTCCGGGTACAATCTATCTAAGCTGTAAGCACCCCGAAAACCGGAGCAATACCGAACCCCGGTGACCCGAAACAGGCCGAGCCGCGGCAACACACCGGCCAGCGCCATATTGGCCTCCGTGCCCTTCCTGCGCTTCACAGTGCAACGCCGAATACCGTCCGCCTGTCAACTGGAGCTGAGGCGATATAGTTCCGCTTCTAGAGTCATGGCACTCCAAAAATAAGTCTTTATTCATCTTTGTGCACGTTATCCATTTGCTGGCCCGAATACAGTGTATGAATGTATATTTTATAACACTCTCTATGTAACTGAGTACAAAAATGTTACAAATAAAATGTGCAGAATACTGACCTGTGTATGTTGGGAACCTGTCAGTGTAGAAATATGGGAGCTCACACTGCTGGCTTGATGTGGAATGTTCATGTTCCATGGCTGTCATCCTGATCCTTACTTCAGTCAAGTCACATGAATGGAGGGACGCTAGCAAAATCCTCAATTCTTGAGCTGCTACAGGTTGTGCCCCGGCCTTTAGGGTCCGTTCACACCAGAAATGTTGGCTCATTTTTTTTCAACGCATGCCAATGTAACAGACATCTCAACCTGCAAAAACTCATTTCAGGGAGGTGACGCTTCGTGCCCGCAACCCCTCACGGCAAAATATTTTTGAAATCACCTTTTTAATATTTTTCCACAGTGCTTCTGGGGAAGGGGGTCGGTGGTATGTGGCAGTGGACGGTGTCAGTAGTTTTTTTTTTTTTTTTTAAATAGTTTATTTTTTTTTAATTTAATTTGTTTCTTAATTTTTTTCACAATGCTTTTTGGGGTGAGGGAGTTGGGGCAGTGGACAGTGTTGGTAGGACAGGGGAGAGTGGTGTCAGTAGTTTTTTATTTCATTTTTTTACACTTTTTAATTTTTTAAAATTTTTTTACAATTTTTTTAATATTTTTGGGGGGGCTTTGGTGAGATATTAGCATATACACTCGTTAATTTTTTTACTTCAAAGCAGATTATCTATCTATCTATCTATCTATCTATCTATCTATCTATCTATCTATCTATCTATCTATCTATCTATCTATCTATCTAATCTGCTCTGAAATAAAGTAAAAAACATAACAAATAAACAAACAGTGTGTATTTGTGTGTGTGTATATATATATATATATATATATATATATATATATATATATATATATATATATATTTTGTCCTATGTTGTAAGGAGACTCAACACAAGAAGAACGTTTGTTCTCTAGCGTTTGAGAATTCTCCCATTAAAATCAATGCAATTTGGTCCACCACAAAATGGCTGCCAGCCAGATCCCTAATTACAAGGACAGATTGTTTAGTGTTGATGGGGTTGCTAGGAAGGGAAGCTGTTTGCAGAGACGTCTGTGGGGACAGAGTCTATCTTGATAGCTGTTCCCCGCCTCACCGATCATTCCCGGGAGATCGGGAGGTGCTTGCGGGTGTGCAGGAGACGCCGCAAAAATGCACGAGTCTCCCGCAAATCGGAGACTTGAGATGTCTGATGTAAGGACCTCTAAAACATAAGATGTGTGAATGGCGCAGTTCACACTGCGCTGGTTTGCTGTGAAAAAAGTGAAGGAAGTCATCTTTTTCCCATCACATGGGAGCGCATATCAGTGCAGCACAGCGCACATCAAGGGACAGGCCAGCATGGGTTTGGCTACTCTGCTGTGCTGTAGACCCTTTGCATGTTCCAGAAAATGAGGCTAAAATGTAACACTACATGTCAATGTAGGTGTGTTTACCTGTGCTAAATACACACATGGGCGGGGCCTACTCACATAGGGGTACCTTTTGCGCGGAGTGCGCTCATCAATTCCCAGGGCCAGACGGAGACTGCAGTCATGTAAAAAAATCAAACATTAACCACTTGAGATCTGCGCTATAGCTGAATGATGGCTACAGCGCGGCCCTGCTTTGCCGGGACTGCGTCCATTGAAGTCGTCCCGTGCCCCCCCTGCAGGCTGCACGCGGCGCATTCTGTGATCAGCGAGTCTATGAGACTCGCCTGATCACAAATCGGAGTAAGGGGTCGATCCCGACCCCTTAACACGTGATCAGCTGTCAGCCAATAACAGCTGATCATGTGATGTCAACAGAGCCGGTAATCGGCTATTTTTTCTCCTCGCGCTGACAGCGTGAGGAGGAAAAAAAAGCCGATCACCAGCGGCCGTGAGAGGCACATCAGTCCCGATCACGGTGAGCTGCTGCATATCCTCAGTGCCCACCTGTGCCCCTTGCCAGTGCCACCTAGCAATAGGCAGCAGTGCCGCCTACCAGTGCCCACAGTGCCACCCATCAGTGCCCACAGTGCCACCTATCAGTGCCCACAATCAGTGCCTCAACAACAGTGCCACCTATCAGTGCCCATCAGTGTCACCTACCAGTGCCCATCAGTGCCACCTATCAGTGGTACCTATCAGTGCCCATCACTGCCACCCATCCGTGCCACCCATCAGGGCCCATCAGTGCCGCCTTATCTGTGCCCATCAGTACCGCCTTATCTGTCCCCATCAGTACCGCCTTATCTGTCCCCATCAGTGCCGCCTTATCTGTGCCTATCAGTGCCGCCTTATCTGTGCCTATCAGTGCCGCCTTATCTGTGCCTATCAGTGCTGCCTTAACTGTGCCTATCAGTGCCGCCTTAACTGTGCCTATCCGTGCCCATCAGTGCAGCCTATCAGTGCATATCAATGAAGGAGAAAAATTACCTGTTTGCAAAATTTTATAACAAACTATTAAACATGATTTTTTTTTCCAAAATTTTCCATCTTTTTTTGTTTGCTTAGCAAAAAATAAAAATCCCAGCTGTGATTAAATACCACCAAAAAAAAGCTCTATTTGTGGGAAAAAAATGATAAAAATTTCATTTGGGTACAGTGTTGTATGACCGCGCAATTGTCATTCAAAGTGCGTCAGCGCTGAAAGCTGAAAATTGGTATGGGCAGGAGGGGGGTTTAAGTGCCCAGTAAGCAAGAGGTTAAGGCAGTTCCCTGAATTAGAGATGAGCCTTCATGTTAAAGTACAGAGTTCCTCCGAAAAGTGTCTTGTCCCACCACACACCGCCAGGGCCACTGATAAGGCAGTACATCCAGCCCTCCTGTACTGGGCCCGGCCCCATCAGTTCAAAATGGGGGCCCAGGCACCTGCTGAGAAGGAGGGCCGGCTTTACTGTCTTATTGTAGCCAACCGATCCTCTTCTGCCTCCCCCGGCCAGCTTCTCTTCCTCTTTCTCCCTCCTAGCACATGCGTTTCTTGCATCTGCTCTCTTAGCCCCGTTTGCCCCTTTTCCCCGCAGCACTTCCACCTTCTTTTCTCTCCCGCTAGCAGCTACTGCGGGCACAAAGGGAGATATTTCAGGATAGAGAGCGGGGGGAAGGGGAGATTAAATATGCAATTTACTGGCCCCTTCCTTTACTTAAAGAACACAGTGAACGATCGGTACCAATCACTCCTGTGTCCATTCATCACTGAAGCATAGAAAACTGTGTTTACTATTCTACAGTTTGTGAATGAGCAGGAAGCTTTAGAGTGTTTCCTATTCATTAATCTGTGCCGCTGAGGCGCAAAAAAAGGGACCGATGAACCAATGTCCAGTCACTTTCAGCCGGAAAGGGGGGCCCTGTTAGGTAGGCTGTATTTCTGATTTCTCACAGCAGCCCTGCACACAGTATCTTATATGTTGCATTAGGAGGGACATGCTGAGCTTGTGCCCACTCCCCCAGTCCATTGTACCTCTGTTACCTTACTCCCTGTAAAAGAATTGGGTCCCGCCATGTACCTAGCGCAGACCTACCGACCGCTAGCCAACCGCTAGGGAGGGAGCCAGACAAAACCCCCTTGCTACCAGAGGACCTGTCACCTTGCTAGGTACCACGCCTTACACCTGGTTGCTTGTTCCTTCACTTGGTTACCTATAGCAACTACACTCCTCTTCCTGCCCTGCTGAGTTAAAGTGGCTGTAAAGTCACTAATCACAAATCCTGAAATCCCCTCTGTTACAGAAAGATAAACTGTGCAGTATCTGTGTTTTGTTTTTTTTAAATTATGCAGCAAAATACCTTATTTCAGAGCGCCGCTATGCACTTACATGATTTCCCTATGAAAGAAACCAGAAAAAAAACCTGTCTGGCGGCAGATGCACCCAGGTCATGGGAAACTTAAGAAATCCTTCATAAAGAGTCCATATTTATTGGACACCATATAACACATTTCATTGCTAACTGCCACTTCTTTATATATTTGTTTATGCACAGATTTAAAAGTGGCTGGTCTGCAGAGTGCTCAGCGGTGGGATAAAAGTGATGCACTCTTTGATCCCATTGCTTAGAAATCTGCAGACCAGCCACTTTCAAGTTTGGAAATAACCAAATCTATGAAGAAGTGGCAGTTAAAGCGGAGGTCTGCCCACCCCTGCAAAAATTAAAAGCCAGAAGCTACACATACTGCAGCTGCTGACTTTTAATAATAGGACACTTACCTGTCCTGGAATCCAGCGATGTTGGTATCGCACCTGATGTTTCAATCAGCTGTCGGGTGCTGCCGCCACCATTGCCTATAAGGGAACCCGGTAGCGAAGCATTACGACTTCACGCCGGGTCCTACTGCGCATGCGTGAGGCACCGCTGTGCTCTCTTACTGATCAGGCAGGGGGGGGAGAAGGAGGAGCAGGGAGCCGAGCTGCTGACGTAATTTGTTGCTGCCTGGTTGCAAGTGGGGACAGGATACCTGTCAAAGACAGGTGTCCACTCCCCCTGAAAGGTGCCAAATGTGGCACCGGAGGAGGGAGGAGACAAATGAGCGGAAGTTTTACTTTTGGGTGGAACTCTGCTTTCACTATGAAGTTGAGTTGCCTCTGCCACCAGACAAGTTTCTTTTCCTGGTTTTCTTTCACCTCACCGTTCCATCACTTCACACTTGCATTCAACTAGATAGAATTTGGGCCTAAAGATGGCCATACATTAGTAGATTTAAAACGGAGTTCTGCTTAAAAAAAAAGATATTAAAAGTCAGCCACTCCAAATACTGCAGCTGCTGACATTTAATAATTGGACACTTACCTGTCCCAGGATAGAGGAAGCCCCGCTCGTCTCCCCCTCCTCTCTGCGCTGCCGGCATTGTATCTGTGGGCATGCGTGAGCGGCGTGACTGGCCGGGCAATCATCTGGGACCTGTGACATGCTCCAGATGATTGCCGAGAGGGAGGGGGGAGAGGTGATCTCCCTTGCGGTACGCTGGGAGGAAGTGGGAGCTGGGACCCTCTGAAAAGAGGGTACCCGCCCCCCCCCCCAAAAAAAATGACATGCCAAATGTGGCATGTCAGGGGGTCACCTCCCTTAAAGCGGAAGTTCCATTTTTGGGTGGAACTCCGCTTTAAGAATGAACATTTGTCAAACATTCATACAAAAATTCTCATCACTAAAATTGATGACTTGATGAATGTCATTCTAAAGTACTTCAAAATTTTGTTTGCTTTTAACATTCGATTTTGGAGTAAATAGACTTTCCTGAACAAAAACCATATTCCCTGTTAGAAATTTCTTTGAGAAAAAATTTCCATCCTGTTCCTTTTTAATTTTCTTCACTGTGGTTGAAAACAAACATTGATTTGACCAAACTAGCGATTAGAAAGTTGAACGAACGTTCTTATAATAAATATTTTTGAACAAAATTCTACTAGTGTATGGCCAGCTTTACTGGAGCATCTGGAACTGCAACTGTCTGGTGTCTACAGAGAGGAGGCCTGCATGCAGCAGGAAAGACCTAAATGAGATTTATCTGCTGGAGGCTGTGAAGCACACGCCAGTCTGGGGAATGCGAGCAGGGCGACTACACCACCCACATTGAGAAAACTGTTTATGCTGGTGATTCTTATCACATCCAACATGTGAGTGTATATGCATATGTTTTTATCAGTTTTTGATCGATTAAATAAACTGTATCACACTATTTGCCCCCTTCTTGTTGGGATCTTCTGTTCTATAACATGAGCTACATCTGGACCCACCAGGAGAGGAGCAGATATATCAATGGGGATGATTGACTTTGAGACTAACGTTTATTTATCTGCCTGTTGATTTGTTCAATCTGATGAGTGCAATCTTTATTAGCACGAGGTGGAGCACTTTCGGTGGTTTGGAGGAAGTTCTTTCCAACACTATATTGTATTCACCCAGGAATTTTTTGATGATTGGACTCATATATAATATCGACTATTAATACAAGTGCATGGCCATCTCAAAGATGATCATTTGAAAGTATTGCTTGTTTGATTCTTCATTATTGCAGGTTTTTTGCTATACACACTAGGCTAGCACCCCTCTTTATCTTATTTATCTTGTATAGAACCATTGGGCATTTAAAGAGGCAGCTGCTCATTTATCACATTTACTACTTTTAGGGTGAGGTGGGATACACACCCGCTCAAATATATATTTTTTTTATACACAGGAGAGATAGATTTTCATATTTCATTTGAGATTTTATATTAAGTAGGATTTATAGGTTTGTATATCAACTAGCGCTTACTTTTAAGTAGCTT
Organism: Lithobates clamitans; assembly: GCA_037952925.1. Lineage (NCBI taxonomy): Eukaryota > Metazoa > Chordata > Amphibia > Anura > Ranidae > Lithobates > Lithobates clamitans. The sequence goes on from JBBGZY010002143.1 coordinate 2,212,884, forward strand.
AATATAATGTATGGCCAGTCCAAATATCCTTGGTCACAAGATCGTGCCCATGCTCGGGTATATCCACCTGGGCTGGGGGAAACAATTCCAGTTTTTCTTGCCGCCAATCCCCGGGATGCTCCATATGCCTGTGAGGATCCCAGACTGAGGACACAATTCTCCTTTGCTGTGCCTCCTTGATGCCCTGTGGACTGTCTCCCCTTTGCTGAGCCATATTACCGTTCAGAGGATCATCCCCCCTTGCTGTACCTTATCATTGCCCAGTGGACTGTTTCCCCTCCATTGGATGTTAACCCTTGCTGTGCCACAATACCACTCTGAGCATCATCTCCCCTTATTGCGTCATATTGGCATTCCGTGGACTTCTCACCGGTGCTGTGATATATTGTTGCCCTGTGGACTATTTCTCTGTGCTGTGTCTTATTGCCGCTGCTCCTGTATGCTCAAATTCCCCAATAAACGCCCCATATGTCGGGTTATGTGTGATTCGCCTCTGTGTGCTCCTAGTCCACCACAACCTTATTATAGGCTAGCTCAGCACTTGAATCATAATGTTCTAAAGAGGATAGAATTCGTAGCCCCACTTCTTACTATGTCTTTGTCCTAGGTCTATTTTTATTTCTGATGCCACACATTCTTACTGCAGCAAGACCAATGATTGCGAGAGCATGGAAAACCAGAAATAGAAAACAAAGCCAAGGAGAACACAGGCTTAAGCTTAAGAGGTACAGAAGGAAAAAATATGTTTTCAAAGTGATACCTTTTAGAGACTAAACTAAAAAAAAACTATTTTTGGGAGATATAAAGCTTCTTCTTCATGTATTTTGTCATAATACTTGAAGGAGCTTTATAGTTCCAAAATTTTTCCAAATATTTTATTATTTTGGTTGGTTTATTTGGTAGAGAGACTATCTTCTGAATGTCTTCCTATTTAAAGTAGTGCACTATATGGTGGACCTACTAAGGACCCCTCTACATGTGTCTCCTAAATCTTGTCTACTAGGATAAGCAATGGACCCTGCTCTGACAGAGCTCACCCTCAGTGGCTTATTCTATTTTAAAGTATAACTAAAGGCAAATTTTGACGGATTAGAACACCTGTCAGTTTTTATTACGATCTGTGCCCCGTTAGGTAGATTCAGCCTCTCTACTTTTCCTGTTTACTACTGTATTATCATTGAAAGTGAAAGTAAAAGATGATCCCAAATTTTTGGTTATCCCCAGAAAAGTAATAAAAGAGAAATTTTCAATGGGGACACTAGTTCTGGTGACCTGGGGGTCCCCAAGGAATTCCCTTAAAGTGGATGTAAACCTAATGTCATCCTTTCTAAACTACTGCCATAGGGGTTATCTATAAGGATATACATGCCTCCTGCATGTATCTTTACCTGTCAAATGTCTCCCCTCTGTCTGTTATGAGACCCGAAAAACTGCATATTCTGTGGGTGGGTCTGTTGTCTGGAGCTCGGTGGGTGGAGTCGTGATGTCAGACTCCCCGCCCACCTCTACACTCCCCTTGTCAATATGCATTTCTCCTGTGTATTTCTAACACTGAACTTCTGCTATGATCTCTAACATCCAGTGAAAAGACAGGAAAGTAACCACATGACTTCAGCATGCCAAATCATGGTGAGGTGTGGAACAGCCAATCCTGGCAGAGCAGCAGAAGAAAGGAGTGGGGGAGGGAATTAAAAAATCATGCCTGTGTCTTAGGCTAGTGCACGAGATATATAAATCACCTGTCACTCACAGCAAGGGGGAGGATTTGACAAAGTTTTTCTCTGTTTGTCAAGATTTATCTCACTGAACAATAAAAGAGGATTGCTCAGAGATAGATTGACTCTTTGTGGCAAGACTGAGCTCAAATGATAGGAAATCTTATACTCTATATTATGACAGAAAAAAAACACTTTAATTTGCAGGGATTTCCTATCACTTCTTGTTTAGCTATGGGACAGTAAATTGAAGGGAAATCTCTGCAATGGGACAGAGATGGCAAAAACAAATCTGACAGGGGTTATAACCCTTCCTTGCTCTATCCAAAATTGCCTATGGTTCTACTTTAAAGTGGTTCTAAAAGCAGTTTTTTTTTATCTTAATGCCCCCCTCAGCTCCCGTAATACTTACCTGATCCCCATCTTGATCCAGCGATGTTGCACAAGAGACTCGGCTGTCAGGGACTCTCCCTCCCAATTGGCTGAGACACAGCAGCGGGCACCATTGGCTCCCACTGCTGTCAATCAAAGTCAGTGAGGAGAGAGAAGGTGGGGCCTAGGCTCTATGTCTGAATGGGCACACAGAGCAATGGCTCGGTTTGGGTGATTGCTGTGGGGGGCACTCAGCAGGAGGGAGGGGGCCAGGAGTGTCAGCAAGGGACACCGACAATGAGGAGGATCTGGGCTGCTCTGTGCAAAACCACTGCATAGAGCAGGTAAGTATAACATGTTTGTTATTTTTAAATTTAAAAAAAAAACAAGACTTTTAACATTACTTGAAGCCAGAAAGGCCATAGCCATGCATTGAAAGTATTTGTACCTCCTGACATTTCTTTTTGGAAGCAACTTGACAACAACAATCTACCATTTTATCAGGCCACTTATGAGAATCAGAGTTGCCCTAACAAGTTTCTAAAAGTTTGGGAGCCATGGGTAGATGTTCTTTCTTCAGTTATGTTCTTGAAACTGGACCATCCACGAAAGGGTATTAGACCTCTGTACTAACTATACTCCATGGACATGTGAACAGGTTGGCTATCACATTACAGATGGACCCCTAATAGATCTGTAAAATTTAGATGTTGGAAATTCTACTTATTTACCTTGCTAATTACTTCTAACCATGTTGATGCTTGTTGGGACCACTTCATGCTTACCTATACTACTTGTGTTTCACCATATATTGTACATCTGTGAACATATTTATTGGTGATTTCCTCCTTACTTTTTATCCCTCTTCTCTTTCCCCTTGTTGGTAGACTTGGTAAAGCTGCATACACATGATCTGATTTTCCGGCGGGAAAATCCGACCGTTTGTACGTTTCATCGGACAATTGTTGTCGGATTTTCCACAGGCAAATGTTGGATGGAAAGCTTTAACATTTTCCTCAGACAAATGTCTGTTGTTGGATTTTCCGAGCGTCTGTACACAAGTCAGTTAGACAAAAGTCCAAAGTACAAACACACATGCTCGGAAGCAAGGATGAGCCAGGAGCGGTCGTTCTTGCAAACCAGCGTTTGTAATGCAGAATAAACGTTTGTGACGTGGCAAATTATGAAATCTCAAAATGCAACGCACATTCTAGTGATACTGATGGAGTTATTGCAAACAAATTTTCAAAGGCTTTTTTTTCTAGTGATATCAAGAATAATATTATTATGCTTGTTATTTTTTTTTGGGTGCAATTTACCATAACACCATTATCCCGTTGTTTTTTAAGATCAAAAGATACAACTATGTTGGTGTCCCTTGTTAATTTTACATTGTATTTTTTAAAATGTAACTGCTTACTCCAAAACTGTCATTTGAAGTAAAACACATAGCCAAGTATTATTCTCCACAATTTTTTATGGTGCATTAAAAAAAGAAAACAAATAAAATTAGACATGCTATCTGCCAATAGAACTTAACCAAAAAGTACATTCTATGCATCCAAAAATATAGAAAATATGCCAAATCAAATCATTATTCAACCAAAAAATAAAATAAAAGTCTCATGCATGTGTCCTGCTTCTTAATATAGGGGGTCAACAATGCCAAGAGTTGGTGAAAGCAGGGGTCCGTCATCCGGAGATAATTCTGAAAAACATTTGGATTATTCTCCTAGAGCTCCCGCAGCAAAGGCATATGACATAATTGATCACAATTAATAAAGCAACCAATTTTTGGTCCAAGAAATCCTCCTCCTACTGCTCCTGGACTGGACTTGGGTCAAAGCAATAACTCCAAGGCCAATAATAATTAACACGTTATCTCCTCCAATTCCGCAACATGGCTGGTTGATGAACGGCTGTTTAGAAATGAACTGAAAAGCGCGAAAAGAAAAAGCGCGAATCATCACTCACCAAACTTCCACTAACACAAAATTAGCAGAAGGAGCACAAAGGGTGGCACCTGACAATTGAACTTCCTCTTTTTCGGCTCGTAGTACATCTAGTACATCACTACATTCGTGTTTGTTGGCCGACAATTGTGTAGTTTATATGCAAGACAAAATCCAGGCACACGCCTTCAGACAAAAGTCCAAGGCTTTGTCTGCGGAAAATCTGATCATGTGTACGAGGCTACAAAAAAGCCCTTTTTTGTACACCTCCTTGAGTGGAGGTTGAACAGAAAAATTCCCTCTCCTGAGCTATTGTATTCTGCCATTGTAGGCTTTCCTCCAGCAGAATACAATGAAAAGTGTTGCCGGCTAAAGCTGGCAAAAGTGATAATTCAGGAAAAAACAGACAGTCTGGGTGTACACAAGTTGATTGATAGAATGATCGCTAGACCATATATTGTTTTGAAACTTGGCTGGTCCCTGCTGAACTGGTTGAATCTTTATCCATGCAGGGTCGGCTTAACCAAATATCTGAAAGTTTAGAGAACCTAGGTTGACAATTACTATCAGACTTTGACAATAGCCTTCTAGAACTATTACTGATTTAACAATGCTACACATTTGATCAAAAAGAGAACTCTCAACAATCCCCCTCTTCCACCCACCACCCACTCCAAACCAGAAACAAAATTGTCTGATCACTGTGGAAATTAACCTGCTTTTCTATATAATTTTTTTTCACTTTACAACCTGAAGTTTGTCTTAACATGGTATATGATAGGAAGTTTTGTGGGAAATTACAGGCAGTCCCCGAGTTACGAACACCCGAGTTACGAACGACTCCTACTTACGAACGGACCTCAATGCTGGCCGATTGTGCTCCACGATACCACTGAGCAGCTATCTTGCAGCGCCGGACACATCCCACACTGCAGTACTACATGTACTGCATTGCCAGAAGAGCCCCAGATAACATAACTGCATGACCAGAAGCGCCCAGAAAATCCCACATCCCTGCACAGGCTGAAGTTACACTTAAAAATGCATTGTTCCGACTTACACACAAATTCCACTTAAGAACAAACATACAGTCCCTATTGTGTTCGTAACCCAGGGACTGCCTGTACTGCGCTAAATCAAAAAATTGTGAAAAGGCAGCTAACACTCCAGTGGTGACAACAAACCTCCACTCAATGTACTGACCCTCAGAAGGTCATAGTGTGTAAGGAGGCTCAACCAAACCAGGGAAGAATTGGAGAAAAAGGAAAAAGCTCCATATGGTGCAGGTCAAACCAGATGGGTTTATTTAAAATTATGGTACATCAAGGTTCAATGAGTACATAAAAAAGTGATAATGAGTAAAATGTAAAATAGAATCAAAACAGCAATATGGGAAGCAAGCCTAGTGGACCCGACGAGTTTCGTCCAAAACAGACTTCAACTGGGGGAGTAAAAATAGCCAAAATTAATTCGCTATGGTCACACAACTGGGTGGGCTCGGAGCGCAATGCTCTGCGCTCCAAGCTCACCCCTTTTTTGAACCCTATTAGAGCCTCTGGCTCTAATCAGGTGCTTAAAAAAAAAAAAAAAAACACCCCTGAAATCCATGGTCCGGCACCACTGATATGTAGATCAGGGGGCTGGACGCATGGATAGGGGAGGCCCATGCTCCCTCTATGGACGGGCCGCCACTGTTTTCTATCATTTGTTTGGTCTTACTGCAAGTAAAAAAATTTGATTTTTGTACTCACTGTAAAACCTTTTTCTCTGCGTTCGTTGAAGGACACAGCTGGATAATTAGATCATGACTAATTGGTTATTACAACACCTGCAGAAGTAAGATGCTAGGTCCAACAAAAAGAGACAGAACTTAGGTGCGGCCCTACTAGTGGCCAACCCCCCCCCATCTGCAACACACAGCTCAGTTAGTAGCCAGCAGTAAACTGGAACAGCAATAGAGACAATGAAACACCCACAGAGGGAAAGTGTTGCTTCCTTCAAAGAACACAAAGCAAAATATTTTACATTTAATACAAAAAATCCCATTTTCTCTTACATTTATGGAAGGACACAGCCAGATTATTCGTGACCAATGGGATGTAAAAAAATAAGAGGCAAGAAGCAAAGAGGTGGAATAATTCAGCCAAACATAGTAAAGCCTAGTACACACAAGCCGATTGTTCGGCGACATCAGCCAGTGCAATAAAAATCGTCCGACAATCGTGTGTAAGGCAGCCGGTCCGACAGAAGCTAGCCATTTTACCAGTTTGTTGGACGAGCATGCTGGAAAACCAGCAGCCATCCAGCTCCTGATCAATAGCTAAGAGCGCTGACCGGAGTGTTCTGACAGGGGGCCGTCGCCCTGCCAGAACACAAAAGAACAGCAGGAGAGATTGCTGTACTAACGCTGGATCGTTAGTACAGTGGCTCTGGACTTGAGCTAGCAATTTTTTTTTTGTTCAACTTGCTGAGTTGAACGGAAAAAAACTGGTGGTGTGTACCAGCTTTTAGAAGTAGAACTACATCCTAGCATCACTCTTACCATTGTCTGTAAAAGCTTGCAGCCAAAACTAGCAACAGTGGAAGCAGCATTAACTTTATAATACTTAGTAAGTCTAGGTTCACATCTATGATGCACTTTTCAGGCACATTTTGCAACCCTCGTTTTTTATGTGTTTTTGCATGCGTTTTATATATTTTTAAATTTTCTCTTTAACCACCTGCTATCCGCGCTATGGCCGAATGACGGCCACAGCGCGGACCTGCATTCCCGTTAGGCCGTTATATGACGACCTCCCCTGTGCACGCTCCCTGTGCACGCTCCCTGCACGCCGGGCGCGCTATGATCACAGAGTCACTGAGACTCGGCTGATCACCGATCCGTGTAAGGGGCCGGTCCCGGCCCCTTACCATGTGATCAGCTGTCAGCCAATGACAGCTGATCACATGATGTAAACAAAAGATCGGTAATCGTTTTTTTTTTTTACTCATGCTGACAGCGCGAGTAGAAGAAAAAGCCGATCACCGGATCGGATGTAAGGGACATCGGTCCCCAAGTGGAAGAGGCACATCTGCCTCATCAGTGCCACCTAACAGTGCCCACAGTGCCACCTAACAGTGCCCACAGTGCCACCTAACAGTGCCCACAAGTGCCACCTATCAATGCCCACAAGTGCCACCTATCAATGCCCACAAGTGCCACCTATCAATGCCCACCTGTAGTGCCAATCAGTGCCAACTGGCAGTGCTGCCCATCACTGCCACCCATCAGTGCCCATCACTGCCGCCTATCAGTGCCCATCACTGCCGCCTCATCAGCGTACATCAATGAAGGGGAAAAATGACCCGTTTTAAATTTTTTATAACAAAATATAAAAAAAATAAAAAATTCAGTTTTTTACATTTTTTTAACAAAAAGTAAAAACCGCAGAGGTGATCAAATACCACCAAAAGAAAGCTCTATTTGTGGTGAAAAAATGATAAAAATTTAATTTGGGTACAGTGTTGTATGACCGCGCAATTGTCATTCAAAGTGCGTCAGTGCTGAAAGCTGAAAATTGGTCTGGATAGGAGGGGGGTTTAAGTTCCCTGTAAGCAAGTGGTTAACCACTTAAGGACCAGAAGGATTTGCCCCCTTCCTGACCAGGCCAGGGCGTTTTTTGCGATACAGCACTGTGTTAATTTATCTGACAATGGCGCAGGCGTGCGATGCTGTACCCAAATAAAATTGGTGTCCTTTTTTCCCACAAATAATAGAGCTTTCTTTTGATGGTATTTGATCACCTCTGTGGTTTTTATTTTTTGAGCTATAAACAAAAAAAGACCAACAATATTGAAAAAAAAAAAAACAATATTTTTTATTTTCTGCTATAAAACATACCCAATAGAAAAATTTTAAAAATCTAATTTCTTCATCAATTTAGAACAATATGTATTCTGCTACATATTTTCAGTACAAAACAAAAACAATGAGCGTATATTGATTGGTTTACGCAAAAGTTATAGCGTCTACAAAATAGAGGATAGATTTATGTGTAGTTAGTGAGGATTAGTGTTAGGTAAAATTGCCAGTGCATTGCCCTGTTGGTTTAAGCCTGGTTGGGTTTGATTTGGTTGGGAGAGGTGACAGAGTAGAACTGGGGGTGTGACCACCTGTATTCTGTTATGAGTGATGCCCTGTTCTTCCAGTGAGAGGTGCTGGAGGAAAGGTGGTTTGGACACAGGATGCAGTTAGTTTGTATGGGCTACCCTGAACCAATCATTAATTTGAGTGGGCAGGGGCTATTAAGCCTATATAAACTGGGGATCACATGCTTCAGGTGAGGAGGTGGTTGGAGATGGGATTTTGATCCAGAGAAGCAGCAAGAATGTGACCCTCAGGGGTCCAGGCTTGAAGGCCTGGGGGTGTAATGCTCTCAGCGCTGGATAGCACCAGATCTTGAACCTGAAGGCCTGAGGATTCAGGGGCCTCAGCGCTAGATGGTTCATTCACTAAAGTCACCTAAAGAATCTCCTGATGCAATAGATCAGACATCACCGGCTGGGATGGTTCTGAACATTCGGAGCAGAAAGCGGCTGCTAAAAGGATGCAGTAGATCAGGGTGCGCCCGGACTTTTCCTGAACCGACCAGGGAGGATTGCAGGAGTTAAGATAGGCAGGAGAGGCCTGGCACTTCTAAGATCCAAACCCCAGGGTGTTTTTCAGAGAGGCAGTGTCGGTTCATAAAGGGAAAAGGATAGAACTACCATTACAGGAACTAAAGATTTAGAGGCAGTTCATACTTCCTGAAGATACAGACTGTACATATTGCACATTCTTTTCTGCCATGCATTAAGGGAAAATAATAAAGTTTAATGTTCAACTGTTCTGGACTGTCTGCTGCGTCATTCGTGCAGGGGAGGAGAACGAAGCTACACTAACAGTGATTTTTTGTAGGACTGCGACATTGCAGCAGACAGATTGGACACCTAACTGACATTTAACACTGTGCTAAATGTGCTAAAAATATGCACGGACATTGTACTAATGACACTGGCAGGGAAGGGGTAAACAGTAGGGGAAAATCAAAGGGTTAACTGTGTTTACTAACTGTATGGGGGATGGGCTGCCTGAGACAACACACAAATTCATCTTCCTGCATAGCAGAAAGACAGGATCTCTGTGTGATCCCCTGTCAGAACGGAGATCTGCCTTGTTTACACAGGCAGATCCCCATTCTGTCACTGTGGGGAACAATCACGTTGGAGCTACGACGGGGAACATTTTTCATTTTTAATAAAGGACTTGTCAAAAACAGTCTGTTTTTTTTTTCTTTAACACTTCACTGCTTTTTGGGGTGAATGGGTACGGGTACAATGTACCCCATATTCATTCACATGGGGGGTTCCAAATCCTGAGGAGAAGCACAAAGAAAGAGAGACGCCTCTGGGTGTAGACTTAAAACAATTTATTTGTCCATAAAACTTGTGTCAATCACACTCACATTAGGAAGGTCATGAAAGTGTGGGAAATCCAAACTTTCAAGTTTTATGTACAAATAAATTGTTTTAAGTCTACACCCAGAGGCGCCTCTCTTTCTTTGTGCTTCTCCTCAGGATTTGGAACCCGGTTTCAGTTCCCATTGAAGGCTGCCCTATGTGTGGACTTACTGTCCTGGTCCCAGGCCTTTGGACTTTTTCCTGTATATACACGGTTTTTACACTGTATTATATATATCCACCATTGTAGTTTTTTCATGCACTTGCCTCTGAATGTACTTATATTCTGAGATGTTTTTTAAAATTTTTTTAAAGTTTTTTTTTTTTCAAATAACAGTTTTTATTATTGTTATCATTCTCAGTTGCAGTACAGAGTAAAGAAGCATGGAAAGTTGTAAATATTATCCAACATATCTTATCCACTATTAAACATGTATATGTGAAGCAAGGGTGTTAAGTTCGTGCTACGTTTCAAAGATATCTCATCGTTTAACTTATAGCAATTCCTTTTGTAGATAGAGGATGTTAATCCAGTTACATTATAGTAGAATAATATCTATGAGAACTCAGATATTTTAAAATCTGTGATATAGAAGGAGGAATAGAAGAAGAGAGAGAGAAGAAAGAGAAAAAAAAAAATAAGGGGGAAGAGAGAGGGAGATATACAGTAGGCCATCTGAGTAAGGTTGATACCTGGTCATGGTGGGTCCTCCCGGAGATGCCACAGTTCCCAGACCCCGTTGTGAGCCTCCAGTCTGTCCTGCATCCTAGCCGTCATTTTCTCCATCAGTTCAATATCTTTAATTCTCGAGTAAAGATCTTCAGGAGGGTGGGGAACGGCGTTTCCAGTTTAGGGCTACTAGGCATCTGGCTGCTGTGAGTATGTGTCTTACTAATTTCTTATATGGCGTGCGTAGTTTGAGTGGTGATAGACCCAGTAAGAAGAACTTTGGAGAAGCTCGGACCTGCATTTTCAAGAGATGGGACAGTAGGAGTTGGACCTTGTCCCAAAAGGGGGTAATCAGCGGGCACTCCCAATAGATATGTATGAGGGTGCCTTTTCCTCCCTGACAGCGCCAGCATCGATCTGAACTAGTGGGGAAAATTGCATGGAGCACATCTGGGGTCATATACCAGAAATAAAATATAAAATTAATAAATAATAAATAAATAAAATAAAATAAAATTTTGTATGCATTTTCCTTATAGAGAGTGCATAATGAACTCTTTGCTGTCTGGTTCCAGATCGCCTGCCATTGTGCTATAGGGAGTTCCTCATCAAGTATTTTCTCCCATTTAAGCATGTAGGAGTGCTTTCCTTGCTCTTCTAGGGAGAAGGTATTTAAAATCTTGTAAATTCCCGATATGATACCCTTCTGGGCATTCCCCTCCAATATTATAGTTTCAAAGGAGGTTGGGGGAGAGAACTGCAGGTTCGAGGTTATAGTTAGTGCGTAGTGTCGGATTTGTAAGTATCCATAGAATGCCTGTTTCGGCAAGCCATGTTTTGCTTGTAATTCAGAAAAAGGTAATAATTTACGGGATCTGGGTTCCACTATACTCCCAAAATGGAATAGGTTCCTAGAGGACCAGGGGTAGGACATCTGATGTGTTAGACTATCTGGCACTTTGGGATTGCAGATAAAAGAGGTCATTGGTGATTTCTCTGAAGATAGTTTATGAGGTCGGGCCAGCGTGCGCCAAGTCCGCCATAGCAGAGACATGGGGCCTAGCATCCGATCGGGGGGCACCTCCGCATTCGCACTCCATAGCAGGTTGTTCGGGTTTATTGGGGCTAGCCAAAGCTTTTCAATTTCAGTCCATTTGTTATATGATTTATGTGTAAACCATGAGGCTATCGCTTTTAGTTGCGCAGCCTGGTAATATTTAATAATATCAGGGAATGCCAGGCCTCCCTCGTTACGCGACGCCAGCATTACCGTCCTCGGTATCCTATGCCTTTTATAGTTCCAAACAAATTGGAGTAAGTCCGCCTGGAGCTTTTTCAAGTGTTTGAGTGGTATAGGGATAGGGAGTGTTTGGAAGAGATATAGGAGCTTCGGGAGGATGGTCATCTTAATAGAGGCTATGCGGCCCAAAAGGGAGATATGGTGTTTTTTCCACTGTGCCAGTGATGCTCTGATGGAGCGAAAGAGGGGTGGGAAGTTTTCTTGGTATAAGGTATCGTATTTTGGAGTAATGAAGGTCCCTAAATATTTCAGAGCTGTAGTTTTCCAGCTATAGTGGAAGTTGGCTTTTAATAGTGTGAGTTCGGTAGCAGGAATATGTATAGGCAGGGCTTCTGATTTTGATGCATTGATTTTATAACCTGAGAGAGCTCTAAAGTTGTCTAGTTCCCTATGTAGGACCGGGAGGGTGGTATGGGGTTGGGTCAGTGTAAGGATGATATCATCAGCAAATAGGGAGATCTTAAATTCCCTATCTCTAACCATTTTTCCCCTTATGTCCTGGTTATTCCGGATCGTGGCGGCCAGGGGTTCCACACAAGTGCAAATAGCAGGGGCGACAGTGGGCACCCCTGCCTGGTGCCATTTGCCACCGAAAAAGGTGTGGAGAGTGCGAAGGGGGTTCTGACCTGTGAGGAGGGGTTGGAGTAAAGGTGCCTGATTGCTCGCATAAAAGGTCCACGAAAGCCCATGTGGGTCAGCGTGGCGAACAGGAAGGGCCACCCCAAACGGTCAAAAGCCTTCTCGGCGTCAAGGCTCAGTAGCATGGAGGTGAGTCCCCCCCCTGCCCGCCACGTCCACCAGATCAATCACCCTTCTGGTGTTGTCACCTGCTTGCCGCATTGGGACAAACCCCACCTGATCTTTGTGGACCAGCGATGGAAGGATCGTCTTTAGGCGGTTGGATAAAAGCTTAGTGAAAATTTTTAGGTCGGAGTTCAGGAGGGCAATGGGTCTATAATTGGCGCATAGGGATGGATCTTTGTCTGGTTTGGGGATTAGGGTGATATATGATCGCTGCATATCTAGGGGGATGGGGGTGTCACGGAGGAAGGTATTAAACAGCCTACACATATGGGGGAGCAATTGATGAAGGAATGTCTTATAATATTCATAGGGAAAACCGTCCGGGCCAGGGGCTTTATGGGATGGTAGGGTTTTGATAGTCAATTCTAATTCTTCCTCCGAGATTTGTGCGTTAAGCGATTGCAGGTCGGATAGTTGGAGTTTTGGGATACCGCTCTGTTCTAAATATTGTCGCATCTTTTGGGATAGGTCTGGGGAGGGAGGATTACTGGGTATGTCAGGGCTGTTGTACAGATTTTTGTAGAAATCTGCGAAGGTGTGGGCAATGTCCACTGGATGAGATAGTAGCTGACCTGATTTGTTTTTAATCTGATTTGGGGATAGCATGTGGGTGCGTTCACGGAGTTTGTTGGCCAGAAGAGAATGGGCCTTATTGCCTTTGTCATAAAACATTTGTTTCAGTCTGGTCAAGGCTTTCTCTACCTGACCTAGGGCCAGGTCCCGGAGGGTCATACGTAGGTCAGTTATTTTTTTAAGCAAAGGTACTGTGGGGTTAGTTTGGAGCTTGTGTTCTAGTGTTTTGAGTTCTCTTTCCGCTTTCACTTTTGTGGCTTGGGCATCTTTTTTTAGTGCTGTGGAGAGTGCTATGCATTTACCTCGGAGGACCGCCTTATGGGCTTCCCAAAGCGTGGCGGACGAGACTTCCTGATTATTATTCTCTTTAAAATAGAGCTGTAGAGTGGAAGTTAATTCTGCCTGAGAGGGCTGGTGTTGGAGGAGGAAAGTGTTAAGCTTCCAATTATAAGGTCTACGGAAGGCTGGGTCTAGGTCTATGGTAAGCAAGATAGAGGCATGGTCAGACCATGAAATCGGGAGTATTTGAGCCTTGCGAGTGAGTTGTAAGGTGTGGTTGTTGACAAAAAAGTAGTCTATCCTGGAGTGGGTGCGGTGTGGGGCTGAGTAGAACGTATACTGCCGATCGCCTGGGCGGAGAGCCCTCCACGCATCAAAGAGCGCATATCGTCTGGAGATTTGTCTGAATAGTCTCGAGTCTCTAAGGACTCTGGGTGATGCTGCTTGGGGGCCCACCGTCTGGCGATCAGCATAGGATGAATGGGTAAGGTTGAAGTCGCCCCCTATTACCAAAACCTTTGGTGTGACTTTAAAGAGGCGGGCGTACACCTTGGATAGAAAGCTGTGTTGTTTGGCGTTCGGTGCATACAGAGTACACAGGGTAACTTCCTGTGATTGCCATAGGCCCTGTAGGATTATGAAGTGGCCATGAGGATCACAGTGCTGGGTCACGCAAGTGAAGGAAGCTCCCCTCTTAACAAGTATGGCCACTCCTGCCCTTTTGTGGGTACCCGAAGCCATATAGATCTGGGAGTAGTATCTGGAGGCGAATGCGAAGGAGCCCCTCCTGTCATAATGAGTCTCCTGGACCATAATGATATCTGCCCCTGACTGTCTGAATTCCCTCAGCGCCAGATGCCGTTTTTTTTTGGAGTTTAATCCATGTACATTTAATGAGAGAATCTTAGCCATGGCAGTGTGTGTGGTAGAAGATAAGATGCTCACCTGGTGTTGATGCACTTGCATTCATGACTGGGGCTCGGGGCAGGCCCTCTCCGGGAGGAGACCACGAGTTTGCTCGAAGATGGCTGGGTAGGTTTGGTGATGGCTGGGTAGGAAGGGGAAGAGAAAGGTCAGAGAGAAAAAGGAACACTGTTAAAGTGCAAAAAACATGGAAAACGTACATTCCTAGCAAACCTATATAGGCCAACGGGCCTAGGACTGGACAGAGTCCCCTGGGCCCCCCCACCCCATGGAAGAGGGGTGGAGAGGGGCACAGGGGAGCCCGCAGCCAGCCGAAAATAACAGTTCTACAGCACATAGTCTGCGACCCTGCGCTGGTGTCTTTAAACTATCGAGGGGGGGCGATAGGGAACGGAAGCTATACCCATCTCTCCAGAGCTCATCTGACTTAAGCCCTAGATGATAAGGTAGAATTCAGCATAGGGGGGCAATCTCGGGGGTCCTAAACTGGAGTTGCATTAGACAAACTAAAATAAACTGCAGTCTAACTTGGCTTATATATTGAGCCTAAGTGCTCAGGTACTTTCGTTATCTAGAGTCAGTGTTTGCATCTCAGCGATTCTTTTGTTTGGCGGGCTTGCGTTGCGGGTCAGAGTCCCGGGGTCGATTGGAGGAAGACACTCTCTGCCAGATTGTAGGCGGTGGTGGTGGGGTTGCGACAATGTCCCAGTCCGGTAACTTTGGTGCTGGAATTTCAAGGATGTTGCAGAAAGTGCGCAGGTCCTCTGGATATCTCAGTACGGCGGATTTGCCCTGATGTTTTGCAGTAAGGCTAAAGGGAAAACCCCAACGGTAGGTGATGTTCTCCTTCTGCAGTAGCTGTAGTAGAGGCTGGAGGAGTCTGCGTTTTTGCAGGGTGATCCAAGAGAGGTCTGGGTACAGTTGTATCTGGACATCCTCAAAAGTCACTTTACGCGCCAAACGTGCCCGCTTCATGATTTCTTCCTTGATGGGGTAGGAGCTGACTCTGCATATAATATCTCTTGGTTTGGCGGTGGCGCCTTTAGGGCGAAGCGCTCTATGGGCTCTGTCCATGTCTATGTGCTTATTGGGCGGCTCCCCAATTAAATTATTGAAAACAGATTGTAGGGTCGTTTGTAGGTCTTCGGGCCTTCCGCCTCCGGTATGCCTCTCACTTGAATGTTGTTACGGCGCCCTCGGTTGTCCAAGTCCTCCACGTGTCTCTGCATATCTCTCAGCATTTCTCTGTGGTCTGCTCCCTGCAGTTGAGTTCTATGGACTGCTAGTTTGGTTTCTTGTATCTCTTCCTCAGCCATTTCCATCCTGTCCGCCAGGTGTTTGAGGTCTGTCTGGAGTACTTGGATTTCTGTCCGGCAGGTAGATTTCACATCTTCAATAAGCTGTCTGAAATCTTCCTTTGTGGGTATAGCTTGTAAGTATGCTTGCCACTGGGGATGCAAGGGTGGATCCATTGTGGTGCCATAATGCTGGTTAGGTGATGACCTGCCCGGTGGTGTGGCATTAGGATGTGCGGTTCCCCTCTCCTGATATAGTTGTGTACCAGTTGCTGGGGAGACCCATGGGTCTATCCATGTTTCAGCTTGTTGCTGCTGAGGGGGACTTGTAGAGCTAGCCCTTGCTGGGAGTGGGAGCAGAGCTCCTGCCTTCTGCGCATATGAAGGTGTGGGGAGCAGATGGTGTCTGGAGGTGCTGGAGTCTCTAGAGCGAGAGAGCCTCTGTGCCTTAGGCAGAGGGGATGTGACCGTGACGGCCCAAGCTCCATCTTGTGTTCCCTCAGGGAGCTGATGCACTCTGGCTGAAGGGCCTGCGGGGCTGGGTAAGGGTGGATAGTCCTGGGAGAGATCTGAGGAGAGCGGGGACAACGGGGATGTGTGGTCCTGGCTCTGAATCAGAGGGTCGGAGGCTGTTCTCAGAAGTCTCGGGAATGCGCCTGAGCACTGAGTGTATGGCGGGGCGGAGGTAGGCAGCATGGCTAATGGCGGCCCGTATGGCTGTTCCGTCTGGACGGCGGATTGCGGGGGAGAACTCACCGCTCCGGTGTAGAGGCTGCGCTCCTGGGGGTTCAGTTCTACCCATGCTTGGTCCTCTGAGTGTAGGGGAAGATCCGGAGCAGTATGTGAGGTCTGAGTGGAGCTCCGGTGCTGAGGCGCGGAAGTGACCGGCGCCATGTTGGTCTCCTCGCTCCGGGATGCGTCCGGCTGTGTAAAGAAGGAGCGGAGGTCCGTGGATGCACCCGGAGGGGGTTGTGATGATCCCCTGTGTTTAGAGGAGCGGGTGGTCCGTGATTTGCCCATAAAGCTGTGGATGGTTGCCCCCAAGATTGCCTTTCTCGCTGCGGGCTCAGAGAGCAGGGAGATTAGGCTTCCATCTTGCTCGGCTTCCGGTCACGCCCCCCTTTTTAAAGTTTTAATGTTTTCTTTTAGATACATACTTGGCTCCTTCCTTCCTATACACCAGTCCATGGGTTAGGGTTGTTTTTTGCTGCTTTTTTCAGTTCATTGCGCCTATACACTTGTATACTGTGAATTCACATGGGGGCTTCCAGATTCCAAAAGGGCCCTGCCCACAGACCCCACAACCACTGTCCTGGGTTGTGGGGAAGAGGCCTATGTCCCTATCAACATGGAGGCAAGGTGCACCCATCCCCCATGTTGAGGGCATGCGGCCTGGTATGGTTCGGGGGGGGGGGGGGGCGCTCACTCATCCCCTCACTTTTCCTGAACTGCCAGTCTGCATGCTCGGATTAGGCTGTGCGTCTTTTGGTCCGTTTAAGGTCCGAATTCAGCTCAAAATTCTGGCTGAAATCGGACCTGAAACGATGAACCAGGACACACCGAACCACTGCTGTGAGCCGCATGCGGCTCATATGTGAACCAAGCCTAAGGGTCTAGTATGGATTTTGAGAGAGACCCCATGCCATTTTGTTTTTTAATTTTGTGTGGGAGGGTCCCCTCCAAATCCATACCAGACCTGAAGGGACTGGTATGGACGACCCCACGCCAGTTTTTCCTAGAGTTTTTATTTTTTTTTTTACATTCAGCTGTCAGCGGGGAACCCCACTGACAGCTGATGACTTATCGGTTGTTAAGGATGTGGCGGCCGGCTGCCACTCCTTAGCAGCCAGCTATATACAGTGTTTAAATGGAAATGTGGAAACCAAAAAACACATCAAAAACCCCATCAGAAACACAACATTTGCATTTCTGGTGCAATTCCATTGAAGTCTATTACTTGCAAAACACAGGAAAAAAAGTCTCTGATACTTTCCAAAATTGCACTGGCTGCAAAACACATAGATGTGAACATGTACCATAGGAAACCATGTTAAATGGACTGTAGTGCATTTCTGAAAACTGCAAAACGCACAGAAAAAACGCATAGATGGGAATCTAGGGTAAAAGTATGAACAGATGAGCCATAGCCGCCTTGCAGACTTGAGGACCAGAGGCACAATGTTGAAAGCTCATGACATGCTTAGAAACCTAGAATGAGCAGTAACTGAAACCGGAGGTTCCTGACCCGAAATGGCATAAGCCTGAACTACAGTCTGACAGATCCCACCTGGAAATGGTGGATGACATGGCCTCCAACCTCCTTTCTAGGGTCGTTTGTGACTATGAACGAGGAATCCGTCTTGCGAACAGAAACATTTCTAGGTCTTATTTCCTAAGTGCCAGGCAAAAAACTGAGGCGTTTGTTGCACATGGGGGGGGGGCTTGGCCACCAGTGAGGACCCCACCCCTAGGTTGTGTGTTTTTAGTTGTATCTAGCGCCCTACTCCTACAGGTGGTGCAATAACTCTTTGGTCATGATCAAGCTATGTCCGTCAATGAATGGAAGAGAAACTGTTTAGTAAATTACACAAATGCGTATTTATTTCTAACAACATTTAGAAAAAAAAATACACAGAGCCATATGGTTTGTTAGAATACTGTAGAATATTTATTATGTCAAGAACAAAGCAACTTTAAATAGAATAGTAAGGTGCCTCTCTTTCAGCCAAAATATAACAAGATGGCTTGCTGAGGGCTAATACTGAAAAAAAATCCCGTTTAATACAGCAGGGTTTAATGAAAGAGAACCTGTCAGAATAAATAAGGGTAATGGCATAGTTCATATTTCAATTAGAAAAAGTGTACCCATTTGTCAAATTGTAGTAAAATAATATTTGACTCACTCAATGTGTGTTGGGTGTGGGAGAGCTTGATGATGAAGAAATGTGAGTTGTGGTGGTGGTGGATCCAGGCCAAGAGTTATCATCGTTCTGTTATATTTTTTTGCCTATCTTCCAGTGGTGTGTGTCTAATATTGTCCAAGTGTGTGGAAAGGGAGGGGAGAGTTGTGAATGCAAGTTGGTAGCCAACTCACAGTGCTCATCAGCCTGATGCGGGAAGTCAGTCATGGATGCTTGTCGGTTACTAGCATATGAATTATTCTGCCTTGTCAATTGTAGTGTGGTTGGCCAATGGAGGGATCAGGTTGAAGGCCATGAGTTAGCAGATGGTAACTGTCACTGTGTGAAGATGCCGATATGTAAAAAAAACTGGCACTAATTGCGTTGGGTCCAGAAACAGAACTATCTCTGGCTAAACATTATAGCCAACATTATAGAGAAGGTAGAAATGAAAATAAGGGAATCACCCCCCTCCATTACAACCCCATAGCCATAGCACAGTATTATCTACTCTATCACTGTTCTTGGATCCAGCTGGACCTTGACAACTGTGGTGCTGAATGTGTACTGACCCTTTCTACCACTGTCAGGGTGGATATTGCCCAGGTTAGGGATATTATTCATAAGTATTTGCCCATCCTGAATATTGATACAACCTGTGCAGACATTCTTAAACTGGGTTAACATAGTATCCAGAAGAGCACCCACGATAGGTCAGTCATTATCTCCAAGTTTTTTCAATCCTTGCAAACAAGTGCGGTCGCTGCACTTTAAAGGGAATTTTAAATGTTGAGCGCATGACTGCCCATGTTGTAGCCATATTCGGGCAACAATTACAATTTGACATCTCATCTTTTTACAACTGTAACACCAAATATGTGGTTTACCTGATTACGTGCGATCTGTGCCACATACAATACGCGGGTAGAACCACAAGAAGGTTGAGGGACCGTTTTTACGAACATGTGTATAGTGTTCAGAAAAATGAAATTACCAATGTAGCCAAACATTTCAGGGAATCCCATGCTGGTGATATCTCTGCTATGAAGTTTCAGGTTATTGAAAAGATCCGCACTCCCAAGAGAGGTGGGGATATTTTCTGTATTTTATGCTGCAGGGAGGTGTTCTGGATTTTTTTGCTCCAGACCCGCATTCCCTCCGGCTTAAACTTTGATTGGGATGTAAGCCATTTTTATAACTAAGAAGTAGCATGTATAATATGGTGTCTCCCCACTCTAACTTCCTGTTTATTTGGGCCCCCAGGAGCCCTTTGGCTATTCGCCTACTTATCTGTATGTCAGGGATTGTGATTAGGTAGGTTCAGGGAACTATTTAGAATATGGTTTTATTAGGTTGTTATTTAGCCCTGTACTTACTATATTCAGGTCTGCCACTGATATTTATCAGGGTGGTTTTCACATGTCCCCCCCATAGTACATTCGTGCCTATTTCCTATTTTGTATTGTGCTGACGTTTGGTGGACAGTATATATCACATGCGTCTCTTTGCGATTTGTTGTTATCGCTTTAGGAAACGCATGTGTTTTGGTGTCCTCCATCGAAATATTTTTATTCACTTTTGTATGTACTTTTTCTATGGTGTCAATTTTGTAAATGTGGTTACTTTGGCTTTACACACATATATTTGTATTATCGTTCAGAATGCTTTTAGTTTTGCTTATGAAGATAAGGGGAGAGCTTATCACACCACCCTACACCTGTGTGGGGTGGGAGTGTCCTCTACTTATAAGTTTGGTAAGTCAGTCTTCCTTTGGGTTTTGAAGAAGCGCAATGTATGTGTGAAACATTGTCACCCCTTGGGACGTTGTTTTAGTCCTGGTGGCAGTCTTTCTATCAACCTTTTGGACGGATGTTGGTGTGCAGCTAATTTTTCTCACTTGGTCTACAAGTACAAATTCTGACTAAGAACACTCATGTACATGTCACCATTTCTTTGTAAGGTTCAGTGACTAATAAATACCAATGGGACACAGAATCGAAATTCAGTTAACCACATGTCCATGCCAGAAAACTGTGCCAAGTATTAAGATAGCTAAACACTTTAAAAATCATCTTTACATCTACCAAGACTTTGCATGAAGACCATTGGGAAATCCATTCAATCTCTAGGTCCTTGCGCTACATACCTGTGGATGTGAAGGAGATTGTAACTAGTATGGTCAGCTTGAGTAGTATCCTACATTATGATGTAAATCAATTTAGGTGTTACGTCATTCATATGAAGGAAGACATTATATGAAAGTAAGCACTACACACAATGTCTTGTGTGGAGGTGGCAGAGCCATTTTTTTTTTTTTTTGTGCACTTCCATCATGTAGGTGCAGGTAGGTGTAAAGGTGTTCCATTGGAAATCTGACAGGTTCTTTTCAAGGCCCCTTTCACACAGGACGGATCCACTAGCTTAGTGGGAGATCGATCAGTTGATCCGGTGGATGACAGGATGGTCTCTACTCTCTGCAGGGATGGACCTGTCAGAGCCCTGCTAATCACTATGGCAAGATCAGCTGAAAACGGACAGCATGTTTGTTTTCATCCAAGTTGCTGGAGGGATGGAGAACGTCTGTTTTCAGAGGAACTTGTCAGATCGGATGGCAGGCGGGTGTCTGCAGACACATCTCCGCTGACATCCGCCTGCCCATACAAGTCAAAGGGTGGCCCGCTCGGATCCGCCTGAAAAACAGACAGGTGGATCCGAGCAGGTCTGTCGTGTAAAAGGGGCCTAATTCTGACATCCACACCAACACTTTTTTAGAAGGGTTTTACCCCAACCTGAGAGTCTGCACTAATTCTTTCATCACTTTCTATCCTTTCAGCTGAGAAGGTCCACAATCATGGAATTTCTCATTGACTGCCTAGTACCTGAGGCTTAGCAACATATGCTAAAGGAACACAAACAGGAAATATGCAGTTACTCAGTGAAGTGGCAGGTGGTAATGTTTAACCTTTTTTTTTTTTTTTTATACCCAACAAATTTTTCAGATATACAGTATGTGGAAGGAATAAAAACAAAGAATGAAGAAAACTCTGCACGAGTTTCTAATACTGTCCTACAAAGAAGGAAATCAATACTGACAAACTATATTGAGAGATGCACCTACCAGTCATACAAAACTCTAGACCAAACTAGACTCCATTTGCAAGTAATTCAGCCGTGATTAGACTTTTGCAAAATTTGAATATTCATTCTTTAAAGTCTAACTCCACCTTTTGAAACAAGTTAAACCAGTATTTAGGGTTTAAACATGTTACCAAATAGTTTCGCTTAGACAGCTCTCAGAAGCTGGACTTAATTATTGGATGGTGGCTGCAATAAACCACATATACTCTCAAGGAATCGCTGGTACTTTAATTGTGAAAAGAACGATAAAAACAGTACAATTTATGCATAGTATTAGGAATGTTACCACACCAGCTGCGGAGCTGACTGGGGCACTGATGGGTTGAAATGCCAGACCTGGACGATCCAATGGTGGAATTCTGACCTTGAATGCCACAATGCTGGCCGGATCAGTGTATAGGGTGCTCGGGCCCGCCGGCAACCAAGATTGGTGTCACTGATGCTGGCAAAGTAGAAGCTCCCACGGCTGGCTGATTCAGCAAAGGAATGCCGTGGTGAGCAGGAGGAGGAAGGCGTCACCGAGGTCTGGACCGGAAGCGACGTGTCCAAGGAAGCAGATGTGGCCAGCATAAAAAGCAAATGTCCCTGTTGCCGTGACTGCTGGTTTCGCGTGCATGTGCTTTATCAAGTGTATAGGCCCAGGACCCTATACACTGATCTGGCCAGCATTGTGGCATTCAAGGTCGGGATTCCAGCATTGGATCGTCCAGGTCTGACATTTCAACCCATCAGTGCCCCAGTCAGCTATGCACCTAGCGTGGTAACGTTCCTAAAACTATACATTAATTGTACTGTTTTTATCATCCTTTTCACAATTAAAGTACCAGCAATTTCTTGAGAGTATATGTGGTTTATTGCAGTCACCATCAAATAATTGAGTCCAGCTTCTGAGCGCTGTCTAACCCAAACTATCTATAGTATTCCAGCATTCAATCCCATGCCTACAGACAGCAGCACGGCCTAGCTGCGCTTACAATCTACTTGGGTGTATTGCCCTTGATCAGCGCCTGGAACCTTTTTCTCTATGTTGCCAAATAAACAAACCCCTGTGACAGTGTGAAGAATTTCTTCTCCCCCAAGGCACCTGTCAGATTTGAAATTGCTGTGGATGTTCGGGGCTCCGCCCACACAGCCACGTCTTTCATTCACAGAGATCTGTAATTGAACAAACAACAAATCCCATGGCAGGCAGACTTGTGGTTTGTAGTCCGTTGACATTACCTCCAGCTCTCTAACGGAAAGCTCATACCTCTGTACAGGCAGGGAGCTGGAGGAGGAGTCTGCAGGAGCCTGGCATTGCACCCGCAATCCACTGAACACAGTTGCAATGCTTTGCAGGCTTATTTGCAAAAAAATTCAATTTTTACCTGCAAAAATAGGTGTATTTATTATTTTCTTTTAAGGATAACTTAGTCTTTAATTATAACTGTACAGCTTTACATATGAAAAATGTATATCTCCCCACTTAGCTTTACTTTAACCGAAGATGAGAATGTGACTAAGAGAGTTCTAAGGTTTGACATCTTTCATGCCATCTGGCTGATCTTATGCCAATATCACAATAATATGATGTTTACTGCTCCTGAATGTGCATTCCTATAGCAAATAACAGTGTCATCAAACCCATTCACACCATCAGTGTTTGGCTGTGTTGAGCAATGCAAACACAAGAAAAATAGCAGTACATCCTATGACTTTAATTCACACCAATGTGCTGCGTTGCTGCGCTAAAAAAAAGGTCATGTAGTATTTTTGTGCAAATGCACATTCCAAAATGGTAAAAGCGTGAAGTTAAAATAATAGTAATTAAAAAGTAATTGCTACTATGCAACTATGTAATTGTCTTTAAAAACACATTGCAGCAAAGTGCAACACAGCGTAGGTTACAAAACGCATGCCAATACATGCACTCCAATGCATATGTTATGGTGCAAACAAGCCCTTAACGTGGATCTGCCATTAAATTCCTGACATATCACAATATACAGCCACAGTTTAATTTTTTTCTCTTATGCCCCGTACACACGGTCTGATTTTTCGATGGAAAATGTGTGAAAGGACCTTGTTGTCGGAAATTCCGACCGTGTGTGGGCTCCATCACACATTTTCCATAGGAATGTCCGACACACAAAGTTTGAGAGCAGGATATAAAATTTTCCCACAACATCCGTTGTCGGAAATTCCGATCGTGTGTACACAAATCCGACGCACAAAGTGCCATGCATGCTCTGAATAAATTAAGAAACGAAAGCTATTGGCTACTGCCCCGTTTATAGTCCTGTTGTACGTGTTTTACGTCACCACGTTCAAAAGGATCGGATTTTCCGACAACTTTGTGTGACCGTGTGTATGCAAGACAAGTTCGAGCCAACATCCGTTGGAAAAAATCCATGGATTTTGTTGTCGGAATGTCCGATCAATGTCCGACCGTGTGTACAGGGCATAAGTCTGCTGCAGGCAGGAGGAACCATTTCCTTAGTCTCCTTTGCTCTAGCCATCAAACAGCAACATTGTATCTTTCTGGAAGGTCACAGGTTGAGAGGCTGCGGCAGGGGGCAAAACTGTGTGATATTTGTGAATACTTCCAAGAAGTGCTCTGGTACCAGAATATACTTGATTGTGTAACCTCTGACCTGACTTGCATGCCTGTTGTCCATAAAGTAGATGCTGAAAATGTCTGAACAAAGAAGACTCTGTTCCTCTGGAGGTAAAACAAATGAAGGCATTGTCACGGGGGAGTAGTGTGATCTATGTGAGAGGTAACAAATGCCTGTAAATGTTACACCTATCATGCACCTTGGGTATACACGCACCCAACATGAAATATATATATATGGTGATATATTTGATGGTGGATCCTGGGCAGAATTTAAGCTACTTTAGGGCTATAGTTTATACTTTTACAGCATTGTGCTGGAAGATAGCAAGTGTTATGTGCAGGGTGACAGGATAGCATCTGTCAGACTTCAGTTCCACAATCATCCCTTAACAAAGTAAAGCTAAATAATGTGGTAAATATAAATCTTTTATAAGTAAGCCTGCAGAGCTCTAATCATTTAATAATGAATATTCAAATTCTTGCACCAGCCCAACCATGTGATTCTGTAAGGAGGAAGTCAGGTGCAGGACCGGGTATGAAGTCTGATCACAGAGACATGGCAGTATGTAAGACATAGAATACATTTGAATTTGCATCAGACTGGAACATTTTTTTAAAGAACAAAATAGGTGATGCATCGCACGTAAATAGTGGATTTGGCTGGATTTACACCCATCACATCTGGAGTGCTGTATTTTCCTGCATGGTGTAAGGCTACTTTCACACGGCCGTTAGCGCTAAAGCGTTGCTCGTTTTTGCAGCGCTTTTCGGCCACTAGCGGGGCGCTTTTTACCCCCCAAAAAAGGGTAAAAAGTCCAGTTTTGCAACGCTGTCAAATCGCTTTTAAGGCGCTTTGAAAGCCCTGCCTATTCATTCCAATGGGCAGGGCGATTTTGGGAGCACTAAATATAGCGCTCCCAACCCGCCCCAAAGATGCAGGACTTTTGGGAATGTCCCACAGGCGCACCGCCTCAGTGTGAAAAGAAGCACTGGAATGAATGAGAGGCGGTGTTCAGGCGCTTTGCACAGGCTATTTCCAGCGCTGAAGCGCCTGAAAACCGCCCAGTGTAAAAGGGGTCTTAAGGTAGCCAATTCAAATGAATTGGCCCGCCAGCGCAGATGAAAAAACAGACATGCACCATTGTTTGCAATACAGCTTGTCCACTGCAACATATGCACGTTTACTTGGGGTGTAGTGATAAAAATTGGCTGAGCTGTTCATCCTCTAAAACTACATGTTTTCATTCTGCACAAATGGACACAATTGAACATTATTAGGCTATTTTCTCTCCAGGTTGAATGTTTGATATATAGTGAATCAGGAAAACACGGCATAATGGCCACTAGATGGAGCAGGTGATCATAGTAAATCAATGTTTATTTCCTATGGTCATCAACTCCATCTAGTCCCCACAATGCAGTATTTTCCCAATTCATTTTAGTCTGCATGAATGAAGAACATTCGACCTGGAGACAAAATAGCCTAATAACATTCCATTTTGCCCCCATTTTCACAGAACAAATGTACATGCAATTTCACAAGAAACTACACAACTGCAACACAACATGATGCATGATACTTGTCTGTTCAGGTGTGCTGGCCACCAATTTATTTGAATAGGCTGCTGTAACGCAATTCACAAAAACACAATGCACCAGATCAGATAGGTGTGAATCCAGCCAAACCCACTATTTGAGTACAAAGTGTCAGTACTTTAAGTGTCAGACTTTTAGACTCCATTCACACAGGGGCAACACGACTTGCAGGTCGCCTCAGCGAGGCGACCTGCAAACGACTGCCCGGGCGACTTGCAAAACGACTTCTGCATAGAAGTCTATGCAAGTCGCCCCGAAGTCGTACAGGAACCTTTTTCTAAGTCGGAGCGACTTGCGTCGCTCCCCTTAGAACGGCTCCATAGTAGAGAACGGGAGGCGACTTGTCAGGCGACTAGGTCGCCTGACAAGTCGTCCCTGTGTGAATGGGGTCTAAGTGTCAGTAAAGCAGTACTAAACCCTAGTATCCTTTACAGCCAAGGAAGCTGCCATGCTAGCCTCGGTTTGATCTGCATTTGCCATGGTGCTGCACATGTGATCAGTTATGACACCAGCATTTAATGGCTTGAGAACACAAGCAACTGTAACAGTTATCATTCATGGAATGCCTTGAATGTAACTCTTGAGAAACAGTTAAATAAATGGGTTTAGTTCCACTTTAAGGGAAAAAAAAAAGCTTAATAAACAGGTCCGTTTAACACACTGAGAAGCAGGTTTGGTTGTCAGGGCAACTAACGTCATTATCCATCGTCCACGCTGAAATCAAGCAGGAATGTTGCCATGGAGAATCAATCTCATTTCCCGTCTCATGCTGAATGGTTTACTGCATGAACAGCTGCGTCATGGGAGAGTACAAGTGCACTTACATCGAAGGACAGGATGCGATTACTTTATTTGACCGAAGGTCAGCTGTCATGGTGTACATATAGGCAGGGGTCTGGATGATGGAATGTAATATAATGTACACGTTTCAGCTGGGATACATCTTATTGCATATAGGTTGAAGCTCCATCAGCACCCGTATGACGTGCACTGTCAGCATGGCTTATACTGGATAGCTATGCAGCAAAAGTGGATTAAATCTGCATTAACCTGGATAGATGCTAAAAGGTATTTCACAGTGCCAGGCCCAGAGACAAAAGGATCAGCAGAAATAGAGAAAAAGACACGCCGGTTCATTACCTCCAATACTGCATCTTCAAAACAAAAAAAAAAAAGTCCTTTGCTTCACACTGTCCTTGAAGCATATTCTTCTATAGTTGCAATATTCAAAAGAATAGGGATCTAGCAGGGAGACACACAATCACAAACACATGAATATAAAGGATTAGGAGTTTAGCAGCCGAGTGCAGAGATGAACTCCGCAGAGCTTTACATGTGGCGCACAGACCTGCCCTGCAAATGCAAAGCTGAAGCACAGACCTTATACTCCAAAACCCGTCCCATACAAAATGTACTCTATACAGATTACATTATCTGTAATGATAACCTGTGTGCACAACAAAAAAATAGATTAGCTTTGTGTAGAATATGACATATTGCATATTAGTACATGGGATTGAGCTATATATTAAAGGGGTTTCCGTTGGAACATAAATCCTGCATAACTTGGTTCTGACAGCCACAGCAATTCACTTGCTACCTTCTATCTACTAGGGCATTGACTTGGTAAACAGGTTTAGTTCAAGCGCCACAGAATCAGTATGACTCAGGGAATAGCAATCAGTTTACATTAAAAGCCTCTTGCACACTGCAGCTTAAAAATGCTCAGTACAGGTTTTTTTTTTTACTGAGCTTTACAGCCCATTGAATGTAACGTGCCTATGCACACAGGCACGTAAACAAGCGATGTGCACTCTTTAGTAAAAAAAAAAAAAAAAAAAAAAAAAAATGAAAAATCAGCTTTTTTTGGTCAGTAATTTTTGCCTCATGCATGCAAATGCCCATTTACATATTGTGCAGAAGGAGAACGTGAGAATGCGTTATTGCACATTCATGCAAAAATGCACAAGTGCGCACA
The DNA here is from genome assembly GCA_037952925.1 of Lithobates clamitans. Taxonomy (NCBI): domain Eukaryota; kingdom Metazoa; phylum Chordata; class Amphibia; order Anura; family Ranidae; genus Lithobates; species Lithobates clamitans. The sequence continues at coordinate 2,240,457 of JBBGZY010002143.1, forward strand.
AACACATATACCCGCAATAGAAAATGCGTGTAAATATGCACAAACACATACAAAAAAAACCAAAAAAAGTCTGAAAAAGTAGATGCTCAAACGAGAGTATCCTGTGCAAGAGGCTTAAGTGTGAACAAATTGCATATTTGCCCCTGTAGCATCCGAATAGATGGTGGTATGATAGGTTACCTTTACCATAGATAAGCCCTGTTTTTAGCAATATTGCTTAACATATATTGTATATAAGTACATCCTGCTCTGCTGTGAACGAGCTTTTCTTTAAAGGCTAAGTCTACCTTTTGTGCAAGGAAAAAAAATAAAAAAAAAAAAGGATAAATGCACATACTGTATATTTGCAGAAAAACAATTTCATTTATTATTCATTTATTTTGCAAATGAGCCTGCAAAACATTACAACTGCAATCAGTGGATCATGACAGCAATGCCGGGCTCCCAAAGTATGGATTTTTATTTAGAAAGCTGGAGGAATTGTCAATGGACTGTGAGTGCGGTGATCACTGGCACTCATGTTTCACTGATGGTTCGTCTGCTGTGGTGGAAGATTGCAGTTGTAGTTTATTCATTCACAGATCCTTGTGAATGAAAGACGTGGCTCAGTTGGAGAAGTTGCATAGCTGTGGAAAATTCAAAACTGCCAGCTGCTGCCTGGGAGTGGCACCCCACACGCTGTCAGAGGGGGAGTTGGTTTGGGGGGGGGGGGGGGGGGGGGGCTGACTTGGCACCATGATACACCCTGAATATGGGTGTAAAATGTAACGTGCAATAAAAGATGAAGTTATTAGTCTTTAAAGGACAGGTTCATCTTTTAGAACAGGTTACATCTTACACCCGTATTTAGGTGTAACATGTTCTTGTTCTGCTCCTCTATCCCTCACTGCGACACCAGATGGGGGTTCTTCTCCCCACACTACTGTCAGATTTTTTAAAACTGTATGGCTGCCTAGGGCTCCGCTCACACAGCCACGTCATTCATTCACCAGAATCTGTTGATGAATAAACTACAAGCCCCATCCGCCACTGCGGAAGTTTAAATGAACTGCGGGCTGAACTAATCAGCACACCCGTAGTTCATTCACACTGCTTACAGATCTGAAACAGACAACAGAGCTGCAGGCAGTGTGTGCAGGAGCCTGTCATTGCAGTAGATCACTGGTGCGATACATTGCAGGCTCCCGTTAAAAAAAAAAAAAAAAAATACCTGCAAAAAGATGTGCATTTAGTATTTTTTAATAAAAGGTGAACTTAGCCTTTAATGACAGGCCACCAATATAAACTTATTCAAAGCAGAGACAAGATTCAACTTCAGTAAAGGGAACTTCTCATGATCCCATGTTTTATAGGCTGCAGGGACTATGACCAATATTGAATTCATTGGGAAAGTGCAGTTATTTTTTTTTAGTTAGAAACAGATTGAGGAGTTAGAACCTCTCAATTTCTGCCACCTTGTTGGACAGTAAGCAGGTGGAAATCTGTGCAAATGAGACATTAACAGCAATATTACACCCTTAAAGCTGAACTCCAGGTATGATCTTTATTACAGACTTACATTGTTCCAGCTTGGCATTCTCCAATTGGGTGAGGTGGAGAGGACAGCAGTGACATCACAATCACCACCTCTTCCTAGAGCTGCACGATTCTGGCTAAAATTAGAATAACGATTTTTTTGCTTAGAAGAAAGATCACGATTCTCGCAGCGTAACATCATCTTTCACATTAAAACAAAACGAAAAAAAAAATTGGGCTAACTTTACTGTTTCGTTTTTTTTTTTTTTTATTCATTGAAGTGTATTTTTCCCAAAAAACTGTGTTTTAAAGACAGCTGGGCAAATACAGTGTGACATAAAATATTGGGTCTCTGCCAAAATATATATAATATTTGGGGATTCCAAGTAATTTTCTAGCAAAAAGTATTGATTTTAACTTAAAAAAAGTGTCAAAAAAAGATTTAGACTTTAAGTGGCTAAACTACCTGAATTTACATGTTAAAAACTTGGCAGACTGCCTGGATTCTTTCTTTACACACAGAAGTTTATCCCATTGATCTAAGAAGGAAGAGTTAGTTACAGTGTTTCATGTTAAAAACTTGGCAGACTGCCCAGGTGTTTTCTTTTGACAGGTGAGTGAGCAGATAAGTCTCTCCACTTGTTATATGAAAGAATCGGCGAACTCTGCAATAGAGAACGTCAGGGGGGTTGAATCGAGATCACGATTTTTTTAACGATTAATTGTGCAGCTCTACCTCTTCCAATAGGAAAATGCCTTGTATTAATTTAAAAAGATACAGGGTGTTCTGTAAATGGCTGCTGTACAGAGCGAGCCCCCCCCCCCCCATGGTCAGGTCACTGGAAATTCTGGCAGTTATTGAAGTAGCGATTACTACTGCGATTGTCAACTTCTCCATTGGCCCCCCAGTTATGAGATATACGCACTTATATTTGTACAAACATGAACAATGTAAGTATGCAATAAAAAAAAAAACATACCTGGAGTTCAGCTCACAGCCTTGTTTTACTGCCATGTCCTTGTTGGGGAGATTCATCCTCACTTTCTGTCTGAGGGGAAATCTTTCCCATAGAGACACTAACAGCAATAAAACCACCATTTGTATGTAGACTGGACAGGTTCAACTGAAACTTCTTGCACGTTTGGGCAAAGTGAGGGTAAATTATCTATTTGATTATTAGAATAATGAAATCTATTAGATTGTAAGCTCCCAGGAACATGGCCCTCCTAACCCTATTGTATTGAATTGTATTGTCTTCCTTTTTATTATAAAGCGCTGCGTAAACTGTAGGCGCTATATAAATCCTGTATAATAGAAATAAGAATTTTACCAAATAGGGAAACAGACAGCAACACATTGCTGACAGTGATAAAAATGTGTAAATCTGTAGGAAACATAGACCCTATCTAAACAACGTTGGGGAATTAATAAAGATCAGCACAAGCATAATGCTTGCACCACTCTTCTAAAGTTAGAAAATGGAGCAGATGCTGCCCCAGATTAGGAAAAGGGGCACAAGATCCATTGTTAATTTAGGACAGATCTGTTCCCTGTTCTATGCCGTCTTTGTAACATGCATAGCACAAAACAGAACAGCTGGAGCTGTAAGCGCTGGATTCTTCTGCCCATCCTTGCTCAGCTGAAATCAGGAGGAAGGAGTGTGCAGGCTCTGTTTGTATGAGCAAAGGAGGAGAGGAATATGAGCTGTCTGCAGGCAGCTCACATCCTGTACACTAGGTCTGACCTGGCAGGAATCTGCGGCTGTTTTCAATACTGAAAACTGTTGCAATTCCCTTGTTAATTAGGTGTAGACCTGTGCTAGTTTCTATTTCACTCTGAAATAGAACCTGGCGTTGGTGGCACAGTTAGATCTGAAAGGGATCTATCTGCTTAGTGAATGTGGTACGTGCCACAAACACCAGCTTCCTGCACCATTATAATGGCATAGAATCCTTTGTCAATTCCCCAGAGTGTACCTGTCTTTAGAAAAGTACTGATAACTAGAGACGTATAACTCTAGAAGGGATGAGAATAATTCTGCAGTGACTGAACTGCTAAGACATAGTGCTCAGAAACAGCTAATGCATCAATAAATAAATGTCTTATGTGTTCGTCACTGGTCTAACAATATTACATTAGAGAAAGCTATTATATGTAGTGTAGTTACTGAAGTATATGTATAGTAAAAACCTGCCCAGGCTATACTAGCAGTCTAAATAAGTGCAGGAAGATACAGATGAATGTATGTATGATAAATATATGAGTAGCTAGTGTTGAAGGAGTGCGCAGTTTGTCCACAAGCAGCCACCATTTCCGGGCAGTGTGAAAAATGCTCATATGTAGAGCCACTGGAGTGCAGAGGTTAGTGTAAAGGCTGTATTATTAAGCTTCTTAGGTTACCCTCAGTTGTGAGATGGAGGTTGAAAGATCTGTCTGCTGAACAATTGTTCTTCAGAACAATCGTGGCATAAAACTGCACACTTGTATCAGCCAAGCCTGCATGTTTGATGCACTGAGCAGACACTCTCGTCACATTTGGGACAAGCCAACCCAGCCAATCAATTCTTCCTACAAGGCTAATCAGCCAGGAGTTTCCGTGCCCACAGATTTACAGTTCTTTTCTGATCAATCAGTTGGAATGGGTGCAGAGCTTCTTATATCCATGGGCACTTGTATTAATCATTTGCCTCCTGGCCCTTTCCCAGCGCTGATATCTTGCTTGGTTCTCTGGATACGATGAAAGATTTCTTTAAACAGAGCCTTGTATTCTGGTTGGCTCTGTTCCAGCCTCCGATCGACAGCTTCTAGCTGTAGCGTGAGCACTCTTTCTGGTTCTACTTCTTCTGCTGGGAGATCCCTGCTTGAGTTGTCCCGTGACACTGGACGAGACGTCTGCACTCCAGTGTGGCAAAGGCTGTCTTCATGCCGTCTACATTTAGCCAACAGTTCTTCATAACGTTCCAGCAAGGCATGGTACTGCTCATCCACTTCTCTTAGGATAGACATACCACGGCGTCTCGTGCTGTTGGCGTGAAGAGTGTAATTACCTTCATGTCGGCTAACAGCGTCCCTTCCCACAATGTCACTTAGCGCTGTGTCACTGCAGCTTTTCCTGACAGTGGAGTTTGGAGTTGTCTGATTGATGCTCAGGTCCCCCTCTCCATCTAAAGGCTCTGGATCATCTGTTTCTGGGGTCTTGTTAAGTGGTTCCAGTAATGTCTGGGACAGACTATCACCCTGGCCCAGGAGGTAACGCTTCACCTGTGTAAAGAGAAGTGTAAGATGATTAACCTCTAATTGTTACACATTGAAACCATTGAAAGAACTGTTTAAGTTGGACCTTACTCAAGTTTTAAGTTATTAATGTAAATGTCCTGCTTTAGAGTAGACATTACAAGATGCCTATTTATTATATTAGTCAGAAAAAAAATTTTTATGCCCTTCTCTGATTTAGTTTTGACTTTTTCGGTGCTAAACTTTCCCTGACTTGATGGTTAAGCTTTACAAATCGCTATTCCTCAATCCAAAGAGCGTGCCTTAAAGTTGAATTCCAGGTTTCAAGTCATCTTAAATAGTTAATTTGGGCCAAGTTAGCCCAAATTAACCATTTTCCTAGCATCAACTACACACACTATGTGGTGCTCCGGCAGCAGTGCAGGCAACTTTCTGTCTGGAAATAGAGTTGGGTTGAATGTTTCTCCACCATTCAGAAACAAACACTATCTCACTGTACTGTATCTATAAGGGAGCAGTGTTGTCATCTTAATGCCGGTCAACGGTTCGAATCTCAGGCAGTTCAGCAGGAACCAGCTGAGATTCAAACTGTGTATGGGCAGGCTGACTGTACCAAGTTGATTGATCGATCAACTTGGGTACAACCAGCCTGCTGGATTATACTTGCAATTATCGCTGGCAGCTGCTATAGCCACTAGTAATAATTACTGTGTTTTCCTAGCGGTAATGGCTTCCCCGGCCGGGGGAATATAACTTCTCGGCAGGAGGGATTTCCCTATCACCACATTTGCACCGTCTATGGCCTGGATGTGGGACTTCATTATCTACATACCATAGGGGTCTGATAAGATTGAGATGGCACTGCAAAGTGCACAGGACACTGAACAGAACTGGACTCTGATTAACAGGTTTTTATCAAACTGATATAACAAAACACTTGCTGGGATATTCAACAAATAAAAAAGGGGAAAATAGTAGAACTTCAGGGTTCACATACACTTAAAGCCGGTCATTTTTGGCAGGAACCGGCCAAGATTTTAACCATGTGTGGGCAGGCTGAATGTACCTAAGTTGATTGATTGAACTTGGGTGGAACCAGCCTGCAATAATCTGTGTGTTTTTCCGCCCCCCCCCCCCCCCCGCCCGCCAAGAGAACACAATGGCTCGGCAGGAGGGATTCGAATCAAGAGATTTTCTTTCCTCCAACCCATTGCTGGCCTTAACTGCATCACTTATGATCTTAATTTCTGCATCACATTGGAGGGGAAGAATACATCAAGTGCTTGGACACTGAGCATATTAGTAGTGCTTTGTGTAATCTTGGGAAACTTGCAATCATTATTGCCAAAAATATATAGAGATTTTATACTTTTATTAGTATCTTCATTTTTTTTTTTTTTTATAAAAAAGTATCTTAAATTCTATGTGTGTTTTTAAGGCCAAGTCCAGGCAGAGAAAAAAATTACCCCTTATGCCCCGTACACACGGTCGGACTTTGTTCGGACATTCCGACAACAAAATCCTAGGATTTTTTCCGTCGGATGTTGGCTCAAACTTGTCTTGCATACACACGGTCACACAAGGTTGTCGGAAAATCCGATCATTCTGAACGCGGTGACGTAAAACACGTACGTCGGGACTATAAACGGGGCAGTGGCCAATAGCTTTCATCTCTTTATTTATTCTGAGCATGCGTGGCACTTTGTCCGTCGGATTTGTGTACACACGATCGGAATTTCCAACAACGGATTTTGTTGTCGGAAAATTTTATCTCCTGCTGTCCAACTTTGTGTGTCGGAAAATCCGATGGAAAATGTCCGATGGAGCCCACACACGGTCGGAATTTCCGACAACATGCTCCGATCGGACATTTTCCATCGGAAAATCCGACCGTGTGTACGGGGCATTACAGTGTGTGCATCTGCACTGCAACGGTTAATAGCTTGTGTTGTCCAGGGAAGAGGAGAAACAGTTTTACTTACCTGATCCTCTGCTCCCCCACAATCCAGCGGTGGACTGTCCCATGGCGTTTTCATGCCCAGAGCAGGGCTATGGACCCTGCTTTGGTCTTGATGATAGGACTCTGGACCGCTAGAGTATGGGATTGAAGAAGTTGCGGAGAACGGTTTAACTGCAGACAGGATCAGGTAAGTATATCTCCTTGTATTTCCCCCTAGACATAAATAAGCAATTAACACTTGCAGTGCAGGCACGATCCCACTGGAAGGGATAATTTTTAATTTTCCCGGAGTTGGGCTTTAAGTTTTATGTTTACAGGATTTAGCTGCATGCCTTGCTATCTTCTTACCCAATGTTTATTTTAGATTACGATTCAGCTACATTAAATAGGTACAATCTAGTTGCAAGATCAGCCCTGCCAACTTAAGGTGGGGCGGAAATCCATCTTTTTAAAAGCTTTTTGCATTTTTTTTTGGATTTGGTCAGCTTAAAACAGAAGGCCAGCTAAACAAATATATCTAAATAAAAGAGACATGAGTATTCTAACTTAAATCTTGGTATCCTTTGTGCAAATTTTCCATAACTCCTAGCCTATTTATCTGTGCAGTCACTGCTGCTCTCTCTGCTTATGCAGAGTTACTGGTCTTGTATCCGACCCCCACCCCCTGTTTTCTGCAGGCAGCCTATAGTGTGTGGGCCCACAGCTCTACCAGGCTATGTATAGCACTCATATGGTGTCACATCTACTTTTACAAGCTAATATCTGGATTTCTAAGTCATTTGGTACACGTAAAGTGGGTTTATAATGTTTATGGCCATTTTATGCACAATTAAAGGGTTAGTTCGCCTTTAAAAGTTCACCTTTAAAAGTTTGGCAACACAAAGGTGGTTGCAGGTCCTCACTTGAAATTCTATGCGGATTGCCGAGACTGAATGAAAACAATACATCTTCGTGGTTTATTTCACAATACATATTTATCTTGGAAATCTTTCAACAAGAAGGCTAATTGCTGTACTGGACATACACTTGGGGGATTTACAAACTTAAAATATAATAAAAACTTGGAGCTGCAAAATGACCATAAAAATAAGAAAATCAAAATTACTTTCAAGTATATGTGAACCCTCACCTTGTAAAACAACCCCTTCAGCTTAAAATAGGAACGAAAAGTAAAACGTGTGTGTGTATATATTATATAAAATATATACACCCATACACACATATATAAATAACTTTTTAAAAATTTTTTATAAGTGATTACATAATCTCTGTTCTCAGCTGCATATAGCCTTAGAGAGGTGGCCCGTACACACAACCAGAAAATCGTACGCAAAATACTGATTTCAAAGCGATCGTACGATAATCGAATCGTTAGTACACAGCTGTCGAGAGCCAATCACGGCAGTTCATCCAATATTATCCGATGGGACAAGCAGGAAAATGTTTCTCGTACTATATCAGATCGTATGATTTTCGCTTAGGCCCCTTTCACAATTGTGCGACTTGTCCTGCGACTTGGGACTGCAAAGTCACAAGACTAGTCGTACCCCATGATTTCCAATGAGTGGCATTCATATCTGTGCGACTTCAAAGTAGTCCTTGCACTATTTTGGTCCGACTTTGATGTGACTTAAGGTCCATAGACCTCAAGATTACACAGGCATTGCTTCAAGTCGTGTCAAAGTCACGCAACTTTCAGGTCGTAGAAGTGTGAAAGGGGCCTTAATCAGTACAGTTGTAGTTTGAAAACACAGTACAAATACACTACAACACTCTACACCACTGATGAATTTTTATTCTGTTGTACGAGAATTTTCGTAAATTTAGTAAACTTTTCACTTTGAGATTAGCATGTAAAAAAAAAAAAAAAAGGATGATCATTTGTCTGATAATGTCATCGCATGTATCAGCCATTAGGCTTTGACTCTATTTTTGTACAATTTTTGTAAGAGCTAAAATAAGTTGGCCCCGTTTTGAAAAGTGTCTAAAATGTAAAAAACTGTGCTGCCCAGATAAACCAATAAGGTTGAAAAATTGGGTTGACAATATAGACAGATTTCTTTTATCATTTTAATATAACGCATTAGCGTTGATTTATTAAAGGCAAACAGGCTGTTCATTTTTCAAGGGAATTTTCCCTTAGTTTAATGAATGAGGTGAAGCTTTGCTGACTTCCATCATCCAATCATATGCAAGCCAAGGGAAAATTCCCTTGCAATGTGAACAGCCTATTTGCCTTTAGTAAACCAAACACAATATCTAAAAGCGTCCTTTGTGCTAATGTGAGTAAATAGTTGTATCTATAGCTAGGGTATGTAAATAAAATGTGCAGGACCAGCAGCAAAACCTAAAAGTGTTCACAATACACAAAATATAAAAAGAATGATAAAGTGATCTCGCACGGTCTTATAAAGTCACCCAAAAATCATAAACAATTTTTCCATGTCTGAATTATTAAAGTGGTGATGGAGACACAATGTGAACAATAAAATGTATAACACAGCAAAAAAGTGAAAATGAAAATGTATATAAAGTGCAAAGTGAAAAAAAAAACTCCAAGGGGATATGCACTCTCATAAGTCTCCTCAAATATAGTGGTAAACTGTAAAGAGATAAAACCATAAATGAATGGATGGGGATAGTAAATGAAAAAGCTTTTCCAGAAAGGTAAAAAATTGGGGGTGTACAAAAGGTGATGAGGTACAAAGGTGATAAAAAAAGAGGAAGAAAAGTTCCTGGGCAACTCCACCAGTAATCTCCTAGTGTCAGTGGTCTCTCAGAACTCTCACCTCATGAGCATGAAGAAATCAGCATCAACATATATCTCACAGTGGGTGGATATTGGTGCAAAATAGTATATTATAATATATTATAATACTATATTATAGTCTGGAATGGGAGCAGAAACACATTGGAAGATTTTGTCAACAAATTGAACGATAACGACAAGAACATATGTCTGACATGGAAGATTGATCAAAAGTGTGTTGAATTCTTGGACCTGGACATCAGTATAGAAGGAGACAAACTAGTAATGAAAACCTTTTTTAAAAACGTGGACACTAACAGCTACCTTTCTATGGATAGCTGTCACTTTAAACCATGGTTATACAACATCCCCAAAGGACAACTAATCACAATTAAAAGGAACTGCACAAAAGAAGACGACTACAAAAAGCAAGCTGTACAAATTGGAGCGAGATTCAAAACAAAAGGATATGATGATTCATGGATTGAGAAGCAAATAGAATCTGGAAAGGAAATGGACAGGATGGTAATGCTACAGAATAAACCGAAGAAGACATTTCAACAGGAAGCACCAAGTCTAATTTTGGACTACAATGTCCAACATAAAGAAGTATCAAAATTGATCCAACGCCATTGGCACATTCTCAAACATGATAGAGATTTAAACAAGATTCTTCCAGATCGACCCAACATAATATATAAAAGAGCACCGACGATTAGAGATATGATTGTTCAATCAGTAGTGGAACCCCCTCCCAAAGCACCTGATACCTTTTTTACTAGAAAAGGTTTTTTTCCCTGTAGAAACTGCTATGCGCGTAGACATGCACAGAAATTCCAGGGAAAAAGAACAGAGTTTACAGCCACTAACACAGGCCAGTCCTTCTCGATTAGAGATTTTATTGGTTGTCACACCGAAGGAGTGGTTTATGTGCTTCAATGTAGTTGCAATTTACAATATGGTGGAAGAACAAAGACAGCCCTAGTCAGGATAAAAGAACATGTTCAAAATATCAAAAATGGATTTTCCAAACATAATGTATCAAGAAACTTTGCATTAATGCACAACCAAGACCCTACACAGCTCCAATTTGGGGGCATAGAAAAATACACAGGATCATGGAGAGGAAGCCACAAGATTAGGACAATTAGTCAGAAAGAGTCACAATGGATACATACAATGCGTACACTAACTCCAGGAGGGATGAACGTTGAGTTCGACCTCAATTGTCTCCTTAGCAAGTGCCGGTTCACACTGCTGCGCTGCGAATTTGTTCCGTTTTTTTGTCCTGTGTGAGGTTTAACGCGATTTTACCGCGAATTTCAGGAGTTGGTCATAGCTGCGATTGATGTTCTAGCCAATGGAATCATAATGGAAAAAGAAAAAAGGTGTTAACTTCCTGTGTATTTCCTGGTTTTTGTGGATAGTAGTGTGGTGGAATTCGCACATATCTGAACCAACAATGCGATTCCAGAACGATTTACATTGATGTCTATGGAGGCTAAATTCGCAACGCAGTAAACTCGCACAAGACCCTTTTTTTTATCGCATCGCATTCGTAAGGGAATCGCAACGCATGTATGTGAACGACGGTCATTGAAAACAATGACTTTATGGATGACATGCGAATTTAGAATGTTTTTGACGCATCACATTCGTTATGAACTCGCATCAGTGTGAACCGGCACTTACACAGTAATTTTGTCATTTTTGTCATTTTCATCTTTTCAATTTTGTACTTTTTTTTTTTTTTTTTCAATCTCTACTCTCATTTTTATTTCATCTCAATTTCTTTATTTTTAGATTTTATTTTTATTTCATTTTCATTTTTATCTTTATTTTATTTTTATTATTATTTTCATTTCCATATTTAGATTTATTCTCATCTTTATTTTCATTTTTTTTTTTTTCAAATATAGGTTTTATTTATTTTTTACAAGCCCAACATGGGCTTTTATTTTCATTTTTATCTTTATCTTCATTTTTATTTTCATTCTTATTTTTCATTTTTATTTGTATCTTTATTCTTATTTTTTATTTTCATTTTTTACTTTGATCCTTTTTTATTTATTATTAGCTTTTATCTCATTTTTTTCATCCATTTTTTTCCATTCACACTTCTACATTTTCATTACTTTTCCATATTTATATATTTCTTAAATACATCATTATGTATGTAACTGGTTCTGTATTTATATACCATTCATTCATTTTTTAACCATGTATAATAACGGTGCCCTTTTACGTACTTTGATGTACGACTGCCTGGCCCAATTTAATATATATTTTTTTCATCCAAGAATAATAGTTACACCTACCCTCATCGATAGATAATAATACCATTATATTTACTTTATTTTTTATTTGCGTTTTAATTTGCTGATGCACCTTTTCATTATTGCGGCCTCATATTGTAATTCATCTTCAGAGTTGGCTGGCTACGAGATAATGGCCGCAATCGGCGCCGTCAGACAGTCAACAAAATGGCCGCAGTGCAAACATAGGAGCGGACCACAAGAAAATGGCCGCAATTGAACTTCCGTTTTTTTAAAAATATATAAACAATAGCTTCTCAGCCAATCCGGTTCCCCAGATGAAGTCATGAGACGTGACGTTAACGCGTAGGGCATGGACGCAAGCAGACGTATACCAGAAATAACCTGAGAAGGCGTTGTGAACGCCGATCCTTCTGTATATTTGCCTATCTGCCTTTTTAATTGTTTTAAAATGTAAGAGTCCATCTATTAGTGTTTTAATAAATGAAACCTTAGGTTATTTTTAATGTACTACACTATTGGAAGCCTTTCTCCCTTTCTTATATCACTTCATTACCTGTTATACACCGGAGTCCATTAAGACAGGGGTATGGAAGTCTACAGAGATTGAGGAGAAGCCGTTTGAGGCATGGTTTGTCTATGAGAATCTGACGGGGCTTTATTTGAATTTTGCACCAATATCCACCCACTGCGAGATATATGTTGATGCTGATTTCTTCATGCTCATGAGGTGAGAGTTCTGAGAGACCACTGACACTAGGATATTACCGGTGGAGTTGCCCAGGAACTTTTCTTCCTCTTTTTTTATCGCCTTAGTACCTCATTACCCTTTTCCACCCCCAATTTTTTATCTTTCTGGAAGGACTTTTTCATTTACTATCCCCATCCATTCATTTATGGTTTTATCTTTTTACAGTTTACCACTATATTTGAGGAGACTTATGAGAGTGCATATCCCCTTGGAGTTTTTTTCATTTTGCACTTACAGTGGCTTGCAAAAGTATTCGGCCCCCTTGAACTTTTCAACCTTTTGCCACATTTCAGGCTTCAAACATAAAGATATAAAATTTTATTTTTTTGTGAAGAATCACCAACAAGTGGGACACAATTGTGAAGTGGAACGAAATCTATTGGATATTTTAAACTTTTTTAACAATTAAAAAACTGAAAAGTGGTGCGTGCAAAATTATTCGGCCCCTTTACTTTCAGTGCAGCAAACTCACTCCAGAAGTTCAGCGAGGATCTCTGAATGATCCAATGTTGTACTAAATGACTGATGGTGATAAATAGAATCCACCTGTGTGTAATCAAGTCTCTGTATAAATGCACCTGCTCTGTGATAGTCTCAGGGTTCTGTTGAAAGCGCAGAGAGCATCATGAAGACCAAGGAACACACCAGGCAGGTCCGTAATACTGTTGTGGAGAAGTTTAAAGTCGGATTTGGATACAAAAAGATTTCCCAAGCTTTAAACATCCCAAGGAGCACTGTGCAAGCGATCATTTTGAAATGGAAGGAGTATCAGACCACTGCAAATCTACCAAGACCTGGCTGTCCCTCTAAACTTTCAGCTCAGACAAGGAGAAGACTGATCAGAGATGCAGCCAAGAGGCCCATGATCACTCTGGGTGAACTGCAGAGAACTACAGCTGAGGTGGGAGAGTCTGTCCATAGGACAACAATCAGTCGTACACTGCACAAATCTGGCCTTTATGGAAGAGTGGCAAGAAGAAAGCCATTTCTCAAAGATATCCATTAAAAATTTGTCGTCTAAGGTTTGCCACAAGCCACCTGGGAGACACACCAAACATGTGGAAGAAGGTGCTCTGGTCCGATGAAACCAAAATCGAACTTTTTGGCCACAATGCAAAACGATATGTTTGGCGTAAAAGCAACACAGCTCATCACACTCAACACACCATCCCCACTGTCAAACATGGTGGTGGCAGCATCATGGTTTGGGCCTGCTTTTCTTCAGCAGGGACAGGGAAGATGGTTAAAATTGAGGGGAAGATGGATGCAGCCAAATACAGGACCATTCTGGATGAAAACCTGTTGGAGCCTGCAAAAGACCTGAAACTGGGACGGAGATTTATCTTCCAACAAGACAATGATCCCATACATACAGCAAAATCTACAAAGGAATGGCTCACAAATAAACGTATCCAGGTGTTAGAATGGCCAAGTCAAAGTCCAGACCTGAATCCAATCGAGAATCTGTGGAAAGAGCTGAAAACTGCTGTTCACAAACGCTCTCCATCCAACCTCACTGAGCTTGAGCTGTTTTGCAAGGAAGAATGGGCAAGAATTTCAGTCTCTCGATGTGCAAAACTGATAGAGACATACCCCAAGCGACTTGCAGCTGTAATCGCAGCAAAAGGTGGCTCTACAAAGTATTAACGCAAGGGGGCCGAATAATTTTGCACGCCCCACTTTTCATTTTTTTATTAGTTAAAAAAGTTTCAAAAACCCAGAAGATTTCGTTCCACTTCACAATTGTGTCCCACTTGTTGGTGATTCTTCACAAAAAATAAAAATTTTATATCTTTATGTTTGAAGCCTGAAATGTGGCAAAAGGTTAAAAAGTTCAAGGGGGCCGAATACTTTCGCAAGCCACTGTATATATAATTTTTACTTTTTTTGCTGTATTATATATTTTATTGTTCACATTGTGTCTCCATCAGCACTTTAATAATTCACACATGGAAAATTGTTTATGATTTTTGGGTGACTTTATAAGGCTGCGCGAGATCACTTTATCAAACCAAACACAATATCTCCACTTCCATGCAGGCATATTGGTCATGACACAATCCTCACCTGCTTCATCTGCTGCAATTCCTGCAGTTCATTCTCCAGCTCTTTAATGCGTAATCTGCAGTTTTCCATCTCAAAGGCTCTTTGTTCCAGATCGGTATACTCTTGTAGCACTGCCTGGTACTCCCGCTCTGCCTTCTCCTTCCTCTGGCGTTCCTCTGCCACCTGGGCTCGTAGTGCATTTACCGCTCTCTGCAAATGTTCATTTTCTCTCTGCAAAGGCTTCTGAGACAGATCCAGACATGATGCATGCAGGCTGAATGAGTCTTCATACCTATGGGTGAAGAATTCAAAAAATTAATGCAGACCTGAGAAAATGTCTAAATGAAGGCTACACTGAAAGACTGGACCAACCAACCTCACTGAGAGATCTGGACACGAGTTAGTGGTAGGCCTCGTTTACACCTGCGGTTGAGAGGGGGGGAGGCAGTAAACACCCACCACTTTCTCTTAAGCTGCAAAGGCAGTGGATGGGGGTGTAAACATTCCAAAATTATTCCCCCCCAGTCACGTTTAGCAGGCAGTACAACCTGTTGAATGTGACCCATTCACCGGTTGCAGCGTGGTGAAGATTTTTAGGGGTTAAAACAGACAGTGAGGTAGTGAGTAGTGACATATTACAAACGTCAAACACCCTTTTAAAGGTGTTTCATCACAAATCGCTCTTCAGAGGATGCAGCTAGTGTAAACCTATTTATGGAGGTAAGTGTTGGTGTTACATGGAGGGCAAGTGTGATGTTTAGTGTTAGGGTTACAGGCAGGTTTAGGGTAATGGTTATTTTTAGGGATACAGTGAGGGTTGGGGTTGCTTGGGCAGTGGGTGTGAGGGTTAGTTTTATGGTAACAAGGGGGGTTAGTATGAAGGTTGGTTTTAAAGTAACAAGGGGGTTAGTATGAAGGTTACTTTTATGGTAACAAGGAGGGTTAGTATGAAGGTAAGTCTTATGGTAACAAGGGAGGGTTAGTATGAAGGTTAGTTTTATGGTAACAAGGAGGGTTAGTATGAAGGTAGAGATGCACCCGAAACCACTGTCCATCGGGAGAAGTGGACACCGCCAGATCCCTGAACCTGAGAGCGGTGCCCCCGCTTCCCCCAGCTGCCTCTCTTTTCTGGAACCATGTAACTGGTATAACAGGTATATATCGCAGCAACCAGATTATCCAACCTAATATACAGTCCTCCAAGGATGCAGGCCTAAAACAATGTTTGTTTACCTCTATGCAACCCCTTAGGTATGCAAGTACCTAGGTATGCAAACATGCAGGTATACAAGTATTCTTGCCATTCATGCATTTATGTATGCAGTACAAGGTCAATAAGCACACACGCATGTACCCCCAGGCAAACAAGTACCCAGGAAAATAAGCCCATATGCATGTAGTCTTATGCAAATAAGCACATATGTATATAGTCCCAGGAAAACAAGTACATATGTACACAGCTTAATGTAAATAAACATGCGTATGCAGTACAAATGAAAACATGCCAGCATGTGTTTAAGCAATATGCATCTATGGAAGCATGCATTTATGGAAGCATGTGCTTATATAACTATGCATTTAGGCAACATATGAAAGCGTGTGCTGTACACACGCATTCATGCAACATGTGCCCATGGAAACAAGCATTTTCGCAATAAGCAAATGAAATGTGTTTATGCAACATTACGCAACACGTATCTATGCAGACATGTATAAACATGCATCTTTATTCTACCATGTATCTTTATGCAATTAAGTATCGTTATGCGATCAAGTATCCCTATGCGATCATGTATAACCCTGTATATTTAAGTAAGCATGTATCTTTATGCAACCATGTATCCTTATGCGATCATGTATAACCTTGTATATTTAAGCAAACATGTATAAACATGTATCTTTATGCAACCATGTATCTTTATGCAATCATGTATCTTTATGCGACCATATAAAACCATGTATATCCAAGCAAACGTGTATAAACAGCATTCAGAATAATAAGCTGCGCTATATATCAAAACTGCATGAATCTTGTGAGTCATGCCAATACACATATATATGCAAAGTGTTGCTGTCACCCGTGATCAGTGCACATTAAAGAAATAAGAAAATATATCAAAACATTCAGTAAAAATGTCTATTTGTAAGCATAAGTCCGTCACAAAAACTCGCGATTCAAAAAAAGCATTAAGTCCATTGATATAGACACTCTCCTAAGCGATGGATTAAAGATTTATCGTGGATAGTGACATGCTGTTTCAACACTGGACATATTAAGTGTGAGGATATGTTGAACAAAAGGTGCCTCCACCACAAATAATACTGCCGCTTACCAGCTCCCTAGGTCTCCTTTCACAGAGACCCAACGTGCCTTAGGCATCTTATTCACAGATATTTAAATCACAACATTATTTATCAATTTTCATTTTTTTTGGGATAGCGCAGTAGGAGAACTTTTGGAAGTGTATAAACAGCAGTCAACAACACTTTAAAGTGAACTGCTAACCATCCAGGGGTGTATAAACCTACAGTTGTACAGTCCCCCCCGGATAAACATTAAATATGCAGCATATAATCATGACTTGTCTGTCACACAGTTCTTCCATAGTAAGTACTCACACTTTGTTAGTATCCATGGGCTGCTGCTATGCCTCCAGAGGCCTACTGAACCTGTTGCCACATGGCATGGCCTGCCCTTCCTGCCTATATAAAAATGGGCCATACTGAGCAAGCCTGCGACCTCTAGTGGCTGAAGGAGAAACAGCAGCCCACATGAGTAAGAATGCATAGCATGATTAAACAGCACACTGCTCCTAGTGGCGTCCGGGAGAACAGAGAGTCAGAACAAAAGCAGACTTTCCTGCCATTCCTGCTGCAGGACTCTGAAAATAACAGGAGTCCAATCTTCACCCATCACGGCGAGCTTTGTCATAAAAGACCTTCAGAGACTGGGTCCCCCCTTAATCTGGGGTCCACTCCCCTGTACCTGTAAAGCACCCTGCAGGAAAGCACCTTGGTCAGAACAAACCCTGCACAGGGTTCCATTACGCAGGGTCCAGCGCCGTAAGGCTGCATTACAGGCAAACCTTGAGGAATCTTCTCTCCTTCCAATGAGGCTCTAGTAGCATCCATTTTGGCTGACAGCTTTTTCGAATGGATCCGATTGAAATCCATGATTCTTAATAGAACTGTCCAGACCTCCAAATATGCTCCAAGAGCACATGTATCACATCAGTGACCACCACCTTACAGACACTGGCGAAAAAACTGAGGTACTTCCTGTATAGGAGGGGTTATATAGAAGGGGGACTTCCTGTCTTTTGGGTGTGCCAGTGTCCATTCACCTATAGGTGGCATATAACCCAGATAGTAATTAATTACTATAGCTGCTCTGTGTCCCATGATGTACGATAAAGAAAACATTCCGTGTGCAGCAACCCCTTTAATACTTACCCGAGCCCCATATCGATTCAGCGAATTTGCACAAGGGCCTCAGACTGTGTGGGACTATCCTTCCTCATTGTCTGAGACTCAAAGTCAGTGAGCCAAATGAGGAGAGAGAGGGGACGGGGCCAAGCCGCGGCTCCATGTCTGAATGGACATACAGATCAGCGGCTCAGCACAGGTGCCCCCATAGAAAGCTGCTAGCTGTGGGCATACTCTGCAGGAGGGACCCAAGAAGAGGAGGATCTGGGCTGCTCTTTGCAAAACCATTGCACAAAGCAGGTAAGTGTAACATGTTTGTTATTTTTAAACAAAAAAAAAACAAGACTTTAATATCACTTTAATTATTTCACTTAGAAAAAAAAAAAAGTTAACATTGCTCTTGATATTTTGTAGCCACTCAGTCTTGCACTCACCCAATACAAGAAGTCAGTTCACGTACACAGGGGAAAGTATGGATAGTGCGCCGTCTCTCCCTCTTGTCCCTCCGGATGCGTACCTTTTCCATACCACGCAGATCCTCAACTTGCCTCTGCAGATCTTCTACTTGTTTCTGCAAACCATCTGCAGTGTCTGTCAAACTACAAATATAGAAGTAACTTGCAAAGGTTATTTTAATAAGTAAATACAATACACTTTTTTGTCTTTTGTTACTGAGAAATACAATGCAGTGTAAAATCTCCGTTCTCTCTAAATCTGGACACACACAATCAGATTTTTAACTTTAAGGGCTTGTCTACATTAGATGAACATGTTTTCAAAAGCAATACAAATACATATGCAAGGAAAATAAATGTATATCAATGAGCCTAGTTTACATCATTGTGGTGCTTTAAAGTGACACTAAACAACATCCTTATTCTCTAAATTCATACACATCCACTATTTAATTGCCCTGTAATCTATTTTTCATTAAATAGCTTCTTATTGTGTTTTCTGTCTCCTTGTATTGTCCTCTGTGAGCTCCTGAACCTCTCCTTTTACCTCTCACTTCTGTTTGGAGCGAGTAGTGCACATTAGTTGCGGTCATGTGCACTGCTCTATGCACACTACAAATCCCATCTATAGTCCATCTCAGGGGAGAGCAAGAGAAGGTGGCTACATTCCTACATACAGTGGGATTATGGAGAACAAAGGTAGCCATCCTCTAACAGGAAGTCAGATCACATCAGCAAAAAAAAAAGGGAATTTGGAAATTTGGAGAAAGCTGAGAGCAACAGAAGAAACTTCTTGGAGTTAAAGGCTAAGCTTACCTTTAAAAAAAAATAAAATCAGTGGATTGTGGGTGCACTGTCAGGCTTCTGCACAATCTCTCTTCAGCTTTGTGCAAAATCCTCCATTTAGGATTTTAGTTACAAAGCTTGAGGAGGAGTAAATGGACTACAAGGGTGCTCATCAGTGCCCTCACAGTCCATTGAGAACTACAAGCTGGCTGTCATTATTAAAAAATGTGACAGCAGGTGTGGGGAAAAGATCTCCCGCCCACAGTCAAGGGAGGGTGAGGGGATGCTTAATAGTAATATGTTACATCCTAAATACAGGGGTAACATGTTACTACAGGTTAACATATCCATTGAGAGTATATACTGGAATAAAATATAGATTTTTTTAAAAACCAGATATAGGTATCCCTTTTAAAAAAAAAAAGTACAGCATGTTGAATTTTTTTGGATGTGAATGCACCGCAAAAGCATGTATGTAGAACAATAAATAATGCCAAAAAATGCACTGCAAACATGCCACAATGCACTGAAAACACACAAATGCATGTATCTGCATAGGGAACACAAGGATTGCAGAGTAAACAGGCCCTAAATCTGATCTGATCTGAAGGATCAACACACTTTAACGTGAAATATATATATAGAAACAGTTATGCCGCGTACACACGGGCGGACTTTCCGGCATACTTGGTCCGGCGGACCAGAGTGTGCCGGACAATCCGCCCGTGTGTGGGCGGCGGCGGACTTTTCCGGCGGACTTCTTCCCAAAAGCCCGCCGGACCTAGATTTAAAGAAAGTTTCAAATCTTTCCGTCGGACTCAGTTTCGGGCGGAAAGTCCGCCCGTGTGTGTGCTGGTCCGACGGAAAGCCCGCTCGTGTGTATGCTGGTCCGACAGACCAAATAAGACACGAGGGGATGGTA
This sequence comes from Lithobates clamitans, assembly GCA_037952925.1. Taxonomy (NCBI): domain Eukaryota; kingdom Metazoa; phylum Chordata; class Amphibia; order Anura; family Ranidae; genus Lithobates; species Lithobates clamitans. The sequence continues at coordinate 2,260,578 of JBBGZY010002143.1, forward strand.
TTGCATCTCGCGCTCGCTGCAATAGAAAAAAAAATCTTCCTATTGCGGCGAGCGCGGGGCATACCAGGCCCTTAGGTCTGGTATGGATTATAAAGGGGAACCCCTACGCCGAAAAAACGGCGTGGCCCCCCCTAAAATCCATACCAGACCCCGATCCGAGCACGCAGCCTGGCCGGTCAGGAAAGGGGGTGGGGACGAGCGAGCGCCCCCCCCCCTCCTGAACCGTACCAGGCCGCATGCCCTCAACATGGGGGGGTGGGTGCTTTGGGGGAGGGGGGCGCCCTGCGCCCCCCCCCCCAAAGCACCTTGTCCCCATGTTGATGAGGACAAGGGCCTCTTCCCGACAACCCTGGCCGTTGGTTGTCGGGGTCTGCGGGCGGGGGCTTATCGGAATCTGGGAGCCCCCTTTAATAAGGGGGCCCCCAGATCCCGGCCCCCCACCCTATGTAAATGAGTATGGGGTACATGGTACCCCTACCCATTTACCTAGGTAAAAAGTGTCAGTAATAAAACACAACACAGGTTTTTAAAATAATTTATTAAACAGCTCCGGGGGGGGTCTTCTTCCGTCTTCGGGGGTCCCTCCGGTTCATCTTCTCCCGGCGTCCGGTTGGTTCTTCTCCGCTCTCCGGCCTCTTCTCCCGGTGTCGCAGGTCTTCGGCCGGCCCCTCCGCTGTCTTCATGTAGCTCTATTGCGAGCGGAGGTCCGGACTTCTGGGCTTCTTGGCTTCTTGGCTTCTTGGCTTCTCTTCTCTTCTCTTCCCCCAGATGTTGACACGACGCTCTCTCCGGCTGGACTGGTCTCTGAGGGCTGCGTTGTGACTTATATAGGCGGAGACCCCGCCCCCATATGATGTCACAGTCCTTGGGCATGCTGGGACTGTGACGTTTTAGGGGGCGTGGTCGACCAAATATAAGCCCCCGCCCGCAGACCCCGACAACCAACGGCCAGGGTTGTCGGGAAGAGGCCCTTGTCCTCATCAACATGGGGACAAGGTGCTTTGGGGGGGGGGGGGCGCAGGGCGCCCCCCTCCCCCAAAGCACCCACCCCCCCATGTTGAGGGCATGCGGCCTGGTACGGTTCAGGAGGGGGGGGGGGCGCTCGCTCGTCCCCACCCCCTTTCCTGACCGGCCAGGCTGCGTGCTCGGATCGGGGTCTGGTATGGATTTTAGGGGGGGCCACGCCGTTTTTTCGGCGTAGGGGTTCCCCTTTATAATCCATACCAGACCTAAGGGCCTGGTATGCCCCGCGACGGGGCTCGCAAGGTGTCAATCTCGCCGATAAAAGCGGCAAGATTGACATCCTTTTCTAGTCCCGTCGCACCTGAGTCACGTTCACAATGAACGGACTTGTCCGTGTGTGGGCAAGTCCGTTCATTCTGAAAGTCCGCCGGAACTCCGGCGAAAGTCCGTCGGAAAGACGGGCGGACTTAGCCCGCCGGAAAGTCCCGGCGTGTGTGGGCAAGTCCGTTCGTTTTAAAGTCCGGCGCACCTGGCGGACAAAGTCCGTCGGAAAGTGTGCCGGACCAAGTAGGATAGAAAGTCCGCTCGTGTGTACGCGGCATTAGACACTGACATTACACAGCTATTGATAAAAACTGCTGTTCTGACAGATTAAATCTGAAATAAAAATCTGCATTACAAAAAAATATGGCCCATATCTCTGACTAAGGTCTTTGGGTTTAGAGGTATTATTTTGGAGCCTTAAAAAAAAGCATCTTCCCGACTATAGTATGAATAAATAGATACCAAGCCACACAGGGCTTCTACATAAGACGGTTGTTATAATTGTACTGGTTGTCCCTGAGTTATAAACATCCGACTTACACACGACTCATACTTAGAAACAGAAGAAGAAGACAAGAGGAAGTGAGAGGAAATCTACTCCTAGGAAGGGAAATTACTGTAATGCCGCGTACAGACGACATTCCGACAACAAAACCCGTGGATTTTTCTCCGACGGATGTTGGCTCAAACTTGTCTTGCATACACACGGTCACACAAATGTCGAAAATTCCGAACGCCAAGAACGCGGTGACGTACAAAACGTACGACGAGCCAAGAAAAATTAAGTTCAATAGCCAGTACGGCTCTTCTGCTTGATTTTAAGCATGCGTGGATTTTTGTGCGACGGAATTGTGTACACACGATCGCAATTTCCGACGTTGTCAGAAAATTTGAGAACCAGCTCTCAAACATTTGTTGCCGAAAATTGTGTCCGATGGACCATACACACGGTCGGAATTTCCGACAACAAGCTCACATCGAACATTTGTTGTCGGAAATTCTGACCGTGTGTACGGGGCATAAGAGTTATCATGGGAAAAAGGTGTCTCCACTGAAGGTTTATCACCAATCCTTGTTTCCACGACAACCCAATTGTCGCAGGGATAGAAAGTGAGGTGAAATCTTCTGAACAGGGGCACAGACGGCAAAACAAACATTACAGGGGTGTTAACTATCCAAAAAACTTACAATTATTTTTTTTTGGCTGGAGTTACACTTAAAAAATGTACCTGTTACAACTTACATACAAATTCAACTTAAGAACAAACCTACAGAACCTGGTTTGTAACCCAGGGGACTGCCTATATATTGAAAGACTCCCCAATAATGCTTACACCTATCTCCATCTTCTTCTTCTCCTCCTTGCCCTCCGTCCATTCTATTTTCTTACCGTTCAATCTTTTGTTGAGCCACCTTGCTTTCTTGTAGTAAACGTAAGTTGGTCACTTCCAAATCTCGCGCTACATTGTCCAGTTGCTCATAAACTTTGGCATGCTGTTCATTCACCTGACGGAGCATCTCAAGTTGTTTGCTCAGATACTGTAGAAGGAACAAAATGGAATAGAACATACATCTTTTTTCAGCATACTTATCTACAACATACATATCTTCCACACGTTTTAAATGTAGGCTTGCAATTAAAAGTCTGTGATAAGGAACATACATTAAAGGGTCAGGCCATCTAGAAGTGATATTTCAGTTTTGTGTAGATGCTAAACAGTATTGCCAAGTACACACGATCAGATTTTCCGACGGGAAATGTTGGATGTGAACTTGTTGGCTGTAAGTCCGACCGTGTGTATGAACCATCGGACATTTGTTGTCGGACTTTCCGCCAACAAATGTTGGCTAGCAGGTTCTCAAATTTTCCGCCAACAAAACTTTGTTGTCTGACTTTCCGATCGTGTGTGCACAAGTCAGTCGCACAAAAGTTCACGCATGCTTGCAATCAAGTACGAGCCGGAAGCGATCGGTCTTGTAAAACTAGCGTTCGTAATGGAGATATCACGTACATCTTGTACGTCACTAGGTTCGTAATTGTTGGCCAACATTTGTGTGACCGTGTGTATGCAAGACAAGTTGGAGCCGACACCCTTCGAAACAAAAATCCACGGTTTTGTTGTCGGAAAGTCCAATCGCGTGTACGAGGCATTAGGGAAGAATTCTCAGAATTCTAAGAGAGTTTAATAGTTAAAAATGATAGAACAGGTCATGTTACCTCAATTTCCTGTACTTGCTCCTCATTGTTCAAATACATCTGTTGCAAAGAGACTTCCAGCTCCTTGTTGCGTTCCAGTAGAGTCTTGCCTAATTCCGCTGCCAGATGCAGATCTGCGAGGGAGAGGATAACATGTAAACACACAGTTCCTGTGTCTAAGATGACTATTCTTTGTGTTCATTTTGGCTGGGTTTGTGAGGATTACCTTTTACAATTAGGGTCACTAAACTGCCCACCCCCCATGAAGTGTTAGGACATATTGATGTTATTGAAAGTATTGTTGTTGAGGTGCCCTTGTTGCATTATAGTTGGAGGCCTCATGTCTGAGGTTTACAACCACTTTAGGTCTTTGCATAAAACAGCCCGAGCCAAAGGGTCCCAAGTAAATGTAAGACAAGTAATCTGCTTTGTTTAAATTTCATGTCTGAGGTTTACAACTACTTGCACCTGCATGAAACAACCCATGCGGTCAAAAGGGCCCCGGTAGATGTAAATGCACTGTGCTTTGAAGAAGTCTCTTGCTACCTTTAACCACTTGACAACTGGGCACTTAAACCCCCTTCCTAACCAGACCAATTTTCAGCTTTTGGTGCTCTCACATTTTGAATGACAATTACTCAGCCATGCAACACTGTATCTATATGAAATTTTTGTCCTTTTTTTCACACAAATAGAGCTTTCTTTTGGTGGTATTTAATCACCGCTGGGTTCTTTATTTTTTGCGCCGTAAAAGAAAAAAGACCGAAAAATCTGTAAAAAAATGCATTTTTCTTCATTTCTGTTATAATATTTTGCAAATTAGTAATTTTTCTTCATATATTTTGGCCAAAATTTATACCGCTACATATCTTTGGTAAAATTAACCCAAATCGGTGGATATTATTTGGTCTTTGTGAAAGTTATAGAGTCCAAAAGCTATGGTGCCAATCTCTGAAAATTGATCACACCTGAAGTACTGACGGCCTATCTAATTTCTTGAGACCCTAACATTCCAGAAAAGTACAAATACCCCCCAAATGATACCTTTTTGGAAAGAAGACATTCCAAGGTATTTAGAAAGATGCATGGTGAGTTTTTTAAAGTTGTCATTTTTTCCCACAATTCTTTGCAAAATCAAGGTTTTTTTTACTTTTTTTTTTCCCCACAAAATTGTCATATTAGCAGGTTATTTCTCACACACCACATATGCATACCACAAATTACACCCCAAAACACATTCTGCTATTACTCCCGAGTACGGCGATACCACATGTGTGAGACTTTTACACAGCGCGGCCACATACAGAGGCCCAACATGCAGGGGAGCACCTTCAGGTGTTCTGGAGCACCCAGGCCAATTCTGACATTTCTCTCCTACATGTAAAAATCATCATTTATTTGCTAGAAAATTACATAGAACCCCAAAACATTATATATGTTTTTTTAGCAAAGACCCTAGAGAATACAATGGCGGTCGTTGCAACTTTTTATCTCGCACGGTATTTGCGCAGCAATTTTTTTAACGCGTTTTTTTTGGGAAAAAAACTGTTTTGTGCTTTACAAAAACCAAAACAGTAAAGTTAGCCCAATGTTTTTGCATAATGTGAAAGATGAAGTTACGCAGAGTAAATAGATACCCAACATGTCACCTTTCAAAATTGCACGCACTTGTGGAATGGCGCCAAACTTTGCTACTCAAAAATCCCCATAGGCGACGCTTTAAAATTTTTTACTGGTTACATGTTTTGAGTTACCGAGGAGGTCTAGGGCCAAAATTATTACTCTCGCTCTACCGATCGCAGCGATACCTGACATGTGTGGTTTGAACACGGTTTTCATATGTGGGCGGGACGTACGTATGCGTTCGCTTCTGCATGCGAGCACGCAGGGACAGGGGCGCTTTAAAATTATTTTTTTTTTTTTAATTGTTCATTTTACTTTATTTATTTTAGTTTGATGCTTTTTTCCAAAAAAAAAAATTTTGACCACTTTTATTCCTATTACAAGGAATATAAACATCCTTGTAATAGGAATATGGCATGACAGGTCCTCTTTACAGTGAGATATGGGGTCAATAAGACCCCACATCTCACCTCTAGGCTGGGAAGCCTGAAATAAAAAAAAAAAAAAAAAAAAACGATCCTGGCTTCGATCGTAGCGGTGAGTCGGTAGAAGCGTGGGAGGGGGGGACATCCCCTCTTGCCTCCCGTAGGAATGATCAAGCAGTGGAACAGCTGCTATGATCATTCTTATGGTGTAGGGAATCGCCGGCTGAAAAAGCTGATATCTGAATGATGCCTGTAGCTGCACCCATCATTCAGATATCTCCGCACAAAGTCAAAGACGTTGTATGACGGCCGGCGGGCGGGAAGTGGTTAAAACGCATTTTTTTTTTAACACAAAGTTGTCCATTTATACAATATTTCTACCACATAACATGTACATACCAAAAATAACACCCCAAAATAGATTCCCCTGGTCCTCCTGAGTACGGCGATACCACATGTGTGAGACTTCCACAGCCTGGCCACATACAGAGGCCGAGTACAGCTGAGCATGGCTCAGCATGGCAGGGTATGGCGGGGTATTGCGGAGTATGGCGGGGTATTGCGGAGTATGGCGGGGTATTGCAGAGTATGGCGGAGTATGGCGGAGTATGGCGGGGTATGGCGGGGTATGGCGGAGTATGGCGGGGTATTGCAGGGTATTGCGGAGTATGTCAGAGTATGTCAGAGTATGTCAGAGTATGTCAGAGTATGGCAGAGTATGGCAGAGTATGGCGGGGTATGGCGGGGTATGGCGGAGTATGGCGGAGTATTGCAGAGTATGGTGGGGTATTGCGGAGTATGGCGGAGTATGACGGGGTATTGCGGAGTATGGTGGGGTATTGCGGAGTATGGCGGGGTATGGCGGGGCATGGCAGAGTATGGCGGGGGCATTGCAGAGAATTGTGGGGGCATTGCAGAGTATTGCACAGCATTGCAAAGTATTGCACAGCATTGCAGAGTATTGTGGGGGCATTGCAGAGTACTGCACAGCATTGCAGAGTATTGCACGGCATTGCAGAGTATTGTGGGGGCATTGCAGAGTATTGCACGGCATTGCAGAGTATTGTGGGGGTATTGCAGAGTATTGCACAGCATTGCAGAGTATTGTGGGGGTATTGCAGAGTATTGCACAGCATTGCAGAGTATTGTGGGGGTGTTGCGGAGTATTGCACAGCATTGCAGAGTATTGTGTGGGTATTGCAGAATATTGCAGAGTATTGTGGGGGTATTGCAGAGTATTGCACAGCATTGCAGAGTATTGTGGGGGTATTGCAGAGTATTGCACAGCATTGCAGAGTATTGTGGGGGTGTTGCGGAGTATTGCACAGCATTGCAGAGTATTGTGGGGGTATTGCAGAATATTGCAGAGTATTGTGGGGGTATTGCAGAGTATTGCACAGCATTGCAGAGTATTGTGGGGGTATTGCAGAGTATTGCACAGCATTGCAGAGTATTGTGGGGGTGTTGCAGAGTATTGCACAGCATTGCAGAGTATTGTGGGGGTGTTGCAGAGTATTGCACAGCATTGCAGAGTATTGTGGGGGTATTGCAGAGTATTGCACAGCATTCAGAGTAGTAGGGATGGCTGAGCATGGATGGATGGATGCCTGGATGTCTCTGTGCAGCGCTGTGGGCACTACACATACAGCCCACAGCGCTGCAGACATCCATCCATCCCCCTCCCCGCTCACTGTGTATCGATCGGTACACAGGAGGGGAGGAGAGGAACCGGCGTCATCAGATGACGCCGGTCTGTTTACATGTGATCGCGCCGTCATTTGACGGCGCGATCACATGGTAAACGGCCGCGATCAGCGGCCATTTACCGGGATCCGTGATGCGCCGGGTCCTCCGGACCCGGCGGTCACGGATGTGTTCGGGTGCGCGCCCCAGGGGGCGCGCGAGAGGGGAATTCTGGGAGGACGTCATAGTACGCCCTCCCAGAGTTATCCAACCGCCCTGCAGCCGTCATTCGGCTATGGGCCGGTTGGTAAGTGGTTAATCCATGTTGGTCCTCCCTTAACCCTATCATACAAACTCCAAAATGGCAGCTTCCCCCAATCCTGTCCTGTTTCCAGGATGCTACAGCCATTGGGTGCTCGTCCCTCAGCAATACAGAAGCGAGAGCTTCTTCTGTTCAAAGGCTGCACATGCTAAATGCATACTCTCTTGCCTTGTACCTGCAACGGCTGAGTTCAACAATGTGTGATGCTGAGAGGTAAGAGCCCAAAGGCAGCCATTGCTGCTTCAGGGTAAGAGAGCATGCACTGAACATGTATAGCCTTTGAACAGGAATGATGCTTGCTCCTGGAGGGGTGAGCATCCAATGGCTGTAGTGACCTAGAAACAGGATGGGGGTGATGCCAATAAGAGCTCTTTTGACAGGCCTCACGGGGGACCAACATGGCCTACAGGCATGCAACATGAAATTAAGCAAGAGAGTTCATCACAACACGATGCATTTACATGTACTGGGACCCCATTACTGCATGGGCTGTTTTATTCAAACCTTTCAAAGTAATACGAAGAGCAAAATTACACTGCACTTTTTATCGCTGTAAGGTTATAGTCAATCTAATAAATACCTGAGAGATTCTACCAGTGCCCATCCCTTTGTCTGATAGGGCAGTGTTTCTCAACCTTTTTTCAGTCAAGGCACCCTTTAAAATTATGTACATTCTCGAGGCACCCCATTCTAAATTGTAAAAAACTATTCTAATAGTTTTACATAATGCAGCAACATCCACAGGACACCCAAAGTTAGAGGTAATTTATTCTTCCAAAGCAAATACACTTGTCATGAATATGCAGTAGTTTGTCTGTCAGCTTACCTCTCCTCCATGTGTTCACCTTTAGAGGCCAGCCACTCTCACCTGGCTGCTTAAATAATCTCTCCTCTAAGCATGGCTCCACCCCAGCCCCTATCAGAGAACTCTATATTAACCTGTGCACTGCAAGCCAGCCCTGCTGATCAACTTTGTGTGTTTAGCTTTCATGTGCGACTTGCTGTGTCTTCTACGTCTGATTCCAGTTACCGATCTTGGCTTGTTCTCGACTATCCCTGCCTGCTTGTGACCCTGACCTTTGGCGTGTTCTATGTTTATCCTTGTCTGCTAGTTGCCCCGACCTTTGGCTTATCTCATTACTATCTCTTCTTATCCTGGACTGCTGCTTCCTCTCTATCCTCCTGTAACCTACTGTGAGCGTGGGCTGGGAGACCCTGGGGGCCGCGACCTGGAACCAGTTGCAGCCCAGTCCATCCTCACCACTAGAGGCTCTGGTGAACACCTGCTGGCTCTTAGACTCTGCGCCCTGGGGAATCTTATGCTCTAGCTCCCTGTGGGATCCATGTTGGTGCTTGAGTGGACCTGCCTTCACTAACCACCCAGACTTCCATCCGCAGCAGTAAACCGTAGGGTCCACTACCTTAGCGGTGTACTCCTGACCCCAACTGTGTGCATCTGTCACCTGGCCTCAGGTGACCTAACAACACTTTTGCACACCGGTACTGACTAGTATTCCAAAGTTTCTCTTGTACCTCAATTTCTCTCCATCTCTCCGTCACCCCAGTTCTGAGGAAGAGGGGCACAGGAGGGTCAAACAAGTATGCTGTGGAGGTGACAGACATCCTATCTGATGACATCATTTGTTGTTAGGATGTACCTGTCTAGAAAGTCGTAATGGTGCATTATGAATACCCGTGGCTTTGTGTAACTAAAAAGGCAGGCTTGATCCACCCACTGGCTTGTGTACAATATTTGATACATTTTTAAACATTTTGCTAAGGCACCCCTAAAGAATTCTCAAGGCACCCATGTTGAAAAAAGCTGTGATAGGGCATCAAATCAAAATTCCCTGCAGTGAATTTACTGTAGCACTGTCACCCTGTTAAGCTGTTTTAGCGATTAGGTTATACACAGGGAAAATTAGAATTTTCAGCATTGTCACGGATGAGAACCCTCAATCTCAATTCCAGTAGGTGAAGGGCAAGTTAAACTCCATTCCCAGGTGCTGTGATTGACAGCATAACACCATCCACATTGCCAGGGAAGAAGATTAAGCATGCTTGCACAGAATGACGTCTGGATCCTTTCTTTTGACTCTGTTGCTGTGAAAACACCTTCAACCCTTATGATGAAATCACAAGGACCAAGAATAGGAGCTTCAAATTGAAGGCGAGTATAAAAAAACAAAAAAAAAAATAGATAAATAAAATAATAAGCTGCTCAAACTCACAGGGAAAGCCAAGAAGGCGAGACAAATTTCCCATTCATAGACTCTTGAATTGTGCAAAAAGATTTCACTGAAAGGTAAAAAAAAATAAAATAAAAAGGTACTAATGCAAATATAAGAAGGAACATGGGTATTATGCCAGGAAGAAGCACTGTTAGCCTACATTCTGTTTATATATATATATATATATATATATATATATATATATATATATATATATATATATATATATATACACACACACACACACACACCCCCCAGTGCTCTTCACTATATATTTTCACATCAGGACCATTTTGGAAAATGTGAAATTGTGATAAAGAATAGTCGCCATTCATGGCGATCATCTTTACGCTTCCAAAGCGGTCTCGCTGACAAAGCAACTTCTGTCATACTCAGTCAGTGCACTATGAGCTCATCATGGTACATAATCTGCAGCATTGTATTCTAATTGAACAGTCTTTGTCTGCCCAGATGTTTCTGTATCCCATACACTAATGGACATAGCATGATTGAAAGCAGAGGCTTTACAAGGAAATTATACGTTGGATGTCACTGTCAAGATTAAGCAATGTCTTCTGGGCATAGCACTTCAACTGCAGAACAAGCACCAGCACTGAATTTGTAATTATATGGATCAATATGTTTGCATCTTTGCAGAGAAAAAAGTTCATTAAGGTTTAGTTTCAAATATTGCTAAAAGCTACAGAGCCTAGTGAAAAATCTAAATAGGAACCATCATATCTCCAGCACTATCTTTTAAAGAGCCTGAGTAACCTTTTAATAAAATAATATTTTTCTCTCTTTGTTTTCTGTTAAATTGAGATCCAGAATAATATTAAAACTTGATTCACACCTACAAGTGCGCATCATGTGTAAGGCAGCCTATTCATTATAATGGGCTGCCCTATGCACGAGAAACGCGGAAAACACTCTGCAGTGAACCGCATGGTGCTGCAGCACCATTCAATTTGGTGCGTGCGTTTTCAGATGAGTGGGGATAAAGGGCATCACGTTTCTGTGCATGTCGGGAGAGTGTACAATATTGCGTGTGTTCCTGTCACACATAGATGTAAAACCTAGCCTAATAAAATGATGTATAAACCATGTATGTGTTAAAAAAAATGAAATATATTTTTTAAACACAGCTAGTATAAATACCTGAATCTAGATGAGCTTCCTCTGAACCCTATAGAACAGAAATCGGACTACAAAGCCAGTAGTATGAACCAATCAGGGCTCTGTTTTGCATAGTGCTGGTCAAAGAAATAGCCTTACTTTAATACCCCCTTCCTCCAAACAGTGAACACCAACCTAAATCAAAACTCCAAGCAGAAATAAAAATTTAAATGGTGCATTGTGCCCAGGGCCAGATTAAGAGCATCATGGGCCTGGTGCTGAGGATTTTGGTGGGCCTTTTAATGGAAACAAAATGAAAATGCAAACAATTTTTCGCTAAAACGAATTAAATATACTCTCACCAGTAATACCAGCTGTGCAGCCTCTGAGCAGCAGCAACACCACCAATACCACCTGCTATGCGACCTCTCACCAGCAGTAACATAGGGAGACCACATTTCCAAACTGTCATTCAGAGACAACCCCCTCTTCCCAAAAAAAGATGAGGGTGGGGGATGTAGTCTCGGGGTTGGCAGGGAAATCGGTGGTGGAGGTGATTTGTCAGGCAAATGGCTGGTGTTAGTACTTAAAATCAATCATCCTGACACCATGCTTGATATGGTGTCAGGATGATCAAATTCCATTATTTCAGTTACTACATTGTAATATATAGTGAAATAGTTCAACTCACCATCGTGCAGAATCAGTGGGACCTGAGCTTGTCACTTGCCACCAGATGCAGCTTGTCACTTGCCACCCATAGCCTGCCACCAAATGTAGCGTATCACTTTCCACAGTTGCCTGCCGCTAGATGCAGCATGACACTTGCCACCAGCAGCCTGCCACCAGATACAGTGTGCCACTTGCTACCCACAGCCTGCCACAGATACAGTGTGCCACTTGCTACCCACAGCCTGCCACAGATACAGTGTGCCACTTGCTACCCACAGCCTGCCACCAGATACAGTGTGCCACTTGCAACCAGATACAGTGTGCCACTTGCTACCCACAGCCTGCCACCAGATACAATGTGCCAATTGCCACCAGCAGCCTGCCACCAGATACAGTGTGCCACTTGCCAACAGCAGCCTTTCACCAGATACAGTGTGCCACTTGCTACCGACAGCCTGTCACCAGATACAGTGTGCCACTTGCCACCAGCAGCCTGCCACTAGATACAGTGTGCCACTTGCCACCAGATACATTGTGCCACTTGCCACCAGATACAGTGTGCCACTTGCCACCAGCAGCCTGCCACCAGATACAGTGTGTCACTTGCCACCAGCAGTCTGTCACCAGGTACATTGTGCCACTTGCCACCAGATACAGTGTGCCACTTGCCACCAGCAGCCTGCCACCAGATACATTGTGCCACTTGCCACCAGATACAGTGTGCCACTTGCCACCAGCTCCCTGCCACCAGATACAGTGTGCCACTTGCCACCAGCAGCCTTCCATCAGATACAGTGTGCCACTTGCCAACCACAGCCTACCACCAGATACAGTGTGTCACTTACCACCAGCAGCCTTCCACCAGATAGTGTGCCACTTGCCACCAGCAGCCTGCCATCAGATACAGTGTGCCACTTGCCACCAGCAGCCTACCACCAGATACATTGTGCCACTTGCCAACCACAGCCTACCACCAGATACAGTGTGTCACTTACCACCAGCAGCCTTCCACCAGATAGTGTGCCACTTGCCACCAGCAGCCTGCCATCAGATACAGTGTGCCACTTGCCACCAGCAGCCTACCACCAGATACATTGTGCCACTTGCCAACCACAGCCTACCACCAGATACAGTGTGCCACTTGCCACCGGCAGCCTGCCACCAGATACAGTGTGCCACTTGCCACCAGCAGCCTGCCACCAGATACAGTGTGCCACTTGCCAACCACAGCCTACCACCAGATACAGTGTGTCACTTACCACCAGCAGCCTTCCACCAGATAGTTTGCCACTTGCCACCAGCAGCTTGCCACCAGATACAGTGTGCCACTTGCCACCAGCAGCCTGCCACCAGATATAGTGTGCCACTTGCCAACCACCAGATACAGTGTGCCACTTGCCACCGGCAGCCTGCCACCAGATACAGTGTGCCACTTGCCACCAGCAGCCTGCCACCAGATACAGTGTGCCACTTGCCAACCACAGCCTACCACCAGATACAGTGTGCCACTTGCCACCAGCAGCCTGCCACCAGATACAGTGTGCCACTTGCCACTAGCAGCCTGCCACCAGATACAGTGTGCCACTTGTCACCTGCAGCCTGTCACCAGATACAGTGTGCCACTTGTCACCTGCAGCCTGTCACCAGATACAGTGTGCCACTTGCCACTAGCAGCCTGTCACCAGATACAGTGTGCCACTTGCCACCAGCAGCCTGCCACCAGATACAGTGTGCTACTTGCCACCAGCAGCCTGCCACCAGATACAGTGTGCCACTTGCCACTAGCAGCCTGCCACCAGATACAGTGTGCCACTTGCCACCAGCAGCCTGCCACCAGATACAGTGTGCCACTTGCCAACCGCAGCCTACCACCAGATACAGTGTGTCACTTACCACCAGCAGCCTTCCACCAGATAGTGTGCCACTTGCCACCAGCAGCTTGCCACCAGATACAGTGTGCCACTTGCCATCAGCAGCCTGCCACCAGATATAGTGTGCCACTTGCCAACCACCAGATACAGTGTGCCACTTGCCACCGGCAGCCTGCCACCAGATACAGTGTGCCACTTGCCACTAGCAGCCTGCCACCAGATACAGTGTGCCACTTGCCACTGACAGCCTGTCACCAGATACAGCGTGTCACTTGCCACCAGCAGCCTGCCGCCAGATACAGTGTTCCACTTGCCACCAGCAGCCTGCCACCAGATATAGTGTGCCACTTGCCAACCACCAGATACAGTGTGCCACTTGCCACCGGCAGCCTGCCACCAGATACAGTGTGCCACTTGCCACCAGCAGCCTGCCACCAGATACAGTGTGCCACTTGCCACTAGCAGCCTGCCACCAGATACAGTGTGCCACTTGTCACCTGCAGCCTGTCACCAGATACAGTGTGCCACTTGCCACTAGCAGCCTGCCACCAGATACAGTGTGCCACTTGTCACCTGCAGCCTGCCACCAGATACAGTGGGCCACTTGCCACTGACAGCCTGTCACCAGATACAGTGTGCCACTTGCCACTGACAGCCTGTCACCAGATACAGCGTGTCACTTGCCACCTGCAGCCTGCCACCAGATACAGCGTGTCACTTGCCACCAGCAGCCTGCCACCAGATACAGTGTGCCACTTGCCACTAGCAGCCTGCCACCAGATACAGTGTGCCACTTGCCACTAGCAGCCTGCCACCAGATACAGTGTGCCACTTGTCACCTGCAGCCTGCCACCAGATACAGTGTGCCACTTGCCACTAGCAGCCTGTCACCAGATACAGTGTGCCACTTGCCACTAGCAGCCTGCCACCAGATACAGTGTGTCACTTGCCACCTGCAGCCTGCCACCAGATACAGTGTGCCACTTGCCACCAGCAGCCTGCCACCAGATACAGTGTGTCACTTGCCACCTGCAGCCTGCCACCAGATACAGTGTGTCACTTGCCACCTGCAGCCTGCCACCAGATACAGTGTGTCACTTGCCACCTGCAGCCTGCCACCAGATACAGTGTGTCACTTGCCACTGACAGCCTGTCACCAGATACAGAGTGTCACTTGCTACCAGCAGCCTGCCACTCCCTCCAGGACTCTTCCAGGATGGGTAGAAGGGACAGGGCCTGCATAGTCAAACAAATCCCTGGAGCCCCCACCCCTCCTGATCTGGGATGGTATGGCTGTGTGTAAAATGAATGCCAGGAGTATTGATCAGACCAAGTTCTATAGAGGGGGGTGTGTACAGCCTTTGGGCTCACACTGGTTTGCTGCAGTTTGGCCGCACTGCTTGTGTATCTGCAGTTTTAGCTTGCAGTCCTATTGATTTTGGTGCGCTTTCAGAACAAACATGCAACCTAATAGAAATCAATAGGACTGTGGGTAAAACGCAGGAAAACTGCGGATACACCAGCAATGGCCAAAACACAGCAATTGAGTGTGAACCCACCTAAAAGCACAAGGAGCCGAGTCTACATATTGACTGCAGTTATAACAGCCATTGCTGAAGATAAAGGTAAAAGAGGGGGAGAGAAGGGAGATAAGAGTCCAGTCACTGAGCTTACACTTGGATGGTTGGAAGCTCATCACTCAGATATCTGTTCAGTTCACCTTCTATCTGCCGGCTGCTCTGTTCATAATTTCCCAACCCACGCCGCTCCTTCACTGCACACAGAGAGAGGAGAGAGAGGGGAGGGGGAGGGCAGAGCCATTTGTGTAGGGGGGGAACAGTGCACTGTGACACTGTACTAAACACAGTGAGCCAACACAGATGCAGCCAGACACCCCTCCATTTACACACAGCTTCTCCTGTCCCATAGAAGTTTATGGGCAGGAGAAAGTGAAGTCGGGCTTATATTGCTGGCTGTGAGGGCCGATTTTAAGGCAGGGGCCTGGAGCTGCAGCTCCATCAGCCCCTATGTTAATCCGGCCCTGATTGTGCCTTATTCACCTTACTCCTCAGCCTTGTTTCTAAATGTCTCTTCTTAAGCCATCCCGTAGTGTTTTGGAACAAAGTTACAGTCTTCTACATGAGTTCAGCTAATATACTGCCCTGGGGATCAGCCATTTTTCCCTGTTCATTATCTTTTGGCCAATGGTCCCCTCACTGCCCTGTGTGTTCTTCTGCCCGTGGAGCATATGAGAGAGGACCTGGCCACTGGAAGTTTCAACTCCACCAATAGGAGGTGTCTACATCATGCAGTAAATGTAGAAATGGGAACAGAGAGGCGCCAGACTAAGTGCAGCATTAGATTGTAGATTTAATTTTGTAAAAACAGAATGGCAAACAGATGATAAAACAGGCACTGGAATGTGGAAGTGTTAGTCACAGAGCTGAGCTGACCCAAGGCGTCCTTTCCCGTGGCAGCCTCGAGTGCAGGCTGAGACTGCCACGGAAAAGGACGTCTTGGATTAGCTTGGTTCTGTGACTGACACTTCCACATTCCAGCGCCTGTTTTATCATCTGCTTGGGAGTTACCATTCTGTTTTTACATATTAAATCTACAATCTAATGCTGCACTTAGTCTGATGCCTCTCTGTTCCCATTTTCTTCACAGAGTCTACCGCTCCACTCCAAGCGTACTGCCTCCTAGTGTATGTTCAAAACTTTTATGGACTTCCTATCATGGACTAATCAGTATGATATTATTCTTTAGTGTTACTGTCAATTACTCCTTGACCTGTTTTTATATATGATTCTTAGCTGTTTTTAATTGTTGCATTCCTATTGTTATATATACCTTGTACATCGGTCTAGCGTCGAGGTTTGTGTTTTTGTAGTAAATAATGTGGACACATGAAGAAGGACCCCAGAAAGTAAACAGAGGTACAGAGAGGGAAGGGAAGGGAAGGAGGGCCTTATGCCGCGTACACACGGTCGGACTTTCCGGCATACTTGGTCCGGCGGACCAGAGTGTGCCGGACAATCCGCCCTTGTGTAGGCGCCGGCGGACTTTTCCGGCGGACTTTTTCCCAAAAGCCCGCCGGACCTAGATTTGAAGAAAGTTTTAAATCTTTCCGCCGGACTCAGTTTCGGGCGGAAAGTCCGCTCGTGTGTGTGCTGGTCCGACGGAAAGCCCGCTCGTGTGTATGCTGGTCCGACGGACCAGATGCGACACGAGGGCAGGGTATTGCATCTCGCGCTCGCTGCAATAGGAAAAACAAATTTTCCTATTGCGGCGAGCGCGGGGCATACCAGGCCCTTAGGTCTGGTATGGATTATAAAGGGAACCCCCTACGCCGAAAAAACGGCATGGGGTCCCCCCTAAAATCCATACCAGACCCCGATCCGAGCACGCAGCCTGGCCGGTCAGGAAAGGGGGTGGGGACGAGCGAGCGCCCCCCCCCCTCCTGAACCGTACCAGGCCACATGCCCTCAACATGGGGGGGTGGGTGCTTTGGGGGAGGGGGGCCGCCCTGCGGCCCCCACCCCAAAGCACCTTGTCCCCATGTTGATGAGGACAAGGGCCTCTTCCCGACAACCCTGGCCGTTGGTTGTCGGGGTCTGCGGGCGGGGGCTTATCGGAATCTGGGAGCCCCCTTTAATAAGGGGGCCCCCAGATCCCGGCCCCCCACCCTATGTGAATGAGTATGGGGTACATGGTACCCCTACCCATTCACCTAGGGAAAAAGTGTAAGTAATAAAACACACTACACAGGTTTTTAAAATATTTTATTAAACAGCTCAAACGTTTTAGGGGGCGTGGTCATCACCCAGTGACCACGCCCCCTAAAATGTCACAGTCCCAGCATGCCCAGGGACTGTGCCATCAAAAGGGGGCGGGGTCTCCGCCTATATAAGTCACAACGCAGCCCTCGGAGAGCAGTCCAGCCGGAGAGAGCGTCGTGTCAACATCTGGAGAAGAGAAGAAGACAAGAAGTCCGGACCTCTGCTGGCAAGAGAGCTACCTGAAGACAGCAGAGGAGCCGGCCGAAGAACTGGAGAGAAGAGAGCGGAGAAGAACCAACCGGACGCCGGGAGAAGATGAAGCGGAGGGACCCCCGAAGCCGGGGGGAAGATCCCCCCCCCCCGGAGCTGTTTAATAAAATATTTTAAAAACCTGTGTAGTGTGTTTTATTACTTACACTTTTTCCCTAGGTGAATGGGTAGGGGTACCATGTACCCCATACTCATTCACATAGGGTGGGGGGCCGGGATCTGGGGGCCCCCTTATTAAAGGGGGCTCCCAGATTCCGATAAGCCCCCGCCAGCAGACCCCGACAACCAACGGCCAGGGTTGTCGGGAAGAGGCCCTTGTCCTCATCAACATGGGGACAAGGTGCTTTGGGGTGGGGGCCGCAGGGCGGCCCCCCTCCCCCAAAGACCCACCCCCCCATGTTGAGGGCATGTGGCCTGGTACGGTTCAGGGGGGGGGGGCGCTCGCTCGTCCCCACCCCCTTTCCTGACCGGCCAGGCTGCGTGCTCGGATCGGGGTCTGGTATGGATTTTAGGGGGGACCCCACGCCGTTTTAGCGGCGTAGGGGGTTCCCTTTATAATCCATACCAGACCTAAGGGCCTGGTATGCCCCGCGACGGGGCTCGCAAGGTGTTAAATTGACATCCTTTTCTAGTCCCGTCGCACATGAGTCACGTTCAAAATGAACGGACTTGTCCGTGTGTGGGCAAGTCCGTTCATTCTGAAAGTCCGCCGGAACTCCGGCGAAAGTCCGTCGGAAAGACGGGCGGACTTAGCCCGCCGGAAAGTCCGGGCGTGTGTGGGCAAGTCCGTCCGTTTTAAAGTGCGGCGCACCTGGCGGACAAAGTCCGTCGGAAAGTGTGCCGGACCAAGTAGGATAGAAAGTCCGACCGTGTGTACGCGGCATTAGTTCCACTTTAGGCAACACAGCTAATTTGCCTCCCTGCTCTGTGATTTGGCTATAAAAAAGCAGCAACAGACTGGTGGAGCCAGCTCTCTGTTCCCCCTCTGTGTCAGGGCCTGGACTTGAACCTGGGACCTCTGCTGAGTCTGGCAATGACTCTTCTCGCTGAGCTTCCTGAAAAGTTGGACAGCACCCTGTCTGATCAATTGGACAACCCTGCCTTGTGCCTTCTGCTGAACGTTGAACTCTTTGCTCCTCCCATGAACTTCCTGAATTAAGCCATGTCTTTGCACTTCCTGTTTGCCGGATTATTGTGCTCTCCTCAGCCGGTATCTCGCTCTCGTCTTCCCTGATTCCATTCATATTTTGTTACCACTCGTTATTGACTCTTGGCTTGTTCCCAACCTGCAACTACTCGATATTGACCTTTAACTTGTTTACTGACTACGCTTCTGTTTGATCCTTACCTGCTTATCCTCTACTGGACCCTGGCTTGCTCACCTCCTGGTGGAGTGATCCAGAGGACCGCAACCTGGTACTAACACGCAGCAAAATCCATCTCCACCATCAGGAGCTCTGGTGAACACCAGTTAGTACTTAGACTCCGCACCTCAGGTGAGCCCGCACCATCCACGAGGGTGACTGCCTGCGTACCTATCCTGCTGGATGGTGGTAGTTGCGTAACTGCTATAGCAACTGGTCTTCGAGCCTGACCCCCGATCATGACACTCTGTTAGCACCTGTCAGCATGTCCCTTTTGTAATACATAACCGCATTCAATGGTGCTTTTTAATATCTGCCCGGAGTTCAGCTTTAAAGAAATAATGACTAATGGTATAAAAGAAAAGTATTTGCATTTCATGTTATCTGTATATGGGAAATTAGAAAATCAGTCAGTAGATTACAGAAATTATAAAAGTGGTGTGGAGGGCAGTGACTGGTGCTTTGTTCTGTGCAGAATGTAATGTGAGCAACCAACTAGCAATACAAGGAGCAGCAGTTATTAAAGTATATGTATAGCCAAACTCTTACACAACCAGGAGCTAAAGCATGTTTCTTGGAATAAAGGAGCTTGTGTACTCTTGAGTTGAACTAACCCTCTAAATCACAATCATTTGAGTCTACCTAATAGTAGACAAAAACATACCTCCCCCTCTTCATTACCTCTTCTTATTAGTGGCCACCAGTGCATAGGAGGAATTCCTTCAGTTCTCCCACATAGAGGAGTTTATCTCCCATGGTTGAGACACAGGTTCTTTCATTCTATTACTAGGGTAGGACCCACTAATTTGGGGTACTTTGTCGCAGTAAGTGGGCTTAGCACTATATGACCATATAATGTGACCAAACCCCCATATTTTTAAATATGTTCAGGTGTTTTTAACTAGCCTTGCAGGATAAATGTCATTTTTGTATGTGTATGCTGTAATTAGTTTTGTACCCAATAATAGAAACCTGCATACACAGAACCCTTTATCTACAATTGTTCCAGAGGAAGCAAAGAAAACCGTTAGGCCCCTTTCACACTGGAGCGGTTTTCAGGCGGTATTGCGCTAAAAATACCGCCTGAAAACCTCCCCTAAACAGCCTCCGCTGTTTGTTCAGTGTGAAAGCCCGAGGGCTTTCACACTGAAGCGGTGCGCTCGCAGGACGGTAAAAAAAGTCCTGCGAGCCGCTTCTTTGGAGCGGGGAAGGAGCGGTGTATTCACCGCTCCTGCCCATTGAAATCAATGGGACAGCGCGGCTATACCGCGGCTATAGCCGCGCTGTACGAGCGGATTTAACCCTTTTTCGGCCGCCAGCGGGGGTTAAAACCGAACCGCTAGCGGCCGAATACCGCTGCAAGAACGACGGTACAGCAGTGCTAAAAATAGCGCTGTTGTACCGCCGACGCCCCCACCGCCCCAGTGTGAAAGGGGCCTTATAAAGAATGTGGACTGCCTAAAAGCCAGGACAAGAAAAGCTCCAGCCTTTTTACTGTGCAAGCCTGCGGCATCTGTCTGTTCATGGACGTCCTTCCGAGTCAAGACACTTGTCAGGCACGGAAGAGGGGAAGGAACCAGGTCTTCTCCTGCTTTTAACGAGGAGGGATCCCCTGGGCATCATCCATTGAACGTCCCCTAATGACAAGGAAGTCAAGAAACATCTGCCAGGACTTTAAAAGTGTAGGATACCCTCACCAGGTTCCAGGCAACATGTCTTCTCTGGATAGAGGAAAACAAAAACTGAGACGAGTGCCTGAAGGATCTCCTTTTAATCTTTGTTATGGTAACATCTTTCCTGACCTGGTGGGAGGAGCTTCATATCTCATAGGCTGCCCTGGAACACAACTGAGGAAAAATTCCTTCCTGATCCCTGCATGCACTGGATCCCGCTTGAGCAGACATGCCAGGACTCATGGCGTATCTGCACATATGTGCATAAGAGATTTCGTAGAATGCCACCTGGCATGTTTGACATAGACATCCCAGGAGTCAGTGGGTGGATGGATACCTCATCCTCGCCTAGACATGGATTCAGGAAGTAAAGATGTAAAAAAATAATAATAAAAAGGTAATGTGTAACAGAGAGGGGTGAGGAGACAGGCGAGAGGATGTTATGTAAAAGCATGAAGGTCCACTTTAAACCTCTTCTTCAGGCACAAAGAGGGCTTCTTGTCCTGTGCAAGAACTTTAAAGTGAATTTACATAGTACTTTTGAGAAAAAATCCTCAGTCCCATACAAGAAAATCTTACACAAACTTGGAGAAGTCACCGGTACAACATCTACTATACTCCCCCCCCCCAAAAAAAATCTCATTCCCTGCTTGGGTGATTGGTATATTAAATTTCCCAGAAATCTGCACTAAGATACGACTTCGATTTTTGGCATCCCCTGCAACAAAAAATTCATTTTTCGTGAGATACTCCCAAAGGCAACTCACGTCTAAAGGGATGCAGACCCTGCCACTTTCCTCATTAAAGCTCTGCAGGTGCAGCATCTGATTGATAATTATAAAACCACTCCCATACAGATTCACTTTGCACATGGAAACAGACAAACAACAATTTCTTCAAGATAACAAAAGCTAGGAATCTGCTAAAATCCCTGCAATGCACATAGATCACCCAGAGGAGAATGTTTTTTTTTTGTATTACCTCATTCAACTATTTATGCCTATTAGTTTCCATGTGGCTATGATTTGGCCTTTAACTTTAGTGGCAGGTACACCTTTCTGGATGTCTAATATGGAGTTCATCTTTTTGCACAATTGGGGCCTTCTCTCACACGTGGACATTGCACTGTATTCTTTTTGAGCTATCAATACAACATTAAGCAATTATACTGTTGATCACACTAATTTATGATATAGAGTTACATATACACTATATTACCAAAAGTATTGGGACGCCTGCCTTTACACGCACTTTAACTTTAATGGTTTCCCAGTCTTAGTCCATAGGGTTCAATATTGAGTTGGCCCACCCTTTGCAGCTATAACAGCTGAAACTCTTATAGGAAGTCAGTCCACAAGGTTCAGGAGTGTGTCTATGCGAATGTTTGACCATTCTTACAGAAGTGCCTTTGTGAGGTAAGGCACTGATGTGGAGGAGAAGGCCTGGCTTGCTGTCTTCACTCTAATTAATCCCAAAGGTGTTCTATGGGGTTGAGGTCACTACTCTGTGCAGACCAGTCAAGTTCCTCCACCCCATACTCGCTCATTGATGTCATTATGGACCTTGTTTTGTGCACTGGTGTGCAGTCATGTTGGAATAGGAAGGGGCCATCCCCAAACTGTTCCCACAAAGTTGAGAGCATGAAATTGTCCAAAATGTCTTGGGACGCTGACACCTTAAAGTATTACTAAACCCACAACAGTAAAAGTAGTCTGTATATGCAGCATAGCATGTTTGTTATACTCACTGTGGAACTTAATGGGTTAATCCTCTTCATTGTGTAAAAAGGCTGTTTTATCCTGTATGCACAGATCCTCCCCCTCCTGCACTGTTTATCTGAGGAAGGCCAGTGAACACAGGCAGGATAGCCAACCTGCACATGCTCAGTTGTGTCTTTTATGCTGGAGAGAACATTTACTTGTTCTCAGAGCTAGCCAGGTTATGATATTGACATCACACATGTAGGCGTGTATACAGGCTGTAGCGGAAATCTCACCCTACCTGAGCATTCAACACTCAGGCAGACCCTGCAGCTAAAAAGGTATATAGTGGCAGTATTTTAATGTAAAAAGAAGATTTATAAGCTGTGGCACTGTGGGGGGGCAGATAAACTATTTTCATATTACTGGGTTTAGTAACACTTTAAGTTCACTGGAGTTCACTGGAACTAAGAGGCCAAGCCCAACCCCTGAAAAACAACCCCACAATATAATCCCACCTTCACCAAATGATTTGGACCAGTGCACAAAGCAAGGTCCATAAAGACATGGATGAGCGAGTTTGGGGTGGAGGAACTTGACCTCAACCCGACAACCTGATAGACCACCTTTGGGATGAACTAGAGCAGAGACTGCGAGCCAGGCCTTCTCGTCCATCAGTGCCTGACCTCACAAATGCACTTCTGGAAGAATGGTCAAACATTCCCATAGACACACTCCTAAACCTTGTGGACAGCCTTCCCAGAAGAGATGAAGCTGTTAGAGCTGCAAAGGGTGGGCCAACTCAATATTGAGTCCCTATGGACTAAGACTGGGATGCCATTAAAGTTCAAGTGCGTGTAAAGGCAGGCGTCCCAATACTTTTGGTAATATAGTGTATGAATGTTCCAAGAAAAAAAAAAAAAGAATAGAGAGAAGGGAGTTGGTAAACTGTATGTTTTTATTGTTTGTATACAATTTTGGCCAAAATGTTTTAATTATGTTTTTCATATGCCATTTTCAATAAAATGTACTGTATATGTGTTTCTTACTACATGAGTGGCTTTGCTGGATGATTTAGACATATACGATTTTCTACATTAGAGTACCTTGGAGTTTAGCCTTAACCAGGTTTTGAATTTTTTCAGTAATTTAAAGTGAATTTACCCTTACAATCAGTGGCGGCTGGTGCTTCATTTTTTGGGGGGTGGGGGCAGCAAACAATCCAGGCTGGGGGGGGGGGGAGGCAAAACACCTTGGCATCTGCAATGTGATGAATACCATTTGGCATGATGGTGACCTTATTCTCTCTAAACTAACTAAAGTTCACCCAAGGCATCTTTCATCAACTAACGGACTTCCTAAAGCCTAGCAATTTGTAACCCTCACCCCCCCTAAACCCCCGTTTAACACCATTTTAAAAAAAATATATAGATTTTGGGTCAATTCACTAAAGGCTTTTTGGAAATTATTTTTAGAAATATCGCATGAGATAATAAGAGTCAGTTCATCAAGGTAAAATATCTCATGTGTGGAAATGCCACCAAAAAAAAAAAAAAAAAAGGAGATAACTCATTAAAGTGGTAGTATACTCTTACAAGTGAAAATCCGTTGACAAGCAGGTTTTTTAAAACAGAAGAGACCCAAGTGGTCTCTTCTTTCACAAATGCCCCCCCACCCATGAGCGGGTAATGTGATCTGAGTCGCACATGCGCAGCTTAGACCATATTTATGGCCGCAGTGATGTGACTATCGTGTGCATGCGTGGCAGTGACTTACCTGCGGCACGGCCATTCAAGTGCCTGAAGATCGGGAACCTGGAAGGAAGACTGAGCGAAGATGGAAGCTGCTTGAGACCAAGGTCCTTGTTAGCGCAGCGCTCGTGGGCTCTTTCTTCAGATAAGTCTGTCATAATGTACTAGTATGCACTGCATTCTAGTACATTATGACCTAAACCAGCACGGGGACCATTAAAAAAAAAGAAATAATAATAAAGACTTTACTACCACTTTAAAGTGTAAGTTCACCTTTACAGAAAATCTGTAAGGTGAACTTACACTGGACAACCCCCCCCCCCCCCCGTCCCGCTGTATCAGAGTCCCGCGATCCCCCACTGTCAGGGGTCACCAGGTTGCCGCTTCTCCAGTTCAGGGATTTGAAATCCCAGTGACTTAATCTCCTATCTGTACCTCTTAGTGTGAACGGATAGGAGGCATTCTAATTGGTCAGCACCATCACATGGACGGCACTGACCAATCAGAATCCACCTAGTCCATCCTGTCAGCGCTGGAGGAAAGGAGAGAAAGCCAGAAGGATTTCAAATCCATGGACAGGTAAAGTGATGTCCCAATGCCTGACAGTGGGGGATCGCAGGACTCCAGTACAGCGGAACCGGGGGGGATTGGGAGGGGGTCCACAGTGTAAGTTCACCAGATTTTCTGTATAGGCAAGCTTACCCTTTAAATTGATTGTAAAGTCTCGTTTTTTCTTTTTTTAATAACAAACATGTTATACTTACCTCCTCTGTGCAGTTGGTTTTGCACACAGCAGCCTGGATCCTCCTCTTCTTGGGTCCCTCTTTGCTGCTCCTGGCCCCTCCCACCTTTGAGTGCCCCTCAGCCAGAAGCTTGCTACAAGGGGCACCCAAGCTGAGTCAGAGCTCCATGTATCCATTCAGACACGGAGCCCCGACCTGGCCCCGCCCCCGATCTCCCCTAATTGGCTGACTGACTTTGATTGACAGACACGGGAGCCAATAGCCCCACTGCTCTGTCTCAGCCAATCAGGAGGAGTGTCCTGGATGGCTGAGGGGATTGTGGACATCGCTGGAGAGAGAAAGGGCTCAGGTAGGTAATTAGGGGGTGCTGATACACACAGAAGGTTTTTCATCTTAATGCTTAGAATGCATTAAATTAAAAAAATCTTCTGGCTTTACAACTCCTTTAAAGTCAATTCACTAAAGAACAAACACATTCGGTATTTATCACCTGGCAGAGTAGGCAGTGAGTATTTACAAAATAACAATGATGGGAACTCTGCACTGGCCAATAAGATAAAAGTATACTATGTATCATTGTGGAAATGTTCTGCCCTGAGTTCAAGAATGAAAATAAATTGTAACATTTCACTAGAGGGAATTGAACGTATAGTATACAGTACTAGAATGTTTTCACAGTTTCATAATATTTCTGTGTGCATTTATTTACACAACTATCTTTCTATGGTGCAGGGTTAGCATGTAGAAAAAAAATTTGGGAAAAAACAATGACAAGAATAACGCTAAATTTAAGTAATAATATAATACAAATATTAAACCCCTTTGGTAAATAACGCAAGTTTTTTTTGGTGAATTGACTACTTTTGAGCTAAATACCCCATGACGTATTTTAAAGTGCTACTAAAGTCTCATTTTGTTTAAAAATTACAAACATGTTATACATTCCTTGCTTAGTGCAGTGTTTTTTCACAGAGCAGCCCAGATCCTCCTCTTATTGGGTCCCTCTTCAGCACTCCTGGCCCCTACCTCCTGTTGAGTGCCCCCAAAGTAAGCAGCTAGCTATGGGGGCACCAGAGCTGAGCCACTGCTCTGTGTGTCCATTAAGACACGGAGCCGCGGCCCGCCCCCCCTGTCCTTATTGACTCACTGACTGACTCACTGGCGGAAGAGATTCTGCTCCGTCGTTGGTGTCAGCGGAAGAGATTCTGCTCCGTCGTTGGTGTCAGCGGAAGAGATTCTGCTCCGTCGTTGGTGTCAGCGGAAGAGATTCTGCTCCGTCGTTGGTGTCAGCGGAAGAGATTCTGCTCCGTCGTTGGTGTCAGCGGAAGAGATTCTGCTCCGTCGTTGGTGTCAGCGGAAGAGATTCTGCTCCGTCGTTGGTGTCAGCGGAAGAGATTCTGCTCCGTCGTTGGTGTCAGCGGAAGAGATTCTGCTCCGTCGTTGGTGTCAGCGGAAGAGATTCTGCTCCGTCGTTGGTGTCAGCGGAAGAGATTCTGCTCCGTCGTTGGTGTCAGCGGAAGAGATTCTGCTCCGTCGTTGGTGTCAGCGGAAGAGATTCTGCTCCGTCGTTGGTGTCAGCGGAAGAGATTCTGCTCCGTCGTTGGTGTCAGCGGAAGAGATTCTGCTCCGTCGTTGGTGTCAGCGGAAGAGATTCTGCTCCGTCGTTGGTGTCAGCGGAAGAGATTCTGCTCCGTCGTTGGTGTCAGCGGAAGAGATTCTGCCCCGTCGTTGGTGTCAGCGGAAGAGATTCTGCCCCGTCGTTGGTGTCAGCGGAAGAGATTCTGCCCCGTCGTTGGTGTCAGCGGAAGAGATTCTGCCCCGTCGTTGGTGTCAGCGGAAGAGATTCTGCTCCGTCGTTGGTGTCTGCGGAAAAGATTCTGCTCCGTCGTTGGTGTCTGCGGAAGAGATTCTGCCCCGTCGTTGGTGTCAGCGGAAGAGATTCTGCTCCGTCGTTGGTGTCTGCGGAAGAGATTCTGCCACGTCGTTGGTGTCTGCGGAAGAGATTCTGCTCCATCGTTGGTGTCAGCGGAAGAGATTCTGCTCCGTCGTTGGTGTCAGTGGAAAAGATTCTGCTCCGTCGTTGATGTTGGTGTTGTTTTTTTTCCTGAAGGCTATTTTGCTTTTTTCCAAAAAATTGGAAAAATTGATAAAAAAAATTGTGGAATATTGTATTTTAACGTGATGAATAAAATATTTTAAGACAGGGTGCTCACCTTAAGTTTTTAGAAGTTCCTAATTGTGATGACGGACAAAAAAGAGTAGCTGCAGAAGCAGAGACGGATACTGACAATTTTCTTTTTATGAGAATGGGGTTTTTATTTTTATTTAATACTGTGGAGAGGAAATATGAAAAATTGTTACTTTTGGTTTTGAAATTTGTTTTGTGGAGGCTTTTTGGCTGTTCCACATAAACTAGTAAGCAGTTCAGGAGACTGTTGCTCCCTTTGTTACAAATAAATATTATAAAAAAGTAAACTCTGTTTGTGATAATTGTTTGGCTACACTATATTTTAATATGCTAGTTGTGATAATTTTATGCCAAGTCAAATTGTCCATAGTCATATTTTATGTTCTTAAAGTAACAGAATGACTTTCAATCTTAAAAAGACAAAAAAGTGCTAATGTAGCATTTTTTTCAATTTTTCTGAAAATTTCCGTTTTTCCCCCCCGAAAAACGGAAAAAAAACAGGTTTTTTTCCAAGCTTCAAAATTTCCGGAAATTTTACATCTCTAGTCAGGACCAGTAAAACAAGAAAATGTTCCATATAAAAGGAATTATCCTAGCAGCGGGGTGTTGCTTTGGGCATCAAAGGTTTTGTGTCTATAGGCTCCAGTAATGGAAATCCAACCCTGCCCAGAATTAATCTTCAGTAAACACATGCCCAGAATATGGACACTAAAGTAGGCTTCCCAATAACTCATCTTTCAAATATTATCTTCCCATTGCTCTGATATTTGTAGCATATATTTTTAATAAATTACAATGTAAATATCTTTTTAAAAAGTTTTTCTATGAGGTCACATGACATCAAAGCTCTGGATAGTCTATCTATGGGGTTGATTTACCAACGCCATAGATAGGGGTGGCAAAAATATGAATGCAATCTATACACTGGGGGGAGAACCTCTGGGGGAATCTAGGATGGAAAAGGACCTGGGGGTCGTAGTAGATGATAGGCTCAGCAATGGCATGCAATGCCAAGCTGCTGCTAACAAAGCAAACAGAATATTGGCATACATTAATAAGGGGATCAACTCCAGAGATAAAACGATAATTCTCCCACTCTACAAGACTCTGGTCCGGCCGCACCTAGACTATGCTGTCCAGTTCTGAGCACCAGTCCTCAGGAAGGATGTACTGGTAATGGAGCGAGTACAAAGAAGGGCAATAAAGATAATAAATGGTCTGGAGGATATTAGTTATGAGGAAAGGTTGCGAGCACTGAACTTATTCTCTCTGCAGAAGAGACGCTTGAGAGGGGATATGATTTTAATAGACAAATACCGTACTGGTGACCCCACAATAGGGATAAAACTTTTTCGCGGAAGGGAATTTAACAAGACTCGTGGCCACCCATTAAAATTAGAAGAAAAGAGGTTTAACCTTAAACTACATAAAGGGCTTCTTTACGATAAGAGCGGCAAGGATGTGGACTTTCCTTCCACAGGCGGTGGTCTCAGCGGGGAGCATTGATAGCTTCAAGAAACTAGTAGATAAGCACCTGAACTACTGCAACATACAGGAATATACAATGTACAGTACATGCATTGTTGTTGATATTTGAGTCATTATTGTGTTGTGCAACTCTTTCTTTCTGACATTTTCAAGTGTGATGGAAGACACGTGGAAGTGTACGCAGCAACCTTTTATGTTGAAAATAATTGTTCATTTGTTAATTGTATATTATCACTTTAGTTTAGTACTCAAGAGTGGATTTTGCAAAGGATAGCCTTTGACTATTTTTTCCATTCAGAATGAATAGTATTGTATCACGGTAATGTGTGTCATTCACTAAGTAAATGTCTCTTGTATATTTGTTTCGTACATTATTATAGTACTTTTTAGAGGCTCTGAGGCCCTGATAAAGCGGGTCTTCCCACGAAACGTGTTAGAAAATCAATCAGATCCCAAGGCCAAATTGATATCTATATGGCAGCATTGGTGGTGAGCAGATTATATACATGCAGCTGCAGGGTAGAGAATGCCCAGGCCACAGCTGATTGCACGGGTGAGGATGCAACCATGTGACAGCTTCCTGTGGGTTCTAATGGAACCCAGCTTATCCCTAGTCTCTGACAGCTTACAAACACCTGCTGTGTGTTTACATTGGAGGGCTGGCCGCCTGCCAAGATTCTGCTGTAATAGAAAGAAATAGGGAAAAAGCTAAGATATCAGTGCCTCTGTTGTGAACTTTGAAAATAAATTTCTCCGCAATGTTTATATGCACAGAGATGAATGAGAGCTGGTTTTAAGACTCTTTCAGATGGAGCAGAATCCATCAAGTGGATCTGCCTGTTTAGCGGGGGATCTCTCTGCTGATCCCTGCTGAGAAGGCAGATGACAGGTCCATGTCTGCTCTGCAGACACGGACACAGCCTGCTGTTCTCTTGGGGCAGTCGATCTGCCTGTCCATTTCCATCCGACTCTCATCTGATCTGATCTGCCGGATGGATGGTGAATGTATCCCCATCCGTTTGTTTTTAGTTGACTGGATCAGATGCTGGCGGATGTTAAAGGACACGTCTGTTAGAGAACAATGGGTGGTCGGATAGAGAACAATGGGTGGTCAGATCGGGTCTGTCTGAAAAACAGACAGGTGGACCCGATCAGTGCGCTGGTGTGAAAGGAGCCTAAGGTGCTTTTATTGCTTGATCAGAATATGTAAATACTTTAGTGTGGATCACTTTAATAACACAGGTCAGTTTTTACTGCCCTAGTTGATTAAGGAAGCCATCTACTAGGTAATTCAGGTTGCCAAACATGGATTAAAGTGACTCTTTCATCATACTGTAGGTGCCAATGCACACTGTTTGATCAGGTTAGGTATTTAGTGCTGATATTCTGAGCATTTATGTTGGAAAAAAATATAAAATACCCTTTTTTATAATGTTTTTCATGTGGTCACGTGACTGCTGTCTCTCTCGTGTCCATTGTGAAGGCAAGGGCTGGGGTAGAGTGAGGCTGTGGTGGAACACGTCTGCTGATGTACTAACACTGCATGGGGCAGAAAGCGTTTCACTGGCTGGGCAGGAATACAGATGTGACTACGTGGTTGGTCACTATTGCCTCGTTTCCACTGAGCGGATCGGTTCGGTTCAGTACGCTATTTCGGATGTTTCCATTATGAAAGTGGCCCATACAACCGAACCATACCGCACCATTCAGGGTCCTGCTTCAGATGTGGGGCCATAGAAAATGGAACGGTTCAGTTAGGGCGGAGCTACGATACATTGTACTGATTGGAATGTGTGACGCCATGCTAGGCATTTTTTCTAAACCCACGTATGGCCCCTGTCGGTCCGACTTGCAGTGGAAACGCTCACCTGAATAGGTCGGACCATTCTAGGCCTTCCAAACTGTACCGACCCGAACCGATCCGCTCGGTGGAAACAAGGCATATGTTAGCCTGGAGTCCTGATTAGAGATGAGTTTGGGGCACCTTTTGAATTCATTTCTACCCAAACTTGCAGTCCTTATTTATTCCAATGAATTACAGGCCAAGTCAATCCCACCCCTTAGCTCTTGTAAACAAAGAGGCGAGAGTGACCTGGTCTGAAGCTCAATGGAGTAAATAAGGAGCATGGGTTTGGCTAGAGATGAGTTTGGAGAAAACCTGAGTTCATCTCTAGTCCTGATGCAGAAGTGCTCAAGCAATGGAGGCAACACCACATTGGAAGAAGAGTAGTAAGCATTGTCCCCTTACTAAAAGAAGTGCCATTGAGTGGTAGGATGAACTTTTTTTCCCCAACAAAGAGGGTTATGGGCACAGGGAAAGCTTTATTTCTGGGCTGCCATCTCTTACCTTGCTCAAGATCATGGTGATCATACCAAGGCTCGTCCTCCTCACTATGGAACTCTTCCATTCTTCCTGCCCCCAACATATGGTCTGCGGACAAAGCTTTGTCTGTACACACCACTGCAGATGTTGTCACTATGAGCTGGGACTTGTCGTTTACAAGACTTGTCGATGAACCGCTCAGAGCGTCATGTGGAAATTACCCATCAAATGATAAGGGGGGGCTTCCTGATCTGTCATGGGTACCTCTCCCTGACACCCCAATCTTATATATATATATATATATGTCAGTATTAACTATTGCTGATCTCACAAGTCCTACCACCTACTTGTGATCTCCTGGACTATCATTGGGGAGGTATGTACTGACATTACAGGACTAGGATCCCCCCAGTGCTCCCCTCCCACCCCTCTCCTTTTATAGAGCAGGAATAATGGGCCCCTATGTGTCCGATCAATAATAGGCCCCTATAGGTGATATTGATTATGGCCCCTATAATTACCATCAATAATGGGCCGATGTAGGTGACATCAATAATGGGCCCCTATGTGTCCGATCAATAATAGGCCCCTATAGGTGATATTGATTATGGCCCCTATAATTACCATCAATAATGGGCCCCTATGTGTGCTGTGTTCCTGTGGGGCTCCTATTGATGTGTGATCTCAGTGATGTGTCCTGGTATTATGGGATAGGCTCTGTTAGTACAATCCCAGGCAGACAAGCTGACCTCTGGTTACAATGCAAAGCCTTCCAGCACGATCAGACCTCCCCGTGATCACCGCCTCCCTCGGTCTGTGCCCGGTACCCAATGCTGACCCCCCCCCGGTCTCTGCACACCCGGTTCCCGCAGTACGTTCTCCTGTATCCCCGTAGCATCCCCAGGCCTGGACCGACCAAGCCACGCCCTCCCATCCAAGCTGGCCTGTCACTCCTCCTCGCTGATTGGCTGCCGCTTTCCCCCTCCTTCCTCGCATCATCGTGCCCCGGCATCTTTAACCCTGTCGTCACCGCTGCACACATTGGGCCGAGCAGCCTTCCCTTCACCCTCTCCCTCTGTAGCAGAGCTCTGCACTCCGTTCTATCAGGCGGCCCTCCTGCCATACTGTAAGGTTACTGGGCGGGGCCTATGTACCTGCGGGCCGGACCATTCACCTAGGGGCGGGGCCTGTTGAGGTGACTCCGATTCCTCGGCCTGAGACAGCGAAACACATACGCCAGTTGTGTGGGCGCGGCTGCCGATGTCAGGAGGGGGGCGGGGTTTCCCTCGTTGATTGACAAATCCGGTTTGCCAGCTGCTGCAGGCGGATTCGAGACGGGGGATCGGGCCCGGGAACGGGCAGCTCGCTCCGGTACCAGGATGGGGAACACGGACACCAAGCTGAATTTTAGGAAGGCGGTCATCCAGCTGACTACAAAGACCCAGGTACGAGGAGGAGGAGGGGCGGAGAGATCCACTCCTTCCCCCACACCGGAGGACAGGTGTCCGTGTATACTGCACAGGTGTACAGGGAACTACTACCCTCATCATGTCTGATCGCATGGGGTGCAGCACATGTCACATTTATACACAACACCTAATCACGCATACAGATGAGAGATTTTATATATATATATATATATATATATATATAAAATTTTTTTATATATATATATATATATATATATATATATATATATATATATATATATATATATATATATATATATATATATATATATATATACACACACACTAAATTACCAAAAGTACTGGGACACCCCTCCAAATTATTGGATTCAGGTGTTCCGATCACCTCCATGGCCACAGTTGTATAAAATCGCACCCCTAGGAATGCAGACTGCTTCTACAAACACTCTGAACTCGCACAATTTCAAACCCACATTTCAGTGCGAGTTCAGGTGGCGATTTGAAGACACCTGTGCGGGTTCATACACAAATGTCTATTGAAATCGCCCCGGAAGTCGCCAAAAGTAGGGCAGAAACTACTTTTGGAAATCTACCGCGTCGCACTAATTGGGACAGTGTCGTTGCCGGTAATGGGCTGCGATTTTGGGATGTGATTTGACATGTCAAATCGCACCGATGTGAATGGGGGGCGCAAGCGTGGTACCGTGATAGGTTGCCACCTATGCAAAAAGTCCATCCGTGAAGTTTCCTTGCTATTAACTATTCCACGGTCAACTGTTTGTAGTATTATAACAAAGTGGAAGAGACTGGGGACAGCAGCAACTCGGCCACAAAGTGGTAGGCCAGGTAAAATGACAGAGCGGGGTCATCGTATGCTGACATTTACTGTGTGCAGAAGTCACCAACTGTCTGCAGAGTCCATAGCTACAGACCTTCAAACTTGGTGTGGCCTTCAGGTTAGCACAACAACCGTGTGTAGAGATCTTCATGGAATGGGTTTCTATGGCCATGCAGCTTCATCCAAGCCTTACATCACCAAATGCAATGCAAAGTGTCAAATGCAGTGGTGGAAAGCACACCGCCACTGGACTCTAGAGCAGAGGAGACACGTTCTCTGGAGTGATGAATCACACTTCTCTGGCAATCCGATCGACGTGTCTGTGTTTGGAGGTTGCTAGAAGAACGATACTTGCCCGACTGCATTGTGTAAAGTTTGGTGGAGAGGGGGATTATGTTGTGTGGTTGGTATTGGCCCCTTAATTCCAGTGAAGGGAACTCTTAAGGCATCATCAGCACACCAAGACATTTTGGACAATTTCATGATCCCAACTTTGTGAGAACAGTTTGGGGATGGCCCTTTCCTGTTCCAACATGACTGCACACCAGTGCGCAAAGCAAGGTCCATAAAGACATGGATAAGCGAGGTTGGGGTGGAGAAACCTTGACTGGCCTGCAGAGCCCTGACCTCAACCCGCTAGAACACCTTTGGGGTGAATTAGAGTGGGGACTGTAAACCAGGCCTTCTTGTCCACATCAGTGCCTTACCTCACAAATGCGCTTATGGAAGAATGGTCAAACATTCCCATTGACACTCCTAAACCTTGTGGACAGCCTTCCCAGGGAATTTGAAGCTGTTATAGCTGCAAAGGGAGGGCAAACTCAATATTGAACCTTAAGGACTAAAGCCTTGTACACACGTTATCATTGACAGACTGTTGTCCTAAAATCTTACTGTTCGTACGCTCCTTTTGACAGTTGTCCAATTTTTGGCCAACAAATGTTGGATGGCAGGCTAGTAAATTTTCGGCAGACAATGGTTTGACATCAGATTTTCTTATTGTCAGTACACAAATCCGTCACACAAAAGTGGAAAGTACAAACACACATGTTCGTAATCAATGCTCACCAAACACGAAATTAGCAGAAGGGGCCCAAAGGGTGGCGCTCAAGAGCTGAAATTCCTTGTAGTTCATCACTACATTCATGTTTGTGGCACGACAATTGTGTACTTTTTAGTATGCAAGACAAGATCCTGGCACACGCCCCTTTGACAAAAATCAGACGCTCGGTTGGCCAACAATCGTACCGTGTGTACGAGGATTTAGACTGGGATGCCATTCAAGTTCATGTAAAGGCAGGCGTCCCAATACTTCTGACTAACTTAAGTCAGTGTATGATTTGCCGCCCTTGGTAATAGCATTGATCTCTACTAGCTTCATGTAACATGTTCCCAGATTTGTAGTCTTCGGTAGCACTTCCTCTATTAGGTTTTCAGTCTCTGACAATATCCTCTATCCGCTTGCCGACCGGCTCACGCCAATATATGTCGGCAGAAGGGTACGTACAGGCAGATTAATGCACTTGTATGTTGCCCTTTAAGAAGCAGTTTGCGGGCGCACGCCCGCCATGAGCTCCATGAGTGTGATCGCGGGTCCCGCGGACTCGATGTCCGCGGGGACACCTGCGATCGTCTCACGGAGCGGAAGGATCGGGAAATGCTGATGTAAACGAGCATTTCCCCATTCTGCCTAGTGGCAGGACACTGATCACTGCTCCCTGTAATCGGGAGCGGTGATCAGTGTCTTGACACGCGTAGCCCGTCCCCCCCCACAGTTAGAATCACTACCTAGGACACACTTAACCCCTTCACTGCCAGTCACATTTACACAGTAATCAGTGCATTTTTAATCGCACTGACTGCTGTGTAAATGTGAATGGTCCCAAAATAGCTCCAAAAGTTTCCGATCTGTCCACCATACTGTCGCAGTCATAATAAAAATTATAGTAAAAATTTACTAGTAATAGCTGCCATTACTAGTAAAAAAAATAAAATTATTAATAAAAATGCCATAAAACTATCCCCTATTTTGTAGACGCTATAACTTTTGTGCAAACCAATCAATAAACGCTTATTGCGCTATATATATATATATATATATATATATATATATATATATATATATATATATATATATATATATATATATATATATATATATATACAAAAATATGTCGAAGAATACGTATCGCCCTAAACTGAGGAAAAAAACACATTTTTTTTTTATATATTTTTTGGGGATATTTATTATAGCAAAAAGTAAAAAAGAATGCTTTTTTTTTTTTTTTTTTTTTTTTTTTTTTTCAAAAATTGTCGCTTTTTTTTTTTTTTTTTTATAACGCAAAAAACAAAAAATAAAAACCGCAGAGGTGATCAAATAGCACCAACAGAAAGCTCTATTTGTGGGAAAAGAAGGATGTCAATTTTGTTTGGGAGCCACGTCGCACGACTGCGCAATTGTCAGTTAAACCGACGCAGTGCCGAATCGCAAAAAGTGCTCTGGTCTTTGGCCAGCCAAATGGTCCGGGGCTTAAGTGGTTAAGCATTACATATATTGAACATTATGTGCCCTTTGATGTCAGTGGTTGCTTTTTAGGCCCTCTTTAGCTTATAAGTTGACAACTGCTGCTGTCAGAGTGTAGATGATTACTGTTGTTGTATACATTTCCTGGGCTCTGATTGGATGATGATTTGAACGGTCACTGTACGTTCTCCTTTAATTTTTGCTGTGCCTTCTATTGGTGGCTGATGCTGGCCAGACTCCTATTCCACATCATTCTGCTGACTGTACCACTTGATGCCTACTCCCTGTAATGTTTGATGTCCACATCACCTTTAGGCAGTAGAAGATGTATGCCCTTTTGTTATTCTCGGTCAGTTCATTTCAGCTTTGAAATTCTTTTTAGATCATTTCTCAACCTTTTTAACACAGAGGAACCCTTGACATAACTTCCAGGTCTCAGTGAACCCCTACTAAAAATGACTTTATCTACAACTCCTGATACATTAGTGTGATGGTCGGTGGGAAGAATTACCCCCCCCCCTACAGATAGCTAAAAAGATCAATGGTGTCAGTGGGAACCTGAGAGGCAGAAATTGCTCATTGAAACCTAAGGTCCCATGGAACCCTGGTTGAAAAACTACTGTGATCAGTGTTGTGTGTGTGTGTGTGTGTGTGTGTGTGTGTTGTGTTTTTTTTTTTTTTTTTTTTTTTTTTTTTTTCAGTTGCTAATCATATTGCATATATCTGATTTGTACAATCTCCATTATGGTGGCCATACACACTTCAATAATCAATTTTATTTTCCAGTTGATATCTATAGTCAGCAACCTATTTGATCAATATGCCACACATGTAGAAGTGGATCTTGATGGATAGTTTAAAGCGGAACTAGACTAATTGATTTAACAGTTTTAAAAAAGTTACATGCCTGGCATACCAGGATTGTTTACTGTCACATTTGGTTGTGATCTCAACCAAACTGTCAAACTATCATGTCCTAACTGATCACATGTGCGGCACCATTGTATTTGCAAATCAAACAGAGGCTAAGATGGCCGCTTCCTTAGCTGTAAAAGATAGGAGGGTCTAGTTCTGTTTGCCAAAACTGTTAGTGATGTAAAGGTTTGTCGTGTGTGTGTGTGTGTGTTTTGTTATTAAAAAAAAAAAAAATGTTATACCTGCCTCCTCTGTGCAAGGGTTTTGCACAGAGCGGCCCCGATCCTCCTTTTTATGGGGTCCCCCAGTGCCAAATTTGGCTCCTCCACATCGAGTGCCCCCCATGGAGATCTGCATTCCCTGGGGGCACTCGTGTGGGCGCGCTTCCGAGACCTGCTGCTGCGTTCATTGACACAGACAGCAGGACTCGGCTCCCGTGTCGCTGGATTTAATTAACAGCAGTGGGAGCCAATGGCTCCTGCTGCTATCAATCTATTCCAATGAGGACCCAAGATAGTGGCTGGAGCTGCTGGACCTGTTCTCGTTACTGGAAAGATCGAGTTCAGGTAAGTAAAAGGGGGGGCTCTGGGGGCACATGTGCAGATCAGAGGCTAAGTTGGTAGCTTCCTTGGCTCTAAAGGATAGGAGGGTTTAGTTCCCTTTTTAAAGCTGAATTCCAGGAATTTAGCCACTTTGTAAAAAGTGAAGACACACTATGGGTGTGGCTTATTAGAAATGCACAGAATGGAAATTTTGGTTGCCAAAACCTGAAATGACAGTTTAAGAAAAGAAAAAGATCTATAATTGCATTATATTTGACTTTTTGATTAATATCATGAACTTAAATGAATATGAATTTGTCAGTCATTATCAGCACCTTTTAGCGCAAGAAAAGCTCAAGAAAAATGCATCCTATTAAATTCTATGTATGTCTTTACACTGGACCGTTGCACTTCCATTGTGGTGTTAAAAATCTTGCTGCATTTTTGGTCAGTTAAAACCAAACACCATTGAAATGCATTGAAAATACAAAAATGCATTAAAAACACAGCCATGTTATGTTACATTTTTTATGTCTCCTTTTTTGTTTTTAATTTTTTTTTTCTTTTTTTTTTCTTTTTTTTTTTTTTTTGTCACATGACCTATGAAAACGTGCCATAAGCATGGTTTCTTCTTTTTTTTTTTTTTTGGCACCCTTATCGCCACCTTTTTTTTTTTTTCTTTATCGTCAAAATACCGAAAACACCGTTTTCGGCTGATCTAGGCAGCAGAAATTTCGGTGCATCTCTAGGACTTATCTCTTTTTTATTTATATTTGACAGGTCTATTGCTCTACCAGACTATTGCTCTACCAGAGACACTCCAGGGATCTGAGACGAGAGAAACGCCTCCTCTCTGCTGCCCATTCACAGAAGCCTTTGTCTTATGTGTCCATAAGTCTCAAAATATTAGTGGCAAATATTTGGTGATTGTTAGTAAACACATGTATCAAAAAAAGAGTTCAAAAAGAAACTGTGTTCAATCCGAAAAGTGTAAGTAACAAATTCTTCGTAATATGTATCCCTCAACGCTTGTGATTTAAATCGCTCACCAATGTTAGTGGCTGGTATAGGGGAACCAGCAAATGCGCTTTTTTACTTAACGGGATGCACTACTCTGCAGATCTGTAGTAGAAGATGATAATGTCAGATCTCCTCAGTAGCAATCAATCCGAAACTTCAGCAGACAATTTCTTTTTCAAGGTGCAAAATCCCACGAGTAGACATCTAATGTAACCTGGTAATGATTCCTCCAGTAGCTCACCCCACATACGTTTCGTCAATAGAAGTACAAAACCTACGTAGGTTGAGCTGCTGGAGGCATCGTTACCACGTTACATTTGATGTCTACTCGTGGGATTGTGAGATCTGAATAGACACAATATTATCTATGCTTGTTTTACCAGTGTAGGGAGACACTTTTAAATGTGAGTGCTATGTGGTTTAAATAAAAAAAGTTTTTTTTTTAAAGGATTTTATGTTATGCTGTGCTCTGTTTTCCAATTACACCTCTCTCTCCTCTCTTCTCTCTCTCTCTCTCTCTCTCTCTTCTCTCTCTCTCTCTCTCTCTCTCTCTCTCTCTCTCTCTCTCTCTCTCTCTCTCTCTCTCTCTCTCTCTCTCTCTCTCTCTCTCTCTCTCTCTCTCTCTCTCTCTCTCTCGAGAGAGAGAGAGAGAGAGAGAGAGAGAGAGAGATTGATCACATTATTGTGGAGGAGAGTCAGGAGTTGATATCCTTTGGGCGCATGCAGACCATTGCACCTTGAAAAAGAGATAATAAATTGTCCGTTGAAGGTCCGGATTGATTGCTACTGAGGAGATCTGACATTCTCTTTTGCTACAGATCTGCAGAGTATCAGAATATTGCATCCTGTTAAGGAAAAGGTGTGCTTGCTGGTTTTCCTATACCAGCCAATGGTGTAACATGAGTCCACCGCCCCTTTCCCCCAAACTACCCAGCACACTTGGAAAATCTGGGGTTCTGCTGCCCCCTGTCAAAAATTAAATTTGGGCAGCATTTTGTGGTTCTGCCCCTTCACAGCCACAACATTCATTTACAGAGGACTGTGAATGAAAAAACGACCCACATGCCACCGCAGTAGAGGGACTGCAGTTCCCTAGAAAGCACAAGTGTGGGGAAATCGCCATAGAGTATTTACCTTTCTCCAGCCCTGTAACTGAAAGTCTGTACCTCATCTGGAGGAATAGTCTCCAGGAGCAAAGAACATTGCACTCGCCATTCACTGATTGTGATTGCAGTGCTTTGCAGGGTCCAATGCAAAAAAAAAAAAAAAGGAACACTTTTGCTTTTTCAGTTATGGGTGGTTTCTGTTTTAGTAAAAAAAACAGAAACCACCCATAACTGAAAAAGCAAAAGTGTGCATATTTTTTTTTTTGCTAAAGGTGGAGGTGGAATTCTTCTTTAATCCCGTCTATTACTACACTTTTTGAATACCTCATTACCATTCAGCAAAACCTCCAGAAGGACACCTATTCTTATATTACAAATCATTCTAAATGTCGCATGATACATCTTCACTTGATCAGTCACTCTTGCGAATGGGACCATGTGCAATTACCCATGGGGGGTTCGGTGGGGTTCCCTGCGATTTAGCTTCAGGCATACTCCATTGAAAGCAATAGAAGCCTAACCATGCTTGCAGCTGTTTGAATGTAATAAATCATGCAGCGATTACCTGAGGATGATCTGTGTCCTGCAAACAGCCCCATTTGTGTGAGTGGGGCCTTAGAATACTATTTGCTAAGGGTTGTTTCTTTTTCGGAGGGAGGTAAGGGATGGTCTTTTTTTTTTTTTTTTTTCCTGTTCCTGTTCTCAGGCCAACCTAGAAGGATGGGGAAGGGAGTAAGATTCATTTTCCTTATTGCACCCGTCTTACCTGCTCTGTGCTGGGGATAGGCCTGCGGAACAAGTTTGAGAAGCTGAAAACATTCCATTCTCTTGTTCCCCATAAGAGGTCAAATCATTCCTTCATTGTATAATCTACTGATCGTCCTTGGTGTAGTGTGTAATTATGATCCATCTCCTGTTCTATACAATACATGTTGTATTAGAGGAACATTTAGAGCAGGGGTATGGAATTTAAAAATTCAGTGGTCTGGTCAGTAAAATTTTTGTTCCAGCAGGGGTCCAAGTCTCATATTTGTGGAAAGACACCCAGATCTTTCATATCAAAGCCCCTCCCCACCCGTACATTTCAGTTTCCCCTTTCCATCACAGTCTCCCCCCCCCCCCCCTTTTTTTTATATCACAGCTATTTTCTCCTCGCAGTCTTCCCTTTACACCACAGCGCCCCCTATTTACATAGCAGAAACTCCCTCTTTACATTACAGCGCCCTTCATTATATCAGAGCACCCCCCCCCCCTTTACAATACATCCCCTCTTCTACATCACAGCCCCACTTTGCTTTACAGTGCCCCCCTTTACAACACAGTGCCCCTTTTACATTACAGCCCCCACTTTACATTAGTTTCCCCGTTACATTATGGCCCCCTTTTACATTACAGCACTCCCCTTTACATTACAGCACCCCCTTCACAGCCCCCCCCTTTTTTTCAAATACCAGTCCCCTCCACAGATCCCCACCCCTTCTTGTATACCAGTCCCCTTCACAGCCCCCATATCCTTGCATCACAGTCCCCTATATCCTTGCATCCCAGTCCCTTCACAGCCCCCCATATCCTTGCATACCAGTCCCCTTCACAGCCCCCCATATCCTTGCATACCAGTCCCCTTCACAGCCCCCCTATCCTTGCATACCAGTCCCCTTCACAGCCCCCCTATCCTTGCATACCAGTCCCCTTCACGGCCCCCCCTATCCTTGCATACCAGTCCCCTTCACGGCCCCCTCTATCCTTGCATACCAGTCCCCTTCACGGCCCCCTCTATCCTTGCATACCAGTCCCCTTCACGGCCCCCCTCTATCCTTCATACCAGTCCCCTTCACGGCCCCCTCTATCCTTGCATACCAGTCCCCTTCACGGCCCCCTCTATCCTTGCATACCAGTCCCCTTCACGGCCCCCTCTATCCTTGCATACCAGTCCCCTTCACGGCCCCTCTATCCTTGCATACCAGTCCCCTTCACGGCCCCCTCTATCCTTGCATACCAGTCCCCTTCACGGCCCCCTCTATCCTTGCATACCAGTCCCCTTCACGGCCCCCCCTATCCTTGCATACCAGTCCCCTTCACGGCCCCCCCTATCCTTGCATACCAGTCCCCTTCACGGCCCCCCCTATCCTTGCATACCAGTCCCCTTCACGGCCCCCCCTATCCTTGCATACCAGTCCCCTTCACGGCCCCCCCTATCCTTGCATACCAGTCCCCTTCACGGCCCCCCCTATCCTTGCATACCAGTCCCCTTCACGGCCCCCCCTATCCTTGCATACCAGTCCCCTTCACGGCCCCCCCTATCCTTGCATACCAGTCCCCTTCACGGCCCCCCCTATCCTTGCATACCAGTCCCTTCACGGCCCCCCCTATCCTTGCATACCAGTCCCCTTCACAGCCCCCCCTATCCTTGCATACCAGTCCCCTTCACAGCCCCCCCTATCCTTGCATACCAGTCTCCTTTTATGGCCTCCCCTTTCTTGTTTCTAAGTTACTTTCACATAGCCTGTCTAAAACGTTTCCAAACCTACCTTGCACTGCAGTTGGTGGACGGGGCAGGACTACTCAGATTTCCCTGTTGGCAGGTGGGTAATTGGTTGCTGGGACTGCCCCGTGTCTTGGCGGCAAGTAACTGGCTTATGTGCTAGACGGGCCTGGGGTGCCGTGTCTTTTTTGCCTGCCAGCGGGAGAAGGAGGTTATCACCAGGAGAGGACACCCAGGCTGCTCAATGGCGGAGCTGCGTTCCGGATAGGACTGTCATTCTGTCCGGGTCCGGACAGTGGGTCCACTATTAGTGACGCCTGATTTAGAGGCTGAAAAAAGCCCATCATTACTTGCATGTTCAGGAGAGGAGCATTTTATAATATATCAAGTGTATGTCACTTTAAAAGTTCTCCTCGTGATGTTAGTAACTCACACTGCAACATGAAGTGTAACCTCCACCACGTAAATTGCACGCTTAACAGCAAGTGTATTTGCGGTTGCGGCTAATAACCAACCAGGACCTTTTGTCTTCAATGGGAAAGTCAGATGACAGCTCACATAAGAAACAATCCAACATGAGGCACAGCAGAGCAGATGATCTAGACCCTTCACGAGATCGAAAGGAGCCAGATTCGCTTTCAATTGATGTACACAAAGGGGTAACCCAAAAGAGAAAGCTTGCTATAGTGTAAACCCAAATAAAGCTCAGTTTTGCACTCCTGTGACCCGTTTTCAGCAGAGAGCAGACTGAAGTCTGTTCTCTGCTGACGTCACAATCAGTTGAGGCACCGCGTCATCCCCACAATGGGAGTCTGGATCCGCCAGGTGCATGGACTGATACCTGGCTGAGCCGCTGAGAGCCTGAGATGGCCGCCCCTCCACAGCCCAGAGCTACAATGAGTGAGGAGAAGAGCAGAGAGCTGACTGACCGTTTGCAGCTCTCTGCTCACGGAGCTCTGAAAACCGAGCGATCGGCGGTGTTCGAGAGCTCAATTCTCGGTTTAGGGGTGCCGGGGGACAGATGCAACATCGGAGCCGATGCTGCATCCACATAGGTAAGTATTAATCAGGAAAATTCTTTTTTTTTCCTTTTTACTTGTTCTTTTAGTATAGAATTAGTAATACACTTACATTAGAGGCACATAAACAGCTTGTATACAAAAAGCCGGCCCGCTCATAGAAAAACCTGTCCTTCTGGAATCGTAAAGCAGCGTGGCGATGTCAGCACGTCCCTTCTTCCCTATGGCGAGCTTTCTCTTTTTGGGTTACCTACATCAATTGAAAGAGAATTTGGCTCCTTTGGATCTCGTGAAGGGTCTAGATCAGGGGAAGGCAACCTTTTTAAAAAGAGGTGGAAATCTACCTGGACAACATGGGAGAAGTCAAAGATTACCCGGCACAGTGTCGCCACCTCACATCTTATTTAAACCTCTAATTGCCGTACCACTGTGTCACAATTGCATGCATTGCACAGCAATCATGGGTTTAAATCAGGTGGTGTGGAGGCAACATATCGCCTCATTACTATCTGTCAACACATACTTAGATCACTTTTCAGAGGAGCAGCAGTGGCTGCTGCACTTGTGAATAGGCCCTTAGTTGCATTTGGCAACGACACCCTTAGGGCTTGTTCATACGTAAAGTTGTGGTTAGTAAAACTGCAGGATATAATAGAAGTCTATGGCTAAGCGCAGCAAACCCACAGGAAAGCTGCAGGTACACTGCACTTGTGGTGTGGGTAAACTGCAGCACTTCAGTGTGAAAGCAGCCCTATACTATTTTTGCCCAGTGTACTGCTTCACACTGACCTGAAGATCTCTTCTTTCCTGCTGCTGGCACCACTCTGGAGACCACTAGCTGGGATAAGAGCTGGAGTGCAGTTGGTACTCCGCATGGGACAGGGGCCGGCACTACAGAGGTGGCATTGGCTTATGTGGCTCTTGCTCCCTACTACACCTCCAACTTTACAGGTAGTCCCTCTGCATTGTACTCTGATGCTCTGGGATGGTGGGTCAGCAAGCCCCGACTGAGATCTACTAGACACCTGTCTGTGATCTACTGGTAGATCGGGATCTACAGCTTGCTGACCCCCGGTCTAGACCATCTGCTCCGCTGTGCCTCATGTTGGATTGTTTCTTATGTGAGCTGTCATCTGACTTTCCCATTGAAGACAAAGGCCCTGGCTGGGTATTAGCCGCAAGTGCAAATACGCTTGCTATCTGGTAAGCATGCAATTTATGTGGTGGAGGTTACACTTCATGTTGCAGCGTGAGTTAATAACATCACTAGGAGGACTTTTAAAGTGACATACACTTTTTTTTTTTCTTTCCACTTCTTTTGTTCACGATTGGCGGGACCTTTTTATTATGGACTATACTAAGTTTCCAACTGGGATCTAATCAATAACTGTTGGTTCATTCATCATTGTGTTTTTTAGATTGATGTTTAGCGCAGCTCCATTCTTTTACTTGTGGTTTATGACTGTGTATATCTCACAGCATAGTTGATTCTTTTAATTTCATGTGGATCACTTAGCGTAGTTTTTTTTTTTTTTTTTTTACTAGATGGACTTTTCATTTTTTCAACTTGACTAACTACAGTATGTAACATTTTGAGCAGAAAAAAATGCTTGATGGGCATAAATGCCTGTAAACATGCCTAAACTCCTAGGCTCATTTAGCGTTTTGAGTGTCCATTTCAGTGGCCAGAATAAATTTAATATTCTGGCCAGTGAAATGGAAGAACGCCCAAATGCTTGACGCATCTAAACAGGCAAACTTTCAGTGTGCACGTGGCCCTAGTAAATACAATACATGCTTATTGTACCCCTGTGTAGTGTGTAGTTCATGCGATCCAGCTCTTAGTGTATTCAATACATGCTGATTGTACCCCGGTGTAATGTGCATCTCTTTTATATTATATACAATACACGTTGTGCCAATTACTCCATATCTCCTCCACCTTTGTTTACTCGTGTAGAAGAGCTGCAGACTGTGTGTGTGTATAGTGTGCGTCATGGTCACGTCACTGCTGTAATAAGCACAGGTTGAAAGCTACACTCCGTTCTCTGTCTTCATGCAGCGTTATCCTCTCTGAGGCTTCATCCTAACGCTGGATCTATCTTATCTGTCTGTCTCCGTTTTTGTAGATCTAAAGGAGAATTTTGCTTTAAACTGATCATTCACCTTGTAAGCTGCTTGGCCAATCTTCTTTTTTAGACCTACGAGGTTAGATCTATATAGTATAGCGGTTACCTGACTAGATACGAATTGAATGGATTGTTTAGTTAGGGCTCCTACTACATAGTTTTGGTAGATTTAAAAG
This sequence comes from Lithobates clamitans, assembly GCA_037952925.1. Taxonomy (NCBI): domain Eukaryota; kingdom Metazoa; phylum Chordata; class Amphibia; order Anura; family Ranidae; genus Lithobates; species Lithobates clamitans. The sequence continues at coordinate 2,305,465 of JBBGZY010002143.1, forward strand.
AGATTGAATAGAGATTGGAAGTATGGGCAGTGTTACGCATGATCAAATGAAATTTGCAGAAAAGGCCATGAACTAAAACCATTCTGGGGCCTTCTATTGGATGGACATTGGCTTGTAATGCCATGCTCTGTACCAGTGGCGGCTGCTCCGTTAGGGGCGCAAGAGGGGCATCACCTCCCTAATCCATGCGCCCGGCCCCTAATCTACATGCAGGGTGCCAGACACATGGATTTCAATTAGGGTTTTTGTTTTTTTTTAATTAGAGCCCGGGGCTCTAATTGGCTTCAAAAAAGGGTGGGCTCGGGGCGCAGAGCACTGTGCCCTGAGCCCACCCAGTTGTGTGACAATAGCAAATTAATATTCGCTATTGTCTTCCTGATTCTCCTCCCAGCCAATCAGGAAGGGGGTCATAAGACCCGGTTGGCCGAGAGGAGAAGCGACCGTTTTGGCCACCGAGCAGGAGAGGTAGGGGGAAGCCGCCGAGGAGACACAGAGGCAGCAATGCAGGCAACCTAGATGAGGTAAGTGTGGGGTTTGCCAATTGACAGGGGTACTGACCGAATGGGGGGGGTTTGACTAAAAAAGAAAAAAAAAAAACGGAGCACCAGCCGTCACTGCTCTGTACCTTTTTACAAAGAGAAAAAGAAACCCCATAGCTTGGTCTCTTAGGGAATATTCTTCTTCCCTTTTTTTTTTTTTTTTTTTGTAATGGTATTCACAATGCGTAGATGCAATACTCGGGCACATTGATTGCTGTAGATACCAATTCTCGTTCTGTGCAGAAAGACATGCTGTGGTTCTCGTTAGTAGTAAATCTATGTCCGCAACTCTTGTTAGGTGAGTTATTTGCTTTAATAGTTCTGAGGTTCTACGTAGCTTCCTAATGTGCACACTATGCTTGGTACAAGCTTTGTTGGTGTGCTAGATGCATATGTTGTAAAAACAAAATTGGGGAAAACGATAGATAGATAGATAGATAGATAGATAGATAGATATATCACACACAGTATCTCACAAATGAGTACACCCCTCACATTTTTTTTTTTTTTGTAACTATTTTATTATATCCTTTCATGTGACAACACTGAAGAAATGACACTTTTCTACAATGTAAAGTAGTATATTTGCTGTGCCCTCCAAAATAACTCAACACACAGCCATTAATGTCTAAACCTCTGGCAACAAAAGTGAGTACACCCCTAAATGAAAATGTCTAAATTGGGACCAATTAGCCATTTTCCCTCCCCGGTGTCATGTGACTCGTTAGTGTTACAAGGTCTCAGGTGTGAATGGGGAGCAGGTGTGTTAAATTTGGTGTTATCGTGCGACAGCCCAAAAGATAAAGAGCTCCACCGACCAGGACGAGAAACGCATCACCATCAAGAGTTAGAAGTAGGTCCTCCAGGTGCACAATTGAGTCTTAATATTTCTTCCAGACAGAGGAGATGTTTCCTTTTCTGGAACCGATGTTTGGAGCTTGTCTCCTGGGCTTGCTGGTTTGATGCTATTTCACGTTCCCTCTCTGTACAGGCAGGTGGAGGCTGTGGACTCTCTGCCTTCAGTGCTTTAGGCTAGGCCAGCACCTGTGGTAGGTAGGTAGCCCTCTTGCCAGTTGGTCTGCCTTTCTGGATGCTATGTAGATGCTACGGGCAATTATAGGAGGAAGAGCGTTCTTCCTCATGGAAGGACGGGGCCTCTGTGTTCGGGGCTGCTTGACTGGAAGAGGCAGGGGAGTTATTTCCAGGTGGGGTGATTTAATCACAGGGCGCCGAAAGGCCGTGGCTCTGGGTCTAATAGCGGAGCAGGCAGATGCATTGAAAGGGTGGTTGGTGCTTGCAGCTAGCGTTTCCAGAAGAGGCTTTGTGGTTGTGCTGCGGAGGAGACTGTATGGATCCCTCTGCTGCCCTGCTCAGGCTTCAGTGGATGCAGGCTCCTTGGAGACCTTGGGGATTGAAGAGGAGAAGGTGCATCTATCTAGACATGATCTGATACAGTGGGTATAGAAAAGACCCCCCCCCCCCCCCCCTTTAAAATAATCCAATTTTGTTGCTTGAAGCCTGAAATGAAGACAGATACAGTTTTTGGGTTTATCCAGCTGTAATTACTACTAAAAAAGATTCAAACAGAATTACTGAGTTGGAAAACGGATCCTCCTCTCCTAAAAATGACTTGTAAGCTCAATCAGGTGTAGTAAATCGCCTTCTCAATTGCACACTAAGCCATTTGATGTTCAGCTTTGAAAGCTGCGGTCATTTTGATTAGCTCAGCATGAAAAGAGCTTTGCTGGAGCGTTTCAGTCTGTTTGCTTCAGTTGCAATGGGTGGCAAGGCACTGTCAAAAGATCTCCGGAATACAATGGTCACCTTTTATTCATAGTCTGTAAACTGTTGGAAGATTCTGTGCACCTCTTTCCAGAAATGGTCCAGGGCGAACATGACCAGAAAATATGGAGGCACATTCCCCACGCCCCATGGCACCTCTAGCAATGATCAGAAGCTCCAGGGGAATATCGGCACACAACCAAAGTGATGCAATACCATCTAGAGAGCAACTTGAAGTTGCTTTCTTGAATGCGAGTGCACATGGTTGACTTTAGGGCAAAGTGGATGATCCTGCTGCACTGATCTGTCGAAGGTCCTATCAAGTTCCGCTTCCCATTTACGAATATAAGGTAGCGTGGAGTTGTCTGGTGGAGTCATCAAAAGTGAGTACATTTTGGAGAGGGAGTGGGATAGAGCATCACTGCCCACACAATATGTCTCAAACTGTCAGTGGGCGGCGGAACTGCATCGGGGAGCCTAACGTGCAAAAGAAGTGATGCAATTGCAGCGCTTTCCAGAATTTCAGGGCAAATGGCGGCCCCATTGGGTGCTTTAAGGCCTAGATCGAAGGCCAGGCGTCGAAGGTAAGAAAGTGAGAGGCCTGAAAGCGGCCAGCAAAGGATAATCTATGAAACGCTCCATCTTTCAAACCCGGAGGGAAGTTTGGATTTCCCAGAATGGGAAATAAGGGGGACTGGCCCGAAGACATGGCAGGGTTGCGGCACAATGACCAACAGATACAAAGCGTGATACCAATGATTGGGTGTGTCTTGAGAGCCAGAGGTAGGGCTGCATAGCACCAAGATGCCCTCCCGAGAAGGAAAGGACTGTATTGTTGTGTCCAAAGCTTGAGGTTGCCGTGTCTGCACCAGTCTATTACTCTGCCCAGTGAGCAGCCTGATAGTATTTCAAGACATCTGGTACTGCCAGACCTCCATGAGATTTGGGGAGGGATAGAAGGCATCTACAAAATTTGGGCAATTTTTGGGCCCAGATGAACTTAGAAAAACTGAGTGTTTACTAGTTTAACCGCTTCGCGCCCGCCGGCCGTCAAATGACGGCCAGGTGGCGCAGCTCTCGTTCTGGGCGGGCGTCATTTGACGTCCTCGCAGAATGACCGCTCTCGCGCGCCCCTGGGGGCGTGCATCGTGGCGATCGGTGGTGTGGTGTGTCAGTCTGGCACACTAATCTCGGTAAAGAGCCTCTAATGGAGGCTCTTTACCATGTGATCAGCCGTGTCCAATCATGGCTGATCACAATGTAAACAGGAAGAGCCATTGATCGGCTTTTCCTCACTCACGTCTGACACACGCGAGTAGGGGACAGCCGATCGGCTGCTCTCCTGATGGGGGGTCTGTGCTGATTATCAGCACAGCCCCCCGTCGGATGCCCGCCCAGGACCATCAGGATGCCGCCAGGACAACCAGGGATTGGCACCACCCAGTATGCCACCCTAGACGACCAGAGAGCTGCCTATCAGTGCCTAGGCAGCTGCCTATCAGTGCCCATCCCAAATGCCTGCCAGTGCAATCAGTGATGCCCATCAGTGCCACCCATAAGTGCCCATCAGTGCTGCCTATCAATGCCCATCAGTGCTGCATATCAGTGTCACCTACCAGTGCCCATCGTCTGCCACCTCGTCGGTGCCGCCTTATCAGTGCCCATCATTTAAGGAGAAAACTTCTTTACAAAATTTTAGGTCTTCTTCTTTTTTTTTTTTTTTTTTTTTGTTTAGCAAAAAAATAAAAACCCCAGAGGTGATCAGATACCACCAAAAGAAAGATCTCTTTATGGGAACAAAATGATAAAAACTATGTTTGTGTACAGCGTAGCATGATCGTGCAATTGTCATTTAAACAGCGCTGAAAGCTGAAAATTGGCTTGGGCAGGAAGAGGGTGTAAGTGCCCTGTATTGAGGTGGTTAAAGTAGGAAGCAGGGAGCTGAATAGGCAGAGCTTAAAAGAGGTACCAAAACATAGGTAGAATACTTCTCTTCAGAATATTGCATCTCCCAAACCATGAGTGGAGGCCCAAATGCCACTTGTCTAGGAGGGTACGAACTTTTACTGAGCAAGGACGCAAGTTAAGTGCAAAGAAGTTGTCCAAGTTTGGAGGAATAATAGTACCTAGATATTTCAACACAGTTGAGGTCCACTAACATTTTTAAGTTTTAGCTGTAGGGCGTATAGTTGGGGGTAATGCTACTTCCATGGCCTCCGACTTAGAAAAGTTTATTTTCAGATTTGATAATGCACCCTAAAGTTCAAACTCCAGTAGGAGATTAGGAAGGGAGATGTGAGGATTGGTTAAAGAGCATATCATCTGTGTAAGCAGATATCTTATCTTGCAGAGCTCCCATTCCCAGGCCAGAGATATTTTCATTTAACCGGATCCTGCTCAAGAATGGTTCTAAAGTGAGGGCAAATAGGAGCGGAGAGAGGGGGCAACCCTGGCGAGTGCCATTGAAGATGGCAAAAGACTCAGAACACGGAGTTGGGAGAATTGGTATGCATGTACGCACATATACGCATGTGAATGCGCACACTATACGGAACGTGCTTGCGGTTTTTTTTTTTTTTTGTTTGTTTTTTGGACATGAACTCTCTGCCAGGAAATTCAGCATTCAGTATAGTTTGCAAGGACCCACACTGTTATTGTTATTAAGACTGCAGTTGTGTTTTTTTTTTTTTTTTGTCTAATATCTTTTTATTGAACAAAGAATATACAGAAACAGGAAAAATATAATAACAAAATGAGCCATTTTTCCAACAGTCAGAGCGAATACAGGGGCTCCTGTATACCCATGGGTTAGCTAATGGAGGAAATACAATCCAGGACCAGTAGGGGCAAAAAGTATTAGACTGACTGGGGTACAGTCCTTGGCCCTAGAGCGGGTATGGGACTAAGCAAGCCCACGGGTCAACATAGGTCTAAAGAATAAATGACTCGGTAGCAGTTGCAATGAGAAGGAATTACAGTTTAAAAGTGAAGAGGAGGGGAAATGAAGGAGAAGAGAGGTAGGAGGGGGGAGATTAAAAAGATGGGAGGAGGGGGTAAGGTGGGAGGCTGGCAGACATGTTAACATTCATATAATTGGTTCAAATACAAATAAGCTTCTAAACGTTCAAGGGGATGAACTCTAAGTTATAGTTACATAACAGAGCCTCTGGGCATTCCCCGGCTCAAGGTGTACAAAAAATTAGGCAAGGCATACCATACCTTTTAATTACTGGCCTAAACTAGTTCAACAAAACAACCCCATAGCTTGCTGCTAAAAATAACAGGATAAGTGTAATGCTCAGCAATTTACATAGATATGTGATATACGACAGGTATTGCCCAAGAAAAAGTCTACAACAAAGTGGGTGGTTATAGGCACGTGGTCAGTCAGAATGCACCCCCCCCCCCCCCCGGGGGGGACAGTCAGAGGAACTATCATCTCATTTGTGTAATATGGGTAAGTTCTTCCATGAGGCTTACCTCAGATATCTTTTGTAACCAAGTCTTCATGGATGGGATTACAGGTTGGCTCCAAAGAGTGGGGATGAGGGCCTTGGCTGTATTTAGCAGGTGGGGAATGAGCAAGCATTTATACCTGCCAATATGCATTGGGGTGGCGTGGAAGAGTATAGTCCAGGGGTCCTGGGGAAGGTTAATGTCAGTAATCTGATGGATCAGATCTATTACCTTTAAACCAAAATGGACGTATGAGGGGGCAGAACCACGAGATGTGTGCATGGGTAGCATCCTCTCCACAGTTCCTCCAGCATAGCGGGGGGTTTGCGAGGAACATTTGAAGGAGTTTAGCTGGTCTGTGGTGGCATCTGGTGAGAAGCTTGTAATTGGATTTCGCCATAGTTAAGGGCAAGTGAAGAGACCTGTGCAAGTTGAAGAACTTTGTCCTTTTTTCTTGTTCGTAATAATGGGTCCGAGGTCGGATTCTCATTTGGTCAAAAAGGCAGGGTACGGAGGGCTCTGTAACTCAAGTTCCCTGTAGAACTGTGAAATACAGTGTAGTGGGGGGTCCACATGATTGAACAGGGATTCAATTCTATTAAGGACTTGGATAATCCGTAAGGGCTGGGGGAGTGTTAGAAGGAAGCATTGCAGTTGATTGTACCTCCCATTTGTCCATGAACGTGGCTGGTTTTGATTCTAGAATCTCAGGTAGTGGCTTAAGGGTGTTTGAACGGAGAATATGGTGTAGCAGGAGAGGGTCCTTTGGTGACCATGATTTGAATCCTGGGTCCAAGGAGCCAGGCATGAAGTGTTTATGATGTAGGAGTGGCATCAGAGGAGAGTGGTATGACCAGGAGAGTTTCTTATGTAGTCCGTCCCAAACGTCTAGAGAGGATGTGGTGAGGGGGGAGGTATTTTGAGAGAGGTTTCTAGAGGAACGGGGTATCCAGGGAGCGGTGGAAAGGTCCGAACCGCATAAAGTGTTCCAACTCTACGACTGTAGTTGTATTTTATTTTATTTTTTTTTTAATTCTTTTTATTTCAGAAAAAGAAAAGTTACATAACAGAGCCTCTGGGCATTCCCCGGCTCAAGGTGTACAAAAAATTAGGCAAGGCATACCATACCCTAATTACTGGCCTAAACTAATTCAACAAACCACAAAACAACCCCATAGCTTGCTGCTAAAAATAACAGGATAAGTGTAATGCTCAGCAATTTACATAGATATGTGATATACGACAGGTATCGCCCAAGAAAAAGTCTACAACAAAGTGGGTGGTTATAGGCACGTGGTCAGTCAGAATGCACACCCCCCCCCCCCCGGGGGACAGTCAGAGGAACTATCATCTCATTTGTGAAATCTAATCAGACCGGTGGTCCTGCAGGGTCTTCTCGTTCTACAGTTGTCCTTTCAGACTCTAGCCATATGTTCCAAACCTTTTTTTAACTTTAGGGGGCATCCTCTACTAGAGTAAGTTTCTTTATATAAGGGTTCTGCAAGGTTGACTGATTTCTATGCATTCAGGGTAAGGGCAGACGTGGGAGCTCTCCACTTGAGGAGTATGATGAGTTTCCTGGCATAGAAGAGAACCAATCCTAGAAGTGTACGAACTGCCCTCGAAGGGGCAAGAGCATCCACCAGGCCAAGTAGGCAAATCTCTATCTTTTGGGGTATAGGGATTGTGGTCAGTTTAGTGATGAAGGGTATAATTAATGACCAGTAATACTGTACATCGGGGCATGACTAGATCATGTGTAAGAAACCCGCAGAGTCAGCTCAACAGCGCCAACACTGCGACGTGCAGTCTGGGTATACTTTGTGAAGCCTGTATGGAGTATAATAAAACTTGTGTAATATTTTAAACTGGATCAGCCGATCTCTAGAAGAGACCAGGTGTCCAAAGGGGGAGTCCTAAATATCTTCCCAGTCCTCCCCATCTAACTCCGGCAGCTCAGACGCCCAGAAGTCACGAAGTCTCTTCAAACCATGATGCACGATAGGCTGCAGAGCCTTGTAAATTGTGGATAATCGTTTAGTTAATGTCTCTTGACGTAAAAGCGATTCTGTGTTTGACTGGTAAAGAGTCAGGGGAGAGCCCCCGAACTGTGCCCTGTAGGCGTGGCGGAGCTGCAGGAACCGAAAGACTTACACATTGGGTAAGTGAAATCTACATTTAAGTTAGTCAAATGTCAGCAGTGCACCATTCTCACAAATATGATGTAAATATCGAATACCCCGTGATGCCCATATGACCAGGTCCGGGATGGAATAGAATTCAGGTAGAGAAGGATTAATCCATAGTGGAGTATTTGGGGAGCGCACCTGGGGATCGGCCACCCGGGGGCCGGCCGTCCTAGACTATGTTCTACGCACCGTTTTCATTGAGGTAGTGAGGGGATGCCTCGCATGACCCCACAATGGCAGCCTCCAAGGCAACTGGTGCATTGGTGGCATCTGATATGAGCCAGTTGTGAGCATAGGTAAGCATCACCGCAATAGAAGGTCTTTGGAGAATAGACAATCGGAAATGGGGGGAGGGGCCCACAAAAAACTGGATATGTGAGAATTTAGCCGCTTTAAAAAGTGCCTTGGGTATCCACATTGGAGAATGGCGCACTACATACAAAAGAGGAGGAAATAATTTCATTTTAACTAAATTGATCCTTCCAATCAATGTGAGGGGGAGGTTAGCCCACGCTTTCAACCTATTTTGAAAAACTTGTAGGAGAGGGAGAAGGTTAAGCCTACAGAAGTCCGGTACTCTGGGGAAAATATGAATGCCAAGATATTTTCTACTCTCAGCCCATTGTAGTGGAAGTGACGGATCCGCTAACTGTGTAGCACCCGGATCCACTGGAATTTTCTGGGATTTTTCCCAGCCCTGACATGTCAGCGAAGCGTGAGAGGAGCTCTAGAGGACCCCGGATCCTGGAGGAAAAGGATGATATCATCAGCATAAAGTGCTATTTTTTTTTTTTTTTCCTCCAGGGATCCGACCCCCCCCACCCAAAAGCATCCGGGGACCGTAATGCAACAGCCAGGGGCTCAATCATCAGGGAAAAGAGGGCGGGGGATAGAGGACACCCCTGTCGGGTGCCTCGCTCCACAGGGAATGAAGAGGATAACGCCCCTCCGAGATTAATCTGTGCTGTCAGTTTCTGGTATAGGAGCTGAATCCATTTAATAAGTGGGGCCAAAACCATATATCTTGTGTACCTCCTCCATATAAGGCCAGGCAACAGAATCAAATGCCTTTTCTAGGTCCAAGGCAACCAAGACTCTGGTACTCTGTTCTGTAGGAGGAATTTGTAAGTGGGTGAACATCCTACGAATATTAACATCCGTCGACTTTCCTGGCATGCAGCCAGTTTGATCCATATTTACTAAGAACGGGAGGATGCCCATCAGTCTGGTGGCTAGCACTTTCGTTAGTATCTTTAAATCATAATTTAGAAGGGATATGGGTCGATATGCTGAACAGTATGAGGCGTCCTTCCCTGGCTTTTGTATCAGTACTATGTGAGCTTGCGACATTGAGTCAGGTAGCCTTTCTGCTTCTAAACTAAGGGCATATAACTTTTGGAGACGCGGGGCTAAGTCAGCTACGTACATTTTGTACCAGTCTCCTGGGAGCCCATCAGGGCCTGGTGTTTTGTTAGGGGGAAGTGAGCGAATTGCCATTTCAATCTCGGTCACCGAGATCTCCGCCTCCAGGGAGGCAACGTCCTCCTCTGTCAAGGTTGCCAGAGTCAGTTCGCGGAGATACAAGAGGTGGTCAGGGGATATCCCCCCGCAGCAGTATGTATTGTGGGTATAACCATTTGAAATTTGGGGTCGGCCACCAGACTAGCTGGGAGCCTCCCGTTTTTGTCCCCAGACTCAAAAATTCTGGCCCTGAGCAACCTCTCTGACGAGGCAGTCGAACCAGAGAGGTGTAAAGAGAGTGCCCTTCGAGCCTGTGCCAGGGAGGAATATGCCCTGGGAGAAGAGTCTGACGCAGACACCTCCACTGCCGTACTCACCCAAGACTCTAACTCTTTAGTCTCGGAGGCATAGTCCACCCTGTCAGCTTTAATTGCAGATATGTAATCCCCTCTTATAGTTGCCTTAAAGGCGTCCCAGGTCACCTGTGCACTGGTCACATTGTCATTACAGGTCCAATATTGGGCAATTTTCCCTTGCATATTCTCTTCTACTTTTTCATTCTGTAGCCAGCGTGTTGCCAGCAGCCTCTGTGCCCCCCCCCCCTCCAAGCTGCAGAATGACCTCTAGGGGGGAATGGTCTGAAATCTCCACCGGCAGGTAAGTTGCTGAGGCCACATAAGCAAGTGTAGCTGGAGAGCTAAAAACCAGGTCTATTCTAGAGCCCGAGCGGTGAACCGCAGATAAGTGGGAGTAGCGCTGTGCTTGTGGATTTTTCTATCTCCAGACCTCTGTAAGCTGCATGGCCGAGGCCCATTGCCCCAATTCGGGGTCCGGCAACCTGGTTGGATTAGAAATGTCCAAGGTTCGGTCCAGAATGCCATTAAAATCCCCTGCTATGATGAGTCTAGTGACCATATAAGGAGCCAGTCTGTCATACACCGTATAGAGTATGGACGTGGAAAAAGGGGGCGGAACATACATGTTCACAAAGGCAAACATCTGGGCCTCTATGGACAACAGCAATATGACAAACTGACCCCCCGGGTCGGAAATAACGTGTTCCACCTGGCAGTTCAGGAGAATGGACACCCCTCTAGAGTATGTGGCGTGGAAAGATTGTCTCACCCATCTCCTGCGGAGGGCCAAATGTCTACTGCCCGTCAGATGGGTCTCCTGAAGAAATAGGATATGTGGCTTATGTGCTTGTAGATACTTAAACATAAGTGCTCTTTTTGAAACGACTGTTTAAACCACGCACATTCCACGATACCAAGCTAAGCTCCATCTAGCGTGGAAATGTGAAATGGGACAACCCACCGGAGGAGGGGGGGGGGGGAGAGAGCCAACCACTCTGCAACCCGCACCCCCCCCTCCGGGCCAGCCGCCCACATGGAAGGATGAGAGAACAATTACCTGTATGTACCCAGTGTCATCACATGTGCAGGTATTCAGTATCAATGAATAGCAATATAGCAGCAAGCAAACAATCCCTGCCAACCCGCCAGAACCGTAAGGACAGGTCAGCTTCATCCCTAAACAAAAAACTGCAACAGTCTGTAATCCAAACTAATTGCTAAAATAAGAGAAACTAGGCAGTCCTATTTCTCTTATACTTTTGTGATGCGACAACAGTACTTTACCGTGGAGCCAGACTCAAAAGGGGGCAACGCCCAAGGGTGTAAAGATCTTCCATTCTATATTGCTCCGGTTACTCCAGTTATTGAAGGATGACAAAAGGAGTATACAGGAGAGTACCTAATTATGCGCCAGAATGTTCAGACCTGTTAGGGTAGGATAATGTATTGGTCAAACATCATGGGACATTCCAGGCAACCACAGCTTACCGCAGAGTAGAAAACCAGTAGTCGGCCTCTTCCGGGGAATCAAAGAATTTTGCAGTGCCAGCATGTACAACTCTCAGGCGGCTCGGGTACAGCATTCTGTAGGGCAGGCCTTTTTCTCTGAGGCGTCTGCGGATGTCTTGGAAGGTTTTTCTCTTCTGTAGGTCTGCTGAGAAGTCAGGGTAAAAGTGGATATCAGCATTTTCATACTTGAGGTGAGGATGTTTCCTGGCTTCACTGAGAATGCGGTCACAATCCCGATTAATTGAGGAACCTTACCAGCAATGGACGAGGTGGTGCCCCAAGGGGTCAACGACCAGTGGGAACACGATGTACTCGTTCGACCAAGTAGGTCGGCAGAACAGGCGCCAGCTCAAGGATGTCCTTGAAGAAAGCCTCAGCAAACTCTGCAGGTCGCTCGCCCTCCAGCAGGCCAAGCACTCTCAGATTCTGTGAGGCGGCCTCTGAACTTATCTAGATCCGCCCTTATGCAATTGCATTCCTCCGTGAGCTTATCAATACGGGTAAGCAGGGAGGATCTACTGTTTTTAATGGCTAGCAGGATCACCGCTGTGTCTCCAGAGCTGGAGGACTCCGGGGTGGCTGGAGCGAGCGGGCTCTCCTGGCTCGCAGCCATGTTCAGCTCAGCCAGCAGCGCGTAGAGCCTGTCAGCTAAGATGGTGTCTGGGCGCTCGGCCGGCGCCGGCAGGTGCTTTTTTACTGGACTTCGGGCCGCGGTTTTACCTTTTTGCCGGCATGAATGGAGGCACAAGGGCAAGTGCTGTCTGTTCCCGGTACCAGGGGCCGCCCAAACAGAGTCCCGTTGGCGCAGAGAAGGATGATATTATCTAGGAGGGACTTGGAGGTCTGGCAGGGCGGATGAAGAGGGGAAGCCTGCACCTCCGAATTAGGCCGGACCGGCCGCGGTGTCTCCCCGCAGAATACCAGCCTTAGGAAACGGCGGGGATCCACAGGCCTCACTAGGCCGGACCAGGCCACGGACGTCCTGGGAGCTCGGCCAGGCCTCCAGATCGTGCCAGGTGGGTGAATGGACAGTATGTGGGGACGGATGAGAGTGCCTTACCTCCCAGATCCGTCCGGGTTGAAGTTTCTCCGGGAGGCTGCAGATTGGCAAGATGGCCGTGGGTGTCCAGAGGCAATATCCCTCGGATGGTCACAGGCAGAGCTGCTGAAAGATACTGGTGTAGGACGCTGTGGGGCACCTGGATGGGCAGGCTGACAAGGTATCTGGCTCCTAACAGGTCGGTAGATGCACGGATGTCAGCGGTTTTAAAGTCAGGATTCTCGGAGCTCCTCGCAAAGACTTCCGCTGCCGCTCACATCAGGACACGCCCCCCTGTAGTTGTATTTAAAGCAGAACTTAAAGAGGAACTGCAGTCTGCTCACACAATTTGTAATAAAAACATCTTTGCCATTCTGAAGCTTCCCTCCAACCACTTTGCATATTTTATTTATACTGTGAAATATACTGCAGAAATCTCCCTCCACTGAGTCTGGCTGCAACCATTTTAACTGTGGGCAGCTGAAGCTGCTGCCTGTTCACTTACTGGATTTACACAGACGCACCTCCAACTCTGCAGCTCTCATTGGCCCTCTTATGATTCATCCCCCCCCCCCTCCCTTCCTGGCAAACTCTCTCACGAGAGTGAGAGAGAAAGTTGTGCAATTATGTCAAACACCTAGGCTTTTTTTCCAGACAAGAAACAGGAAGTGGGCTGTATAAGGTATTTACTAGCAGAAAAAAAAATGTTTTACTATCCAAAGTTAAAACAAGGGCAGAAGATTTAATAGAAAGTTGAAAAAAGACTGAAGTTTCGCTTTTAAAGTGGTTCTAAAGGCTGAAGGTTTTTTACCATCATTTAAATCATCATATGCAATTAGCAGACCTCCAGCTGTTGCAGTACAAGTCCCATGAGGCATAGCAAGACTCTGACAGCCACAAGCATGACACCCAGAGGCAGAGGCATGATGGGACTTGTAGTTGGAAGTCTGCTAATTGCATATCCCTGATTTAATCCAAGAGACAACCTGCGCCATCTGAGTGTAGCAAATAGTTAAAAATTCCTTTAATCAAAAAAATAGGCAACTTGCATTCGGGAGAGCTTGTGTGCTGCATATCAACACTTACTACTACAGAAAGAACCATCCTGCTGTGTGTGTGGCATCCGTCCATTCTTTGCATGAAGGTAAAAAACCTTCAATATTCAATTTGAGAAAGGAGCACGGCCATCGCGCCATTCACGGCCTGCCAGCTCAAGTATCGCGTCGCATTTTCAGTGACGTCATCACCCTTCGCCTGGATTCCAGTCTGCATCCCAAGCCTCGCTGTGACGCCCATTCACCGCTGCCGGCCGAATACCACCTAGCGGCTTTGGAGAGTAGCAGTTATTTGATTAAACTTGTGTTACAGTCTGCACCCAGAGGCGCCGCCTTGTCTTGTCTCGTCGTCACCTCCTACGACTTATTCAAACCCGATAGTGATCCAGGGATGTTCACGAGAGCAGCTGCTCTCCGGGTTCTCTCCCTCTTTATCTGACAGCGAGAGCCATGGGTTCCCACTGCTGTCAATCACAGCCAGTGAGAAGTGAATGGAGGCAGGGCCGAGCCCCATTCTGTGTCTTATGGCCACACAGAGTGGGGGCTCGGGAGCGAGCGCACATGAGTGCTTGCTATTGGGGGCATTCAGAGAAGAGAAGGAGCGCAGGCGGGGGACCAGAGAAGGGGAGGATCAGGCTGCTCTGTGCAAAACCATCGCACAGAGCAGGCAAGTATAACATGTTAAACTATTTTTTTATATTTTTTTAAAATAAATTTACCTTTTTAATATCCCTTGGCCTAGGGCCAGGAAAAGAAGTGAGAGAAATCCTGCATTGGACTTCAGCCTTGAGATGTCTTTGTTTCTGTGTTAAGGTTGTAAAAATATATGTATATTACACCTGCAGTCTTTGCTTTCTGCTTTGCAGTTGTTCACAATAATTCTACTTTACTGCTCCTCCTTCACAATGCATGTCTATCAGTTTGCCAACTGATTACAGGCCCCTTTTGCAGCATGGTATGTTGGTTTAATAATGTGTTGTGGTTCCTTTCATTTTGAATGACAACCCAACAAACATTCTGAGATAACACAGCTCCAATGTTCCTGTATTGAAGTGTACCACGATGCACAGTAATGCACTACAACATGTTGTGGTGTGCTGCATTGACAAAAATGATACATATCTATTTGTTGGGTTGTTGTGCAATGCCAACCCATTCATCTGAATGGTTTGCCTCAATGCAGTGTGCAAAAAATCACATTAATGCAGTGAAATGCACCGCAAAGGTGAATAGGTGTTATGACGGATTGCTTATGTCTGCAGGAGACAGAGTAGTAAGGATTAATGTACTCGGGACGCTGAGGCAACCTCCTCCCAGAACGATTTTTTTTTTTTGACAGCTTGAAACCGGCATTTAAAAATGCCCGTTAAGCCGCGTTTTCATGCCACGTTTAGCAGCGTTTTGCCGAGTTTGCGTCTAGGAGCATTTATTTAGGATAGCATCATAGGACCTTCCCAAAGCCCAAAAAAACAGTATTATTTAACTATTTCAGCCATTCTGTGAGACCAGAGTGAGTAGCAGCAGCAGCTGAGAGAGCAGCAGTGTACTTGTATCTACCTCAGTTTCAGTGCTTTTACTATGGATCCCATAATGAGCATATATGAGGAAATGCTCCTGACGTTGAGGAAGCTGGAAAGATGTCGGAAATCGTGTGCGAAGGCCAGAAACCCTAACCCTAAACTTGTTCTTTAAAGGGGAAAACCATAACCCTCTAACCCTAAACAGAAACCCCAAACGTGTTCTTCAAGGGGAAAACCCAAACCATAACCCCCTAGCCCTAATTAGAAACTCTAACCCTAAACTGAAACCCCAAACGTGTTCTTCAAGGGGAAAACCCAAACCATAACCCCCTAGCCCTAATTAGAAACTCTAACCCTAAACTGAAACCCTAAACGTGTTCTTCAAGGGGAAAACCCAAACCATAACCCCCTAGCCCTAATTGGAAACTCTAACCCTAAACGGAAACCCTAAACGTGTTCTTCAAGGGGAAAACCCAAACCATAACCCCTTAGCCCTAATAGGAAACCCTAACCCTAAACGGAAACCTTAAACTTGTTCTTCAAGGGGAAAACCCTAACCCTAAACTTGTTCTCAAAGGGGAAAACCCTAACTCTAACCATAACCCCTTTAACCCCAATGGGAAGCCCTAACCGTAACGGGAAACCATAAACCTTACCGTAACCCTAAACTTGTTCTTGTAACTTGTTCTTAAAGGGGAAAACCCTAACCCTAATCATTGTTGAAGCTACCTAGAAATTAACATGAGGGGAAAAATGCAATTAAAGCCAGATGTTAAATTTCATGCAACTATGTTTGATCAAGTCGGGGGTGAAGCTCAATGGTGGGGTCATCTGGTTGAAACCTAACAACATATGGGTCAAATTCCAATTATACTTTGGCTAACAGCAATGCTAGCGGTGTATTGGATCGGATCATGGGCTCATTAGGGGTATGTAAATGGTCTGTGAAGCATAGCAAACAATTACAAGTTCTTAAAATATTTTTGTTAGTGGTTTTTCATCATTTGGCTACATTTTTAAGTTTTGTAAAAAAAATTAGGGCACCTTTTTTAAAAAGCTAAACAAATGCGGCTAAACGCTCGTACCGCATTTAGCGTCGGAAACATCGGCGTCTGAACTCCTTTTTTTGCTTTCAAAGAAAAACCTCAATGCAACTGCCTAAAAAAAACGACATTAAACGAACATGTACACATAAGATAACATTGAATGAGTTCAGGGACAGCTGAAAAAAGCAGCCAACTCTCTCTCTGAATGTCCGTTTTACCAGCAGCAGTGTACATGAGGCCTAAGGCTCCATGTACGCTGCTGCTGCTGCTAAACGGATGTTCAGAGGCAGTTGGACACTTTTTGGTAAATGGCACTGCTGCTGAATGTGACCCATGCAAGTAAATGGGGTGGTGCTGCATCCTCCCAGGACAGCAGGTTGCATGCTCAGGGTAAAAACAGGCAGTCAAGAGACATATTGCCTCCATGTCCCGTTCCGTTTCAAATGCCTCTGAAAACTGTTTCACTGTGAATTGCTTTTCAGAGGGGAGGCAAGGGCTCCTGCATGTATGGACAAGCCCTTAGTAATTTCCCCTCATTGTGTACTTTGCAGGACAATTCTGTATATATGCCATTATTTTTAGTGCTGGATATGCTTTCTTTCATCTGTCACAATAGACACCATCCATATATAAATACTTCCGACCCTGATCTACATGTGTATGCTATCCCTTACTTGTCTATAGGTACATGCGACATAACGTCATCTCCATTATTTTGTGGGGTGTTTGATATTGGGGATTAACTGATTCACTCATTTAGTTCATGAGACGATTAATTGGTGATTATGAGATAATCAATAGTATCCCCTAGGTATATATCGGTACGCTCCCGATATCGAAACCAATACTTTGCGGTGTGATTTGCGTCAATACAAAATGAATGGGCGCAAATCGCACTGCAAATCTAGTGGGCAGTTTAAAAAAAACAAAAATAACGCACAGTACATATCTGGCCACAGGCAAAATAATCTACATAGTTGTCCCGGTCCGCCGATGATGCCAAGTCACGTCCACTGGAGGAGATGAAGGGGCGGTCCGGCCCCCAGTTGACATCCCTTCCACCTCATACCCACCGGTCCTGAACTTGTCCAACCCTGCGAGCACCTCCAGCGACCCTGATTTGCTATCATCGGCAGACCAGGAGACCTATGTAGATTTTGCATGTGGCCAGATATGTACTGTGAGGTCTAATATAATTTTTTTTTTTTTTTTTTTAACTGCCGACTAGATGGCGCTTCTCTCTATACACACACGCAGTGCGGGGAAATTGCATGTGATTTGGACAGGAATCATACCGCATTCCTGTTCAAATTAAATGTGATTCTTTGCAATGCCAATATTTTTTTTTTTTTTTTTTTCTTTTTTACGCAAATCACAGTATCGGTACTTGGTAACTGCGAGTACTTGACAGAAAATATCGGTACTCGTACTCTACTAATTTAATAATTCTTGCAGCTGCGACTAACAGCTGTATGCAGATAGCTGTGGCAGCTGAGCTTATACAATACAATGGTTACAAAGTATACAAACATGGCTTTTTTTTTTTTTTCCTCCCGTGTGCAAGAGGTTAAAGGAGGAACTGCAGTCTGCTCATATAATTTGTAATAAAAACATCTTTGCCATTCTGAGGCTTCCCTCCAACCACTTTGCATATATTATATATACTGTGATTTTTGTACTTGCCAAATATGCTGCAGAAATCTCCCTCCACTATGTCTGGCTGCAACCATTTTAACTGTGGGCAGCTGAAGCTGCTGCCTGTTCACTTCCTGGATTTGCACAGACACACAAG
Source organism: Lithobates clamitans (assembly GCA_037952925.1). NCBI lineage: Eukaryota > Metazoa > Chordata > Amphibia > Anura > Ranidae > Lithobates > Lithobates clamitans. The sequence goes on from JBBGZY010002143.1 coordinate 2,323,209, forward strand.
TTACACCTCCAGCCCTACAGCTCTCATTGGCCCTCTTATGACTCACCCCCCCCCCTCTCTTCCTGGCAAACTCTCACGAGAGAGAGATCTGTGCGTGATGTCATAAGCCTAGGCTTTTTCTCAGACGAGGAAGTGGGCTGTATGAGGTTTTTACTGGCAGAAAAAAAATATTTTATTATCCAAAGTTAAAACAACAAGGTAGAGCTGGGCAATTTTCTCCAAAAAAAAAAAAAAAAACCTCGATTCACGATTCGTGTGTGTGTGTGTGTGTGTGTGTGTGTGTGTGTGTGTGTTGTGTGTGTTTTTTTTTTTTTTTTTTTTTTTTGACACCGCGCTGGTCCTGTCCAGCCTCGCGGACTAGGCTGAAGCCGCGGCCTCGCCTAAAAACTGCTGCCCGCAGCTCCTCAGGACCGGCGCGGTGTCAGTGCCGGTCCTGGTGAAAAAAAAAAAAAAAAACGGGACAGATATCCTGTCCCATCCCCTGGCACCGGAGGGGGAGAGGAGACAAATGAGCGGAAGTTCCTCTTTTGGGTGGAACTCCGCTTTCACATCCTGCACTCTCATACCTTAGATCAGTCCCAATTCTTGCACCTTCACACCTCAGATCACTGTACCACCCTGCTCTTCTGTCCCAACAATGTACCCCCTTTCTCATCTGCCCCACCACTGTATCTCCGTGCACATCTGCTCCACCACTCTACCCCCTACTCTTCTGTCTCCCTGCTGAACCATCTTCTCACCTCACCTGACCTAACACTGAACTCATCTGCCCCACCACTGTACCTCCCCTTCACATCTGCTCCAACACTGAACCCCCCCCCCCCGCTTATCTTTTCTACCACTATAACCCCCTGCTCATCTGTCCCACCACTGAACCCCCTTCTCTTCTGTTCCACCATCGTACCCTTCTGCTCTTCTGTCCCACCGCTAAAACCCCCCCTCCTCATCTGCTCCACTGCTGTACCCCCTTCTCATCTGTGAGATGCACAATATGCAGATTGGTGAAAGGAAGCAGAGATGAGACACATCTACCTGTCCTGGCACACTCATCCTGCTGATCCAACTCTCACATCCAGCCCATGTGCTTGTATGTGATGTATGTGATGTATGTGATGTATGTGATGTATGTGATGTCACATACAAGCATCTGGAATGGATGCACAATGAGCTCAGGTCAGGGGCATTTTCTGAAAGCAGTGGGCCTGTGTGCAAATTCGAGGCCCCGCAGCTGAGAGTGGGGTGCCGAGCGCCGCAACAAAATTGAGTGTGATTTTCATTGCGCTGAATACTGGCTCTGGCTTAAAGGGACACAGAGTGCCGGGGTTCAGTAATAAGTGACACAAAGTACAGGGGTCAGGTGTAGGTAAGTTCAGAGGTTGGGAGTAGTTGATGTAGAGGTGGGTGGTGGTAGTAGTAGATGATGCAGAGCTGAGTGGGTCAGTAGTAAGTGACACACACAAACACATAAATATATATAACAAAGTTCCCAGAAGCTCAACAGTAATTCCACAAACTGTCACCTGATTGGGGTTTTCTCACTCACAGTGGAATCTCCTCTTCTTTCTGAGATTGGTAGTGGCAACCAAGCGAGTCGTCTTCCTCCAGATGGTGGGCGGGGCTAGCAGGACTGTGATTGGCTTTAGCAGTGGCCAATCGCAGTCCTCCTCCTCCTCCTGGAAACAGGGACCGCCCCCCCCTAACAGAACTGCACTCAATCTCTTCCCCATCACAAGAGCTGACAATCGCAGCTACAGCAAAGTTAGAGAACCAAACAATGTTTCCCATCTTTTAGGCCCCTTTCACATGGACGGCTGTTAAAAGCATGTTTTGTTATTTTGAAATTCGGAGAATCCTGGCACAGCATTCACTTGCAGTTGTACATTGCGATTAGCTGCATTTATGTGCGTTTACATGCGCCTGCGTTGGAACATTCTTGCCATTTCTGATGTGCTTCCTGTTTTTCTTTCCTTGTTGGCCCTGCTATCTGCAGGAGAAATGGTACACTGCGATTACCTGCAGTTATGTGCAGATAGCTGCAATAAATTGTTCCTGGACATAAATTAATTTTTTCTATGTAATGAAACGGTTGCTCAATGCAGTGTGTGAATGTGGCCATAGGAAAGCATTGTGTGTGTTTAGCTGCAGTAGATAACCTGATCTGTCCGCAGCTAAAAGCTGATTTCTATCCGCCCGTGTAAAATGGGCCTAATAATGTGTGGGGGCACAGTGCCTACCCCTCAGTGCGGGTGCGGCATGAGGGGAATTGTGAGATTGGAATGCATTAGTGTCTCACTGACAATTCCCTGCACTGCTCAGCTGATGGGGAGGGAGTCGAGTGCCGGAAAAAGAGGCTTTGCATGCTGCTTGTGGCACCAGTTCCGGGGGTTGCCTACCCCTGCCATATAGGCTTATCATTCATACAAATTGCAGCAGGTTGGGAGAAAGCGATACATAATTGCTAACATCATTTCTCCCTAGACAGCAGCTGCTACGCTCTCACCAATGGCTGTGTTTAGATGTCCTGGTGCCCTAGGCACACCTGAATAATGATACCTTTCTGTACAAACTCTGCATTATGTGTGTTGTGATCATTGTAGTTTGACGCTTGCCCCTAGGCAGATCTAAAATGCACAAATGAATTCAGCTCTGTAATCATTAACACATTACATGTAAGCAGTGAAGGAACTGAATTTGACCTTACAGTTCCTATATAGCAGGGCTGGACTGAGAGGAAGAAGCAGCACAAGGAGCAGGGGCGGCCCATCCATTAAGGGCACCCGGGGATGCCACCCTCTCTATCACGCCAAACCGCCCCCCCCCCCATATGTAGACTGGATATATCCATGGCCGCCGTGGGCACCCCCTATTTAGGTGTTTGGCCCCTTTTGTGGGCGCCTGAATTACAACGGCGGGGGTGTGTTTGTGTGTATGTGTGTGGGCTTCAAAAAAGGTGGACTTGGAGCGCAAAGCATTGCGCTCCGAGCCCACCCAGGTGTGTTTATAAAAGCAAATAAACTGCCTCTCTTTCAATCGGGAAGTGCGGGTCTAATACCCGTCACCTGGTTGGCTGAAGGCACAAGCGATCCTATTGGATGCCTAGCAGAAGGGAAGAAGAGACGCATGGGAAGCATAGAGGACACAGGAGCCGTTGCCTGACCTGTTGCTCGTCCCACAGCTCACGCCATCACCCGCTGCCTGACCCGCCACCAAAATGGGATAAGTGCCAGTCAGACAGTGAACAGGCGGGGGTCACAGTAAGGCTGCATATGATGGGGCACAGTGGTTGCATTTGATGAGCACAGTGAGGCTGCAAAAATTTTGAGCGCCACTGACAAGGAGCCAATCGGATCGTGAACTAAGAAGAAGCATGCTGATAGACAGCAGAGAGACGAGCTCATCACTGTGCTGATTCTCCTTTAAAGCAATATTAAAGTGTTGCTGATATTAAAAAATGTGCCCCCCCTGCAGGTTTTTAAATATTATTCTAAGTAGGGCTGAAACAACTAATTGATTAATCGATTATGAAATTAATCGATTACTGTTTTCATAATAGATTAATCGGCCAGTAACATAATAGGGTTAAAAAAAAAAAAAATGTGCCCTTTTATAGTACAAAAAGAGCAAATAATCGCTACTGTAAATAATACTTTCACAGTTGTACAGTAAAATGAACTCCTTACAGTAGTGATTATTTGCTTTTTTTTGTACTATAAAGGGCTCATCTTAGTTTTTTTTAGCCCCATTATGTTACTAAACGTCTTAGATCTGGTTCACATCTGCGTTTTTTGGTGCTTTTTGCAGAAACACACTACAGTTCATTTAACATGGTTTCCTATGGGACACGTTCACATCTGTGCTTTTTTTTTAGCCGCTGCGTATTTGGAAAGGGTCAGGGACTTTTTTTTTTTTTTAACGCGAAGTAGTGCTTTTTTGGTTCAATATACTTCAATGGAGAAGCTGCAGAAAAGCATGTAAAACGTTTTTGCAGCAATTTTGTGTTTTTTAATCTGCCCAACAAATTGGCCAAAAAACAGTATGTCTCTTCTTATAGTATATACAGTATATCTCTTCTAATAGTATATACAGTATGTCTCCTCTAATAGTATATACAGATTGTAAGCTCTAAGGAGCAGGGCCCTCTGATTCCTACTGTATCAAAGTGTATTGTATTTGTACTGTCTACCCTCAAGTTGTAAAGTGCTACGTAAACTGTTGGCGCTAAATAAATCCTGTATAAAAATAGTATGTCTCCTCTAATAGTATATGTAGTATGTCTCCTCTAATAGTATATGCAGTATGTCTCCTAATAGTATATGTAGTATGTCTCCTCTAATAGTATATGCAGTATGTCTCCTCTAATAGTATATGCAGTATGTCTCCTCTAATAGTATATGCAGTATGTCTCCTCTAATAGTATATGCAGTATGTCTCCTCTAATAGTATATGCAGTATGTCTCCTCTAATAGTATATGCAGTATGTCTCCTCTAATAGTATATGCAGTATGTCTCCTCTGTCTGTTATTCTCAGAGTGGATTCGATATTTTGCTCCCTAACCATATACCGTATATACTCGAGTATAAGTCGTTCCGAGTATAAGTCGAGGCCCTAATTTACCACAAAAAAATGGGAAAAACTTATTGACCCGAGTATAAGACGAGGGTGAGAAATGCACAGCTACTGTAAGTGGAAAAGAGGGTCAACAATGCCCATTTGCAGCATCACTGTGCCCATTTGCAGCCATAGGTCCCCTGAGCTTCAAACTCGGTAGTTAAGGGTCTCTGAACCCAAAGGGTCCCGAAATGACATTGCTGCAGATAGACACAGTTGACCGAATTTGGGGCCCCGTATCTCGGGGCCACTTAGTGCTAAGAACCCCAAATTTGGTGTGCAAACCCAGTGGAACTAGCACCATAAAATTTCCAAAGCTGGGGTTTCTAGCACCAAGTGGCCCCGAGATACAGGGCCCCACACATCAGTTCAGAAAATGTCAAGCACTTTTCTGCAGCAGAGAATGACATTTTCCGAACCAGTTTTGGGGCCCCATATCTCAGGGCCACTTGGTGCTAGGAACCCATTGGATATGTTATGGTACCAGGTCCACTGGGTTTGCACACCAAATTTGGGGTTTCTAGCACCAAGTGGCCCTGAGATATGGGGCCCCAAAGTCGGTTCGGAAAATGAAATTTTTTGCTGCAGAAAAGTGCTTGACTCGAGTATAAGTCGAGGGGGGCACTTTTAGCACAAAAAAATGTGCTGAAAAATTCGACTTATACTCGAGTATATACGGTAGTTGGTAATTTATATTTACCACTGCATAGAGATATTTAAGAATAACTTGCCCTTTTTTTTTTTTTTTTTTTTTTTTTTTTAAACTTTACACATCAACTAAATTATACACCACACTTTTTTTTTTTTTTTTATTTTTTTTTTTTTTAAGGTTATTAACCGATTAATCAAAACAATAATCAACCAACTAATCGATTATGAAAATAATCGTTAGTTGGAGCCCTAATTCTAAGCATTAAAAAAAATAAAAGCAAACGTTACTTACCTGAAGGAGAGTCCTCCGAGAGCCAAGGCTCTCGTGCACATCACTAGAATGCGATGGGGCTCAGGTAAGTATTGGGGGGGTGATGCCTCACAGAGAAGGTGTGTTCTGTTTTTTGTTTTTATATGTTTTGTTTTTTCACTTTTTTATGCATAGACTGCACTGCATACTAGTACATTATGACAGACTTGCCTACAAATGGAGCCCTCCAGCTCAGCACTATCATGGCTCCCCGGCGCTTCCATCTTTGTCCAGTCTTCCTTTCGGAATGCGCACGGGAGTCACATCGCTGCAGCGTACACAGCAGGCCGTAAATGCGGTCTGAGCTGCGCATGTGCAGGTCCTCTAGGGTCTCCCCTGTTATAACTGCCTGTCAGCAGTTTTTGTGAATCTTGCTTTACTGTCACTTTAAGACCCCTTTCACACTGAGGCGGTTTACAGGCATTTTTGCCCTAAAAATAGCGCCTGTAAACTGCCTGTTCTGCAGCCCCAGTGTCCGAGTGCTTTCACACTGAGGCGGTGTGCTGACAGGACAGGGAAAAGTCCTGCAAGCAGCATCTTTGGGGTGGTGGGGGAGTGGGGAGAGGTGTATACACTGCTTGTCCACCGCCCCTGCCCATTGAAATGAATGGGCACCTGCCGAAGCGCCTGCAAAGTGCTTTGACGCTTTTCGGGTGCTACCGTGTTTCCCCGAAAGTAAGACAGTGTCTTACTTTCTTTTTATCCCTAAAAGCCCCACTATGTCTTACTTTCGGGGTATGTCTTATATTGGGAAAAAAAATTTTTTTTATTCTTTATTGCAATATGTGTTTTTTTTTTTTTTTTTTTTTTTAATCAGCCCTGTTGGGGGGCTTTGGTGAGATATCAGGGGTCTTAACAGACCTCTGATATCTCCCCCTTGAGACAGAGAAAGAGACAGAGGATAGAGATTCCCCAGTCCCTTTCTCTGCAGCGTCAGCTGCACTGAGAATGAAAGGAGAGAAGACAGCGGCTCCTCTCCATTCATAAACTGACACATCGTAATCACAGGAGGTTACAATGTTTCAGTTATGTGAATGGACAGAGTCAGCTGACTCTGTCTATTCACAAAGGAAGGAGGAGGGGGAGGACGGAGGAACGGAGGGGGAGAACGGAGGGGGACAGAGAAGGAGGGGAGAACGGAGGGGACAGCGGGGAGGCACAGAGGAGGAAAGCGGAACGGAGGGGGAGAACGGAGGGGGACAGAGAAGGAGGGGGGAACGGAGGGGACAGCGGGGAGGCACAGAGGAGGAAAGCGGAACGGAGGGGGAGAACGGAGGGGACAGAGAAGGAGGGGGGAACGGAGGGGGACAGCGGGGAGGCACAGAGGAGGAAAGCGGAACGGAGGGGGAGAACGGAGGGGGACAGAGAAGGAGGGGGGAACGGAGGGGACAGCGGGGAGGCACAGAGGAGGAAAGCGGAACGGAGGGGGAGAACGGAGGGGACAGAGAAGGAGGGGGGAACGGAGGGGACAGCGGGGAGGCACAGAGGAGGAAAGCGGAACGGAGGGGGAGAACGGAGGGGGACAGAGAAGGAGGGGGGAACGGAGGGGACAGCGGGGAGGCACAGAGGAGGAAAGCGGAACGGAGGGGGAGAACGGAGGGGGACAGAGAAGGAGGGGGGAACGGAGGGGACAGCGGGGAGGCACAGAGGAGGAAAGCGGAACGGAGGGGGAGAACGGAGGGGGACAGAGAAGGAGGGAGGAACAGAGGGGACAGCGGGGAGGCACAGAGGAGGAAAGCGGAACGGAGGGGGAGAACGGAGGGGGACAGAGAAGGAGGGGGGAACGGAGGGGACAGCGGGGAGGCACAGAGGAGGAAAGCGGAACGGAGGGGGAGAACGGAGGGGACAGAGAAGGAGGGGGGAACGGAGGGGACAGCGGGGAGGCACAGAGGAGGAAAGCGGAACGGAGGGGGAGAACGGAGGGGGACAGAGAAGGAGGGGGGAACGGAGGGGACAGCGGGGAGGCACAGAGGAGGAAAGCGGAACGGAGGGGGAGAACGGAGGGGGACAGAGAAGGAGGGGGGAACGGAGGGGACAGCGGGGAGGCACAGAGGAGGAAAGCGGAACGGAGGGGGAGAACGGAGGGGACAGAGAAGGAGGGGGGAACGGAGGGGACAGCGGGGAGGCACAGAGGAGGAAAGCGGAACGGAGGGGGAGAACGGAGGGGGACAGAGAAGGAGGGGGGAACGGAGGGGACAGCGGGGAGGCACAGAGGAGGAAAGCGGAACGGAGGGGGAGAACGGAGGGGGACAGGGAAGGAGGGGGGAACGGAGGGGACAGCGGGGAGGCACAGAGGAGGAAAGCGGAACGGAGGGGGAGAACGGAGGGGGACAGAGAAGGAGGGGGGAACGGAGGGTTCAGCGGGGAGGCACAGAGGAGGAAAGCGGAACGGAGGGGGAGAACGGAGGGGGACAGAGACCCGCACCCCCAGCGGCCCGCACCCCCAGCCCCACTCTTTGTACTGCACGTCACTGGAGGCAAATCCCCCCGTGTTTCCCCGAAAGTAAGACATATGTCTTACTTTCGGGGTACGGCTTATATTAGCTGACCCCTCTGAAACTCCCGATACGTCTTACAATCGGGGGTGTCTTACTATCGGGGAAACACGGTATTAACCCTTTCCTCGGCCACTAGTGGGGTTAAAAACGCCCCTATAACAGCGGTAAAACGCCACTAAAACTAGCAGCACTTTACAGCTAATACCCCCCCCCCCCCCTGTAAAAGGAGTACAACTGTGCAGTCACAGGCTAGAGGTGGGTTCAGGATGACTTTTTTTTTTGTATATATTCTTTTGTAGTTAAAGAGGAAGTTAAGTCTTTCTGTTTAATTGTACCTACAGGCAGGGCTTTTTTTCTCAAGCAATAGGTGCTGGAACTCAGCCACGACCCCCCAAAACTCCTCCACCCACACATATAGAGTGCAGAGCTGTCACTTGTAAAACACAGAAACCGGACTTCTGTGTTTACAAATGATTGTGGTGAGCAGCCCCCTCCCCCCCCCCCAAGGGTCTGAGCCAGAGGTGGTTCCCTGAAAAAAAAAGCCTATAAATATTTAATTATCTCCTAAACTTGCACCGTTGTGTGTGTGAAAAAAAATATATTTATATTTATATATATATATATATATATATATATATATATATATATATATATATATATATATATATATTATAACATGTGGTGCGATATATGCCAGTGAATAAAAACGTACACATGAGAAGGAAGAAAAAAGTCCATGTGAAAGGTTCCACGGTGTATACCACCGATTTTGAAGGACCTATAACAATGGTGCTATAAAGCAAAGAGTCCATATAAGTGATGATGTGAGTATGGAAATCCTCAATATTCTATAACCAATAGTGCTATAATACAAAGTCCTTATAAGTGATGATGTGGATATGGAAGTTTTCAATATTTAGGAGAGGTAGGATGTTCCTGCAGCCAAAATCATATAATATTAATGCCGCTTACCAGATCAGTAGGACCTCAGATTATAGAGATCATAGGAGCCTGTTGCATCAGCCTGCCGGCATCGATCACCTTCACCTGTCCTTCAATCCAGGGAATGCGCTTTCGATCAGCCCCAACGATCAAAGGTAACTCCCCTCTTCTCTTGAATACCACAATGCTGGGGAAGATGTTAGCGGTGTGCAGGCGTCGCTGCAGGGCTTCGTTCTAAGGTAAGTATTTCATAATGAGCTTGTATGCAATGCATACAAGCTCATCATGCCTTTTTTGTGTTCGGGTTTACAACCTCTTTAATGTACTGTTCATTTAGATTTTGTTTTTTGTTTTTTTGGCTGGCTTTTAAAGCTAATTCTAGAATACTTTATTTGAGACCATGTAATCTACTCTGCATTTGCATTTAGTGAGAAGATAAAGTGTTCTCTGAATGGCAACCGTGCCACAGAACCCAGAAGTTGGTGGAGATTGCTGGGGTAGCGATGCCTACTACAGTGATTTCCAGCTTCTAGAATAGGGGTCTCCAAGCTTTCTAAACAAAGGGCCAGTTTACTGTCCATCAGACTTTATGGGGGCAGACTGTGGTCATTGGGAGTAGAAAATATCCTGGCATCCAGTGGGAGTAAGCAATGACCTATTGTTGGTGTCAGTGGGAGGAATCGTGCCCCGATGTTGGCGTCAGTGGGACGAATCATGGCCCGTTGTTGGTGTCAGTGGGAGGGATAGTGCCCCGTTTTTGGTGTCAGTGGGAGGGATAGTGCCCAGTTGTTGGTGTCAGTGGGAGGAATTGTGCCCCGTTGTTGGTGTCAGTGGGAGGAATTGTGCCCCGTTGTTGGTGTCAGTGGGAGGAATTGTGCCCCGTTGTTGGTGTCAGTGGGAGGAATTGTGCCCCGTTGTTGGTGTCATTGGGAGGGATCGTGCCCCCCTGTCGTTGGTGTCATTGGGAGGGATCGTGCCCCGTCGTTGGTATCGATGGAAGGAATTCTGCCCCATAGCCCTGCATTGGTTTGGGACAGTCTGCCGCTGGAGCGCCGTCTGCTAGGGAAGCAGAGGATTGTAAATTAGAGCAGTGTTTCTCAACCTTTTTTTCAGTCAAGGCACACAAAAAAAACATGGACAGTCTTGAGGCACCCCATTTTAAAATGTAAGAACTAGTCTAATATTTTTACATAATGCCGCACCATCCACAAGTCCAAGTAGGACACCCAACGTTGGGGGTGATTTTATTCTTCCAAAGCAAATACAATTTTGCAAACTGGTACTGACTAGTATTCCAATGTGTCGCCATCACTCAGCTAATGTGACCCCAGTGCTGATGAAGAGGGGCAAGGGAGGGGTAAACAAGGATGCTGTGCAGGCAACTGACATCCTCCTTATCGACTGATGACAACATTGGTCATTAGGATGCCGGCAGCTAAAAGGTTGTAATGGTGCACAATAAAACCCGTGACTTATGCCCCGTACACACGGTCGGATTTTCCAACGGAAAATGTGTGATAGGACCTTGTTGTCCGAAATTCCGACCGTGTGTAGGCTCCATCACACATTTTCCATCGGATTTTCCGACACACAAAGTTTGAGAGCAGGATATAAAATTTTCCAACAACAAAATCTGTTGTCGGAAATTCCGATCGTGTGTACACAAATCCAACGGACAAAGTGCCACGCATGCTCAGAATAAATAAAGAGACGAAAGCTATTGGCTACTGCCCCGTTTATAGTCCCGACGTACGTGTTTTACATCACCGCGTTCAGAACGATCGGATTTTCCGATAACTTTGTGTGACCGTGTGTATGCAAGACAAGTTTGAGCCAACATCCGTCGGAAAAAATCCATGGATTTTGTTGTCGGAATGTCCGAGCAAAGTCCGACCGTGTGTACGGGGCATTAGTGTAACTAAAAGGCAGCCTTCATTCACATGCCAGCTTGTATATCATTTTTGGGCAATTTTTAGGCATTTTGCCAAGGCACCCCTGAAGTATCTTGGGCACCCTGGTTGAAAAAGGCTGAGTTATAATGTAAAAAAAACTCCCTTAGAATAAAAGAGCAGTTCCCTCTTGCAGTACGGGTGCAGTCCCATAAGGGGGATTTTTTTAGTTTCCTGGAATTGGGCTTTAAAAAGCTTGCATGGACCCCTTTTGCTTGCTTTAAAAAAAAAAAAAATCTGAATTCAGAGGTCTATCGCCGATGGAAAAGTCAGAGGATTTGGTATTGGTGGCAGTGTGCTGAAGGACTATAGTTATCAGGAGTACATCACATTCGTGTAGCTCAGTATCATGTTTGTACTGAGAAGACTAGCCCCAGCCAGAAGTGTCATATCAGAGCTGTAAAGTGTCCCCGACATCAGCAAAGTGTTGAGTGTCACTTTTTATGTATCTGTGTTCACAGAGGCTTCCTGTAGTGATAGCCTGCCGTAAAAGACCTGACACTTCAACACATTTGATAGATGACTCTAATGGTGGCCCTTACACATCTCCCCCTTTTTTATTATTCAGTCAATGTGCAATTTGATCAAAACTATCAAATTTGCAAACCATCAAATAGCCATAACTTCCTTCCGATCGATTAAAGCTAGCCAAAGATGATAGGATTTTCTGGGGGAACACAGTGGCTGCAGAAAAGAAAATGGATTCCCCCACGGAGATTGTGTGTTCTTACAGGGAGAACACCGTGATTATTGCTAGCGGCTATAGTCACTGTCCATTATGGCATCCTACAAATCCGACACCCTGGTTGTATCCAAGGTAATCGATGGATCAGCTTGAGTACAATCAGCTTGTCCATACACGGTTCAAATCTTAGCCAGTCCCTGCTGACTCCGTTTAGATCGGATTCAATTAAACTAAGACAATCGGCCATGGTGGCATATCAACGATCACTTTGTATCAGTCAGCATTACGAAGATACTTTGTTCATGAATACAATCATATTTGCATCGATCAGCTTATGAGATTACATGGTGGAATCGGAGATGCCATTTATAATTTACAACAGTAAGTTATGCTTATATAAAGCAGACCCTAAATTATCTTTAATTTTGCCCTGCCTCTTCCCTCTCACATTTTGTTATTCATTATGTATGTATATATTTTGTTCGTTCTCTCTTTCGTTCTCTTTCTCACCACTCGGCTTCTGTGCATGCGCAGATCTACTGAAGGGCTTTGCCAGAATCCAAAACCCTGCAGCACATCTGTGTAGGTGTCCCACATATCGTCTTCTATGGAAGTTCGAAACCTGCTGCATTTTGCACATGCATGGAAACTTCCCTGCGCATGCACAGATCTGTCAAGTCTCTGCCAGGACCTGAAGGCTGAGCAGAGTCCTTCAGGACATCTAAACATGCACGAGAAATAGGAGTATAGAGTGAAATCCGCTTCCCCGTGTGAAGTATATTAGTCAAATGTTGACTAAAGATCTCTTCCAATAGGAATAATCTATCTAAAAGGAAATGATCATTTACCAAAGTGTCTATGGTAATCTCGTACCTCCCAACTTTTTGAGATGGGAATGAGGGACACCTATCAGCAAAAGTATGCAGGCATAGGACACACCCCATTGCCACGCCCCCTTAAAGGAGAATTGTACAAAAAACAAGATTTGTTAAACCCACAAGTGCTTGTTTTTTTGTTTTTTTTTCTACTACTATTCCTTTATATTGGCTTCTGGAATTTACAAATGCAACAATTTAGAAATCGGATGAAAGGTTTAGCGCTGGAAAACACTTTTTGATAGATAAAAAGTGCTTTTTATATACATCTATATAGATCAGACCAACATGAGGGACAATAGGACATTGCTCCAAATCAGGGACAGTCCCTCAAAATCAGGGACAGTTGGGAGCTATGGGTAACCAGAACAAAGATCTGATATAGCAAAAAAAAAAAAAAATATTTTCTTTATGTAAATTGTGCTGTTGTGGAGACTTTGAGGATCCCCAACACATAGGACCCAACACGTGCCACCATGCAGTGCTGCTTTGTTTATCTGCTTTAAGGAGAATTACTCTTATATCCTTTCCAGATGACAGGTGTCAGACTCCCCCCTCCCCCTTTTTGGTAACCTGTTTCTTTTTTTACTAATCTGGCCAGGAAGTAAGGAGAACACCGTATTTAGTCAACATCTGGTGTTTTGTTTTTTCATTATAAGGGTGAAATCCAGGCAGACATTAATAAAGCTCTATAATTTTGAATCCCTTTCTGTTGGCTTTAGTTCTACTTTAATTGCATATCTTATGACTTTGTCATGGGGCAGTGTAATTTTCTATGCATTGCAGGCAATTCATGGCTGGAGGGAGGGGTCAGCAGGGTGTGGTATATTGCTTCCTGAAAACCTCACAGCATGGGTCACGTTGGTGAGATTCGAGAAACCCTGCAAATCCACTACGGGTTCCCGCATCGCACCCGACTCGCAGGCAGTTCACACTGCCATATGCGACCCGCTGGGAGTGTCAATACAAAGTTAATGACCCCCCCCATATAGGTTCGCATATCACAGTGCGAACTGTCAATTTGAACATGAATCGGATCGCATGGGTGTGAGCATCCATGCGATCTGATTCTGGTGTGGACCAAAAAAAGGGTCCTGCACGATTTTGGTCCAAATGCGATTCAGCCATACAATATGTATGGCTGAATTTTGCATCCCACAGACATCGCATGTGATTTGCGCAGCAGTGCGGTCCCAATCGTATGTGCACTAATGTGAACCCAGCCTTAAAGAACTAATATACAGTGAATGAAAGAGACAGGCAAGGGATTGTCAGGTGGGATAAAAGCACGAGATGATGCTGGACGTCCTCCACACAGCAACTGAGGCAAGCTCGATCAGCCTTTCTGCAGCTTCTAATGCAATCTGTGAATAATGCGTTCAGAAGAGGAATCTGTACAACCTTGCAGGAAACGTAAGGCAAACCGGGTCCCCTCCACTGCCAGGCAGGGCTGTGCTGTGTGTCAGAGCTGTGTAAATCTCAGAACTGGATAGATATAGATACAAATCGCAAAGTGGTCATCAACCCTGTCCTCAGGGCCCACTAACAGGCCAGGTTTTATGTATTACCTTGGGGAGATGCAGACAAGAATACTGCAGTCACTGAGCAGCAAGTGATATCACCTGTGATGTATTTCAGGTATCTTGCAAACCTGGCCTGTTAGTGGGCCCTGAGGACAGGGCTGATGCCCACTGCTTTAGAAGGTAAAATGGCTCCCTTATATTACATTTTATTAATTTTTGATTAGCGATCATTGGAGGAAAATACTATTTTTTTTTTTCTTTGGTATAGAGTAGGAAATTCATAAATCTCCGGTCAGATTACCCCCCCCCCCCCCCCCAAATCTATGCCTCCTTGGGACAATTTTGCTTCACTTCCTCATTCAGTAGGCACAATAGGAAGTAAGTTAGACAGTTGTTACTTCAAGTGCCCCTGAACTCTATCATTGCTTTACTTGAGGCGTGTGTAGACTGGCTTTGGGTTTGTGTTGATGGGGAGATGCAGCTTGCTTTCAGGTGCATTTTTGCTTGCATCTAACATCAGTATGAGACACTTCTAAGATCAGTCAGTCCGTTGACAGGTGTATATGACCATCAGTTAGTTGGTCCCCATCTGACCTGTACCTGACCACCTTCTGACCCGTTGCTGATCTCCACCGAACTTCAATGTGACCTACAGTTGATCACCTTCTGACCTATTGTTAATCCCTACCTGACCTCCACCTTCTGACCGGTTTCTGATCTTCACCTAACCTTGATATGACCTACATTTGACCTCTATCTGACCAGCAGTTGGGCGCCTTCTGACCTAATCTCGTTATGACATGCAGTTGGTCACCTTCTGACCGGTTGTGGATCTCCACCTGACCTGCAGCTGACCTCCATCTATTCTCCATCACCCTGCTTCTGCTGGTTTTGGATAAACGCTGCATCTGTACACAGCAACACAAACTGGATTATTAGCTGTATCAAGCTTGTGGATGCAAACTGTCAATGTCCAGGGCCAGTCAGAAGCTGGAATGCTCGGTACATGCAAACTGCAGCGGCTCCAGCCATTGTTTTGTACAGGGTACAAATCCGGCCATGCAGTTGTTTACACACATTATGTATGAGGCTAGTTTTCTCACCCAGCAAGAATTGCTACTTTTCACACACCACCACCCATGAAAATGAGCCCCCCCCCAACACCTGAATTCTTCTTGATCTGTGTAACTCAAAGATGTGGTAGGGGTAGGTATTTTCTACTAAAAGGGGTTGTCGGAAGTGTGGGGTGTGAGTGGAGAGGTCAGTAGAGAGGCATGAGGAGGCATGGAGAGTGAATGTCCATGAAATGATCTTTATTCCCATCCTGGATTGTTGGGGGATCTAATGACACCTTAGGGCAGCATTCGTGGAAGCCAACACGTTATGGGACCTACACTAATCTCCTGGGTTCTTTCTTTCACAGAAATAGATGTAGGTTTCTGTTACCAGTTAGGGCTCATTCACACTATATCAGTAGGGCTGTGTTGATGTGTCCTGTTCACACCCCAATGTTGTGTTGAGGTGGGTTGTGGTGCATTGTATAAGAATGCAGAGATGTTTCATTTTTACACAATGCATCTCACCACATGTCATTTAACTTCAGTGCATCACTAAGCACTGTGATGTGGAGATACGCAGTGCAAAGCAATACACAGCCGCACCAAATTCAGAAAATGACAGGAGCCTGCAGGGAGAAGAACGCACAGATTCAGTAGAGGGGGTGGTTTTGGGGTGGGTGGCTGTGGACTGTTTCATGCTGCAATCTAAATATGAGTGTAAATGAAACCTGGTCAGAAAGGTGAGCTTGGCTTTTAAAAGTAGTGTTGCATTTTCTGCAGGCTATACATAGTTTGTCCCTGCAGGGCTTTGGGCTCACTGTGGGTAGTTGCTAAGTGAACATTCTGCTTATGGTGATGTGTATCTTCTCACCTGTGTTGCTCGCCTCTCAGAGCTTGTGCACCACTCTCGGGACATCTGCGCAATCCTCTTCAGGGTTTCTTTTGTTTTGATGAGCCTGCTTTGTTTTTCTTTGTGGTGTGTTTTTTTATTTTTTTTGTTTTATTCCTTTCATTTAGAAGTGATTTTCCGCTGCACTTTGTGCTCTTCTTCCCTTTTTTTTTTTTCTCCTTTTAGTCCTGTATTGCATTTCGATCGATCCCCCAGATGCAAGGCAATGTAGTATGCACTGTAGCCCGCTATAGTTTTTGGCATATTTGAACAATGGTATAGCTCATTTGCAGGGACTGTCGCGCCCCCTCCCTCTTTCATCCTTAGTTGTCCCTCCATATTGGTTTGATGTATAGACCTCTATAAATATACTATTTTAAAGGGATAGACCAACTTCTAGAAAAAATTTATAAATGCACCCACATTGATAAAAAAAAAATTGTGCATTTATAAACTTTTTGCATTGGCAGCTGCAAAGCATTGCAGCTGTGATCAGCGCATGGCAGGTGCAATGCACAGGCTTCTATAGACTCTTCTCCCCCAAATCAGGGTTTGTACTAAGGTATGGACCTACTGTTGGAGGGCTAGGGGAAGTAAACCCTGGACTAAAAGTGTGGTGCTTCATGGAGCTCCGAAAGTCCCTTTGCCGTGATGGACTATGTTTTTCCATTGACACATGCATGTGAATGGATGCCATGATAGCTGTGTGGGTGGAGTTACACATAGCCTGCTGGAAGAAGCACCCTGCAATTCAGGTAAGTGAGGGAGGGGGGCTGGGGAATGTGACTATGTATTCTGTTATACCCCCCCAGGCCTCATGCACATGGATGTTTAATTGCTCAAAAGTCCTCCAGCGTAAAAGCCCTGGTGCTTTCCCGTGCCCAGGGATCAGCCAGAGCAGCATTCAGTTGCCAAATCAAGTGACTGGCTGACTGTACGAGGTCGTACTTGTGTGTAAGGCCTGCCATACACGGTTTGAACCATTTAATTGGCAGGCTGAAGGTACCAAGTGGATTAATCGATCAACCTGGGTACAACCACCCTGCCGGATTCGCTTCCAATTATTGCAAGAGGCTGCTGTAGCCGGTGTTCTGCCGAGAAAGTTCTGCTAGGCGTATAAGTTCCCCCCTCTACTGCGCCTGCGCAGTAGGTATCGGCGGAAATAGCTGAAGCAGAACAGCTGAAAATCAGCTGTACACGGCGCCTGCAAGAGGGCCCCTCGCGGGCTCGCTTCGCTCGCCACGCTTCGGGCACGGCCTCGCTGCGCTCGGCACTTTTAGATTCCCCCTCTAGGTCCACTTGGATGGTGGGGAAGGAACCTGGACCCAGAGTGCAGGCGCCGTGTACAGCTGATTGAAGCATTTGAGCTTCGGCTATCTCCGGCGGCTGAGAGTAGTATGTACTGCGCAGGCGCTGCGCCTGCGCAGTACAGGGGGGGAACTTATCCGCCGAGGGAACATTCTCGGCAAGACACCGGCACTAGCGATAATCACCATCTTCTCCCGGCGGTAACGGATCCCCCCTCTTGCTGGAAGAAGACAATGGCCCGGCAGGAGGTATTCCCCTGTCAGCGCTGTCTGTACTGATGGGGGGGGATCGTGCAAATTTCTTTCCTGCAACAGGTGGCTGCAGAAAAGAAATTTGCACCATCTATGGCCAGCCTAACGTGTTATACTACACTAATAATGTTTATCTAAGGCATTATTATAATGTAGTATTATAAGTACACTATTCATATTTTTGTGTTTAACCAAGGGGTTGAACGAAAAAAAAAAAAGACCTGATTCCACCATCCACACACTTCATGTGGATGGGGGATGGGGGAATACTTCTCGCTGAGTTGTTATATTCTGACAGTGGGCAAACTTCTCCACTATGATCGGTGCGGCAGGTAGATCAGCTTCTGTCTGACCAACCTGCCCATACATGGAGTCAAATTTGGCTGGACCCTGCTTAAACGGCCAAATTCCAATCCATGTGTGCTCTCAAACTCTAAAGTATTGCATTTGTTCTTTTAAAAGGCCAGTAGAAAGCAGAAATGGTAGTCAAAAAACGTGTGGGTTTAACCAATCCATTATTTTTTACACATGAGAAGACGTGTGTCCTTTGCCTACATATTGTATCTTGTACTAAAAGGCGTCCATTTTCCTCATCTGAGAAAGCTGGGAAGTATGCATTGTCATGGGAAAAGAAGAGTGATAAAAACGCCTAATACAGTGGTAACATAGTCATATAACTGAACAAAGAGGGAGAAAAGCACACTGGTGGAAGGAAACGGGAAGAAATAATTAAATAAAAGGAAGAGAACTGGAGCTGTAAAGATTGATGGCTGTGGGAATTTCCTTGCTTGTTTGTGTACAAGATTCTTTGGGCTGAACAATTACATACCTTGATGTCAATTACCCTGAAAGTAAACCATTATGGACAGAACTATGTGGGCTACCATAGGCGTGTCCACAGTGTGCCAGATTTGCCTGGGCATACCCTAATCACCCCAATGGCAGGACTTTTTTCAGCCAGAAAGTGTCAGAACATCATTCTGCCACCTCCAGCTGCCCTGTCTTCTGGAGCTCTGTGTTCCGGCGCCGCAACCACAGGCATCTGTTTTATTTGGTGCTTTGGGAAATCCTGTCCCCATCTGCCACCTATCAGTCCTATGTAGCACATAGCCGAGTGAAGTGTTCTGAAGCTCCTGTTCGGCTCTGTGGATGGGGGGAGAAGGGGTGAGCTATAGGGGGGGAGGGGGAAGGGGTGAGCTGTGGAGGGTGAGGTGAATAGGTGGGCTGTGGATGGGGAAGAAGAGGTTAGCTATGGATGGTGAGATGCACGTCATGTTTGCTATGCATTCCAGAGTCTTGTACTCTGTGTGTGTTACACATTCCTAAACCTTACACCTTTTGTGATACCCCTAAGGAAGGGCGGGAACTTGGCCAGAGAAGGGCTTTGAGCTTTATGCACCCTAATGCAAAAGGCTGTATACACCTATGTTGGCTACCATTATTGCCTTCCATTACAAATGTTCAGTTGCCTGACTCTGGGAGAGCCCAATCACACATACTGCAGTGTGTTAGGTGGGTGCACATTAACAGGCTTTGGGGTTTATTTACTAAAGGCAAATTTACTTCGCACTACAAGTGCACTCGCTGTACATCGGAGGGGGACATGCAAGATAAACATTTTTGCTTGTACATGATTGGATGGTAAAATCGGCAGAGCTTCCCCTGCTTTCAGATCCTCCCCTCAGATCTTTAGCGACTGCACTTGCAGTGCAGTTGTAGTGCAAAGTGGATTTGCCTTTAGTAAATCACCCCCATTGTGTCACATATTAAGGTGTGGACTGGCTAATGCACCACAATTGACCGAAAATGTCAGAATCGCCCCGCACTGCAATACACTTTAGTGCACTGTTGCACTGTCCATCAGCAAGGTGCGTTGGGGTGCCATTTAGAATTTAATGAACAAAAACAATCTAAATTAAAGTGCCTCTCCACTGCTAAAAGATCCAGCTACAACTTTATAAAAGTCAATGGGACAATCCAAAAAGTAGCCAACACATTTTAGGGGTTCAAAACACCACCTTCCTCGGGACTTGATAGTCTCTTGCAAACCAGCTGTTGACAAGACTTGTTCTTATAATCACAGTGGAAGAAATACCAATTAGAGGTCCAGCCCACTTCTATATTAACATTGTTTTCAATCTAGCCTCAGTGCAGGGACATTTTTGGATATTTGTATGACGTTTATAATTATATATATATATATAATTACCTTTTTTTTTTTTTTTTTTTTTTTTTTTTTTTCAAACAAAACATCGCCTTCACAGCACGATAACGCACGACTGCCGGTGTGAATGAACCATAAAACTGTCTAAGCTTGTAAAAGTATAATCATTTGTGCACTTTTTTTTTTTTTCCCCCTAAAATAATGCTGTCTCCCTCAATGTGTGTTTCTTGCAGCCTGTGGAAGCCACAGATGATGCCTTCTGGGATCAATTTTGGTCAGATACTGCCACCTCTGTACAGGACGTGTTTGCTTTAATCCCAGCTGCCGAGATCCGTGCTGTTCGAGAAGAGTCCCCATCAAATCTAGCTACACTATGTTACAAGGTGATGTCATAGAGATGACCTAGAAAACAATTAAAGGAAATTCATGTGGATAAATATGCGAGCTGGCATTCCTGACATGGTTTTTATAGGTGCAGCATGTGGGGCGGTCATCTGCTCTGCTACCTAGAAAGTCACGAACCTGAAACAATCCTACAGAATGGAATTTAGGCTTCAAGTCCCCCATCTACTCTAATCATGTGGATGGGAGGAATCTCCCTATGCTGGCTTTTGTTTCCCACAGCTGTCAAAATACTGGAACAGCGAATGTATCTGACTACTTCGGCTGACAACTTTCCTTTTTGGCTTGTTTGCTTTTTAGCTTAATGGATGTTGGGTGGTAAGGGTACTTGCTTTACCACCCATGGTTTGAAGTTTGGTCCGTTCAGCAGGAACCAGATGAACTTGCTCCATGTATGGCCAGCTGAAAGTGGAATTAAAGTCACAATAATTACCTCTTCGCCAATGATCCATTGACCAGTGATGGGTCAGTTGGCAGCATCCGCATTTTTCCCCAGCTTCTTCTGAGTGTCGATCCTCAGCTATTTTCATTGCGGCACACAGAGACCATGCTGGTGATTTAACAGAACTGCGTATTTTACAGAAGACTGCAAGTTGGCAGGTAGACATATTTTAATGCAGATCAGACCATTGCATGTTTCTTCTGTGATAAATAAGCTGCCCCCTTGTATTGTTGGCTTTAGTTCCACTTTAAGTCTTCATACTTTTCTAGCTTCACCCTTGTTCCAGGCCATTAATTGCTAAGTAATGAAACCATGATTAGACTGACCATTCTGGAGCTTGCAACTAGGACATATTTATGTTCACCCTCTCATGTTTAATTTTAAAGTGATGTATACAGACTACCATCTGTTCAGTAGTTTCAATATGTTTTCCATGGCTTCATTGTTAGAACCTAACATGATGGATAATTGTGCTTTACAGGCAGTGGAAAAGCTGGTGGCTGGCGCAGACAGTGGGAGTCACTCAGACAAAGAAAGACAGATGGTATTGAATTGTGCTCGGTTGCTGACTCGGGTACTCCCGTACATCTTCGAGGACCCGGACTGGAGGGGATTTTTCTGGTCCTCTGTGCCTGGAGCAGGGAGGAGCCAGGTGAGCTACATTTCATATATCAATACTGGTGCATTGCATTCCATTATTTAAAATAATCAAGTCATTATTTTAGTATAATATCTGAAACAATCAATGTAACATCCTAGAATGATAGTAATACAAGCTCCTGTCTTCTGCCCAGTTCATCTATTCTCAGCATGAGTCACTTATGACAAGTTTTCTTGACACCAATAGAGAAAAAAGGTGACAGGAAGGGAGCTCCAGCACACAGCTTGTGATTGACAGCCACAGCTCTGTGCTGTGTGAAGGGGGGGGTGCGTCCCACCAATCAGCTTTCAGAGCTCTTGTACAGTGTGTACCTGCAGCTCTCCACCCTCTGCTTTTGTGAGTCTGTAAATGATTTTCTTTTATGAGTTGCCATGATCCACATATCACTACTCCCATCTGAGGATGTACAGGTATGTCCTAAGGTTGAGGAGCGGTTAAAAAAACATTTTAAATAGCAATTCGCTCAGTAACTGGTGCATGTACATTTGTTCTCTGTGAATAGAGCAAACAAAATGATATGTTATTAGGCCTTTTCCTACACTGGTTGAATGTTTTTTTATTGATTTAAAGTTGAAAATGTCTAATTGGGCCACTAGATGGCGCCAAGTATCATAGAAAATTTGTTTAGTGCAATTAAGGCCCCATTCACACTTGTGCCACTTTGGACCCCAAAGTTGCACGACAAATCGCGCCCCATGTTTCCCAATGAGCACCGTTCATATCTGTGTGACTTAAAGTCGCAGCGACTTTAAAGTAGTTCCTGCACAAAAATTCAAATAAAATAACGGTTCGGCCTCGTGGCCGCAGGCGACATTATTGACGATGGATCTACACCAGGCGGACTTTTATTTAATAAACCCCCCCCCCCCCCATGTTGCAGGTATGTGGCCTGGTATGGTTCAGAAGGAGGGGGGGTGCTCTCTCGTCCATCGGTATGCTCTCCTCGCCCCCCCCCCTTTCCGTATCTGCCAGGCTGCATGGTCAGATAAGGGCCTAGTATGGATTTTTCTGGGAACCCCAGGCCGTGTTTTTTTTTTTTTTTTCCCCCCCGTTTTTGGCTTGTTTTTTTATTTAAGATTTAATTGCCTGTGTTTTTTATCTACATTCAGCTGTCAGTGGGTAAACCTGCTGACAGCAGATGAGTCATCGGTTGTTAAGGACGCGGCGGCCGACTTCCCGGCCTGCTCCTTAACAACCAGCTATTCTTCACACAGAATTCGAATTGATCAATCAATTTTCAATCGATTCGAATCGTTGTGAAATTTGTTAGAAAATGAAGAAACCAAATGAAACTAAACAAATGTTTTGCACATGTCTAGCGACTTTGTAGATCACAAACAAAATGATCACATTGGTCAAAGCCAAAGTGGTAACAAAGTCGCATCAAGTCGCACACTAAAGTTGCAATGGAATGCACGCACGAGTGTAAAGGGACATTTAGTGATCTAAAATGGTATTTACCAATTTAAGTAAATGAAAAACGTTTTGCTAGCACAGGAAATGGTGTAAACATTTTTTTTTTTCCCTCATGAAATGTACATGCACTTTCTTTAGTCAAATTTCTATTGTTTATAAATGTACATCTTTTAATAGCTGATGTTGAAAGTTGCACAGAAAAAACAAGTACTTCAATGATGCACATTGAACCAAAGCTTAAAAAAAACTGTAAAGTGTGTGTGTGTGTGTGTGTGTGTGTGTGTGTTTGTTTGTTTGTTTGTTTGTGTTTGTTTGTTTTTTTTCCTTCATGATTAGCACAGAAGCGTTAGTAGGTCTTAGAGATGGAGGCAGTTAGGACCTGGGAAGTTGTGTACAAAAAAGGAACATGAATGCATGTGGTAGCTGAATTAATTTCTCTGCCCAAGAGAAGGTTCATGCTGGTAGTAGTACCTACCGGCCTTATCTACGCAGGGTTTCAGTTTCCCAAGGAAGCAAGGAGTCCTTTATATTATGTCTGGTAGAACTGTCTTTATTAATTTATTAGATGTTTCCAAAAACAAGATCTTCCATAGTGTTTTTTTTTTTTTTAATTTATTTATTTTTTATAACAAACCTGTTCTGCTTATCTGCTCTGTGCAGTGGTTTTGCACAGAGCAGTTATAAACCTTTTTTTTGGGTGCCCTGCCAGTGCTCCTGGCTCCCCCCCCCCTTCAAGCAGTGCCCCCAGAGAAAGACGCTTGCCCTAGGGGCACCACTGCATGCTTGCTTCCGAGCCACTGCTTTATGCGTCCTTAAAGCGGAGGTTCGCTGAAAAAAATATATTAAAAGCCAGCAGCTACAAATACTGCAGCTGCTGACTTTTAATACATGGACACTTATTTGTCCAGGGAGCCCGCGGTGTCGGCAGCCGAAGCCGATCCGTCCTTCGGCTCTCGGCTGCTGCCGCCGTCATCCTCGGTAAGGGAATAAGGAAGTGAAGCCGTGCAACTTCACTTCCTGGTTCCCTACTGCGCATGCGCGAGCCGCGCTGCGCGTCCTCACAGGTCCCTGCTGTATTCTGTGTCTCACAGAATACAGCGGGGGAGGACGGGGTAGGCGGCGGAAGTGGCGTAGGTCACCGCAATCACCGCGGTGATCTATGCCAGGAAGTGGGAGCAAATACCTGTATTAGACAGGGATCTGCTCCCTCCTCCCCCCTGAAAGGTGCCAAATGTGACACCGGAGGGGGGGAGGATTCCAAAAAGTGGAAGTTCCATTTTTGGGTGGAAATCCACTTTAAAACATATAGAGCCGCGGCTTGGCAAGTGATATCACACTATTCAGTCTGTTCTCGGTTTCCATTACCATGAGGATACCACTATAGGAGGATCTGGGATATTTGAGCAGGTGTTCCCATAGAGCACAGGGGTGGCTCGTCAGCGTGTTTAGACCAAACTTAGTTGTGCGCTCACGCGCTCTAAGGCAGCCCTCAAATTCTGCTCGAGTTGCCAGTGGAATTTGAGGGCTGGTGAGCTATGGCTGCTTGGGAGTGGGGGGGCGAGCACGGCAGGCGGGGTTGTATGGGAGCCGTTCTCCCAGCGATCGCAGAGGGGGAGAGAGGAGAGCAGGCAGCCGGATTATCAGAGCATCACAGGTTTCATTTCAATTGCTGTATGTACCTCGCACTCGCCGTCACATACAGCCCCTCCTCCTTGTCCAAGGACTTTGATAGACGGATCATCCGTCCACTCCCACGACGTGTGACTTATATCAAAGTTCCCCAGCCAGAAGGCGGGGCTGTATGTGACGGTGAGCGGCGGGAACATACTGCAATTTAAATGAAAGCTGTAATGTTCCTCGGCGCTCTGCTCATCCGGCCGGCAATTCCTCTCCTAGTGGACACAGGCTGAATTGGTAGGCATGGGCAGGTTGCATTGGTGGGCACAGATAAAGTTGTTAATAATTTATTTTTAGAACTTAATTCTGCATAAAACATTTTAAGTGTCCTTTCACGAGATAATTTATGAGGGCGTGTTTAGGGGTGGGGCGGGTTAGGGGTTGGGCAACTGGTGGCGAGTAACCCTTGAGGCCTGGCTAGTAGCTCAGGACTTAAAATTTTGAGCCCTGCTCTAAGGTGAGCGCAACCACAAAAGAGGGGCACAGGAGTGTCATCACTTATCTTTAAATTTTTTGGAGCACTTCACGGACCCCATTGGGGAGATTTCAACAATTTATTAAGTGATCTTGCAAAGCAAGACCACTTACTGTTATCTCACATGTATATTACTATTCTTATTATAGCCAAATGTACCACCCCAACTCCTCCCACAGCTTTTACACTACATAGACAGTAATATACCGAAACGTGCGGATTATTCCCGATTGCTGTGCTATTACTTTGTGTAATGTTTTGCCGAATGGTTCACAAAATATCATTGTTTTTGCGGCGAAATTGGTCCCATAGGAATGAATGGGGAAATGTTCAAAACTAGAGTGGGAGGTGACAAAAGCTGAAAAATCAGGACATGATTTCTAAACTGCCACCACTCCCTCATTTTCAAGCCCACCTACACAAATCTTATATCAAAACGTTCAGCTATCCCTGCTGCCACTGAAAATGTCCACGGCTAAGCTATAGTTCTGATAGTTTTCATAATATGACCATTTGTTTGCAACTCACGCCGTCCATTGACATTCATTGAAACTCCACTCTAGCCCCTTCAAATTTGAAGGGCAATATCTAAACTGCGACTGTGCCTTCATTTTTAATATTACAGAGGCATATGCGACCGTTTGAAGTACTGCACAGTTATTACAGCTATCATGATCCTGTGTATTGTGTATTGAGCAGTGGTTGTGAAGCATAAACAGGGCATGAGCGTTGCCAGGAAACAGTGGTTGTAAACACTGATTATCATCAAACAGATTCACAGCACACCTTCACACCTTCACCTCCATTCTATGTCAAGATGCTGAGACCCCCCAAATGCATGTGGTCATACCTTCATCTGCTAGGCTTGATAATGCTGCTAATGTTTTTATAAATGTATGATTTAATGTAACTGTGAAAAACTTTGGGCAACAAGGTTGAAATTAAATGTGCTATATAAATAAAAGTTGAAATGCATTTCTCACTCTATCAAGCTTGTCATGTGCACTTTTTAAACTTGATCAATCAATTGGTTAGTGTAATGTTTACTATCTTTACCCACTCCAAACACTCCACACAGTTAATCTGCCCAGTCCAACCTTTCCACAGTTACTCCAGCCACTCCAACCACACAACAGTTACTCAAGCCACTCCACCCAGTTACTCTGCCCACTCCAGTTGTACACTACTGGTGGAGGCAAGAACACTTCACACAATTTCCCCAAAAATTGTAGCTTTTCTAGTTCTATATGGACTTTCAGCATTATGCATGTTATATACACAATATTTAGTTGTGCTTTAAGCACTATAGCACTTTATTGATGAATTATGCTATGAATTTTTGATTATTTATGAAATAAATATCTAATCTGTATTTATGTAGCATTAAGCACAAATATTGTTCATTTTATTGTTTAGTGCGGCACTTTTTGTTTATTTTGATATCTTTGCACATTTTGGGATTGTGATCAGTGTCAGCAGCTAATATCTGGATGCACATGTGCATCTATATGGTTTTTTTGTTTTGATTAGTGGATTCCTATTGATAGCTCGCAAGGCTTCCAGTTTATGGATATATAAAATGTCTGAGTTCTCATTTATTTAAGTAGTGATATACCTAGTAGTGGTTAGCCATATTTAACTAGACTTGATCTGTAATGCTGAAGACATTTCGTAGCTTTTCCAAGCCAGTTCTTCAATTCTAAGTGTCAGGAGTGACAAAGCTGACAAAAAGGCTTGTATATGCTACAAAATGTCTACAACATTATAGAACAAGTCCAGTTAAATGTGACTATCCATTGCTCGATATATCATGACCTAGATGAATGAGATTCATCAGACATTTTGTAGAAGTCCTTTCTCCATAATCTCACAAATCAAAGTGGTTCTTCCTTGAAGTTAGCAACATGTCACATTAACATCACGATCCTTAATCTATTACTTATATTAAGGGACCAGCTGTCAACTTTTGGATATAACCCTTAAACTTTAACGATCATAAACAGATGTTGTTACAAGCCCACAGAAAGGGTCAATCTGCACAATCTCTGTGTTCCACTCCTCTCAATGTATCAAAAAAGCTTGTGTGTGTTTAAATGTATGTATGCGATTTTTCGCAGAACCCAACCGCTCAACAGCAGCACACAGAATATGAGTGTAGAGAACTTGTCCACAGTTAATGAAACTGATACAGATCTTCCACCTTCATAATACCAGGATTCGACATATGTAGTGAGCTTCACAATCGGGTATTGGACAAGTTCCCAGAAAGGGCATTAATGGATCTGTCTCAATTTCAGAAGACGAATGACTACTAGAGTATA
Organism: Lithobates clamitans; assembly: GCA_037952925.1. Lineage (NCBI taxonomy): Eukaryota > Metazoa > Chordata > Amphibia > Anura > Ranidae > Lithobates > Lithobates clamitans. Next base: position 2,350,315 of record JBBGZY010002143.1, read on the forward strand.
TAAATGAATAAAATAATTCAAATGGTTGTAATATACAGCCTACTGTTGAAACCTCATAGGCCCACCCTCTTGAGGGCAGCATGTAGGACTTATTCAAATGGGCATATAAACAAGTGAGGATCGTGCTGGCAAAAGCTCAGCAACATGATCCTTTTGTTTAAAATTGCCTGTAGACATGTAACCTTTTGTGCTCATTCGGGACCTACATGTCAACTTCAGCATTGTGTAATCAGCAGCACTGGTGACACACTTGGTGATGTTGACATGTGCAAGACTGTACGCAGTCTCCATGTACATTTTAGGCTAAACATGTATTTTTAATTTTTTTTAAGGGGCCCATAGATTTGTACACTGCTGTATACAGATGCACAATAAACTAGACAACTGCTCATCTATGCAAGCTCAAAAAAACACCATCACTTTACACTTTCTTGCTGCACTGGTTATTAGATTAATGGTAATATTGGGTCCAGCTTATTTTATATAACAGTGACGTGTACAGCCTGTGGCATTGTTTTTTTTAGCATACACTTGCTGTGATCTAGCATTGCAACCATCACCAGCAGCTTACTGGAGCTGTTTTGTTTTCCAGGATGAGGATGATGATGAAGAAGGGTCTCGTCCCCTTGCTGAATCTCTGCTTCTGGCTGTTGCAGACCTTCTATTTTGTCCAGATTTTACGGTGCAGAGCCACAGGAAAAGTGGAACGGTGAGAGATGTCTAAATCTTCATAGACATACTTTTTTTTTTTTTTCCAATCTATTATCTACTGTGAAAAACAAATGTACAGTACAAATTTTTATGTTCTTTCTCAATTACTTTGTCGTCACTCTGCAAATATAGCTCAAGTATGCATGAGTCCAGACTTTCTGCTGTCCCTATATGAGCAAATCAAAAAGAATGCCCTATTTAAGTGATACAGCTATGGGATAAGGTGGCCAGATTTTCAAAATAAAATCTGGGGAGGCTCTGACCATGCCCACTTTTATTGGGGACAGGGATATTAGTGGCATGTAAAGCACGCTACGCCAAATATTGTGAGTGACATAATTAATAAAGGGGTATCATTGAATAATGCCTTGGCATTCCCCCCCAAAATACAGTCTCCCCCTATGATGAAACTACTTCCAGCACAAATTCCCCACTTCCTGAATTGTACTCGCTGAACTGTTGCTGGTCAGTCCCCACTATCCTCCATCTGCTTGTGAGTTCTCCCCTCATCTCCAGTGGCAATCACCCACATGCTTACAGTGGGGACGGAAAGTATTCAGACCCCCTTAAATTTTTCACTCTGTTATATTGCAGCCATTTTGCTAAAATCATTTAAGTTAATTTTTTTTTCCTCATTAATGTACACACAGCACCCCATATTGACAGAAAAACACAGAATTGTTAGCATTTTTGCAGATTTATTAAAAAAGAAAAACTGAAATATCACATGGTCCTAAGTACTCAGACCCTTTGCTGTGACACTCATATATTTAACTCAGGTGTTGTCCATTTCTTCTAATCATCCTTGAGATGGTTCTACACCTTCATTTGAGTCCAGCTGTGTTTGATTATACTGATTGGACTTGATTAGGAAAGCCACACATTTGTCTATATAAGACCTTACAGCTCACAGTGCATGTCAGAGCAAATGAGAATCATGAGGTCAAAGGAACTGCCTGAAGAGCTCAGAGACATAATTTTGGCAAGGCACAGATCTGACCAAGGTTACAAAAACCCTTCCTAGAGCTGGCTGTCCAGCAAAACTGAGCTATCGGGGGAGAAGAGCCTTGGTGAGAGAGGTAAAGAAGAACCCAAAGATCACTGTGGCTGAGCTCCAGAGATGCAGTTGGGAGATGGGAGAAAGTTGTAGAAAGTCAACCATCACTGCAGCCCTCCACCAGTCGGGGCTTTATGGCAGAGTGGCCCGACGGAAGCCTCTCCTCAGTGCAAGACACATGAAAGCCCGTATGGAATTTGCTAAAAAACACCTGAAGGACTCCAAGATGGTGAGAAATGAGATTCTCTGGTCTGATGAGACCAAGATAGAACTTTTTGGCCTTAATTCTAAGTGGTATGTGTGGAGAAAACTAGGCAATGCTCATCAGTCCCAACAGTGAAGCATGGTGGTGGCAGCATCATGCTGTGTGGGTTTTTTTCAGCTGCAGGGACAGGACGACTGGTCGCAATCGAGGGAAAGATGAATGCGGCCAAGTACAGGGATATCCTGGACGAAAACCTTCTCCAGAGTGCTCAGGACCTCAGACTGGGCCGAAGGTTTACCTTCCAACAAGACAATGACCCTAAGCACACAGCTAAAATAATGAAGGAGTGGTTTCACAACAACTCTGACTGTTCTTGAATGGCCCAGCCAGAGCCCTGACTTAAACCCAATTGAGCATCTCTGGAGAGACCTAAAAATGGCTGTCCACCAACATTTACCATCCAACCTGACAGAACTGGAGAGGATCTGCAAGGAGGAATGGCAGAGGTTCCCCAAATCCAGGTGTGAAAAACTTGTTGCATCTTTCCCAAAAAGACTCATGGCTGTATTAGATCAAAAGGGTGCTTCTACTAAATACTGAGCAAAGGGTCTGAATACTTTCCGTCCCCACTGTATGTGACAGGTCATGACCCAGGCTGCATTTAGAGGTGTCAGCCAGCAGAGGGCTCTCCAGTCACAATCCAGTTCAGTATAGTCCTATCACAAAATGCCATTGGTTGCTACTGACTTTCTTTAGCCACATGGCGCCCCCCCCCCCCCCACCCACCCATTTAAAACATTGTGCACTGGGGCACCAATCCTCCTGGATGCCCACCCACGCAATGACAGCTCAGATCACAGCCATTCTTTGGCTCATTGGACACCTGTGTGATTTCTGGAGCACCGTTTATAAATGTCACTCCATTAAATAACATTAATAGCATTTAGCTCTCTACTGGTTTCTTACAATATGGTGGTATTGAGATGGGTAAGGTGTTTTCTGTGCTTTGCCCATGTAGGGCAAATTAACAATAAAATTTAACGCTGGCAACTTGTACTCCTTCTCTTCCCTCCCTTGTCTGCCACTGAAATTGAACCGCAACACCCTGTACTTCTGGGTATATGGGAGCATCTAAGTTGGTCTTCTTCCTCCTATATGACATTCTGATACTTGGCAGTTTGCTGCTCATGCACCAGTGGTGTCACATTGTGGGTGGGGAGAGTCTTCTGCCATGTGTAATCTACTGGAATCTTACACAGGGCTGATTCTCGTCACTGCCGGCAGCAAGTGAAGCATAGTATAAGTGACAGCATGAGGACATATGGGGAGTATTCCTGCTCTGCCCTTTACAGTTATGTCGCTTATCTTGTGGTTCGTATTTCCCAACAATGCGGTGGTTTAAAATTCAAATGATTCTTCAGATTAAATGGGGAAAAATGTTGGAACAGCAATGTCTGCAAGAAGCAGATGAACTAAGAATATTGGGCCACAATTTGCTTTTCTCTTGGCCAGATATTCGTATTTCTGAGTTGTGCATTGGGTATTAACATTACTTTTGTTGCTCGCCCTGTAGGATGCAGCAGAAGATATTCATACCTTAGACAGCTGTGAATACATCTGGGAGGCCGGTGTTGGCTTTGCACACTCTCCAACCCCTAACCATGCACATGACCTCAACAGGTAGGTGAGCATCTCAACAGCCATCAACTCGACAAGGAAAATTCTACACAGCCGGATATCTTGGCTGTTCCAAAATACTGCCTCTTTCACATAAATTGATTGTTTTTTTTTTTAGGACAGAACTACTTAAACTACTATTGACCTGCTTCTCAGAGGTCATGTATCTCCCACCATCATCCGAGAGTAGTAGCACAGCCAACCCATGGGTGCAGTTTTTCTGCTCTACTGAAAACAGGTAAGTGAATAGTCTACTGGTGTATTTCCTTTGCTTTATGCATGCATACATACAGCATTGCTATTTAACAAACCGCTTACAGCGAAACCCCATTTATTTATTTATTTTTAACTGCAGCCCCCTCCTTTTTTTTTTTTTTTCCTGGGGTCCTCTGGCTAGTCACATGAGATCGTTTTGCAGCATTGTATCATAAGCCCAGACTTGCAGGGTGCACCCCTGTAAGGTGAGCCCTTCATGCCTTGGGCTTACAGGTAATGGGTTGAAGAATGCTGGTTGCCATTTAACCTGGACCCTGTTACTATTGTTGCCATTAGGTTATGACGTCACCGCTCTTCTACACCTCATTCAGAGAACACCTTTATGTTCATTTGAAAAAAATAAAAGGCGTTCTGAGAGTGGCTGAGGTCCCGAGCGAGTGACCCCGCCCAAACCCCCCCCCCCCCCCCTGGTCCATATGTGGCGTGCACAGAATCTGGAAGATCTTGGCTCTCACTGTATGTAGTTTTGGCTACTAAAGGTGTTTACAGCATCCCAAGCGGCCTGCTGGGTATCAGATATGTATACTCTCATCAACCCAAGCTGGCCCAATATAAGTCTGCAAAAAAATATAATCCCTGGACAGCTTTAAGGAAGAAGCAATCAGCCAGTTTAGATTTTCTCAGCCATGATATCGTTCCCCTGAAGGCTGTTGCCAGACGTTTTCTTGAGAACAATTGTTCGGTCTTGTGTTTCAAATGTCATCGCAGGTCATTGTAGTGTACTTATACAGTATAAATGTAATTATAAAATTGTAAAAAAAAAAATTAACACTGTTGAAGTAGATGTAAACTCTAGCTGCATGACATTTAGTTTGCTAAAGCTTTGTGTATCATAAACCGCTGAAAAGTGTAAGAAAAAACGTGAAACAATATTAAAAATGGCATTTCAGTACTAGTCATTTTCTCCAGTCCTTTGTACTCCCTTCCTCTCTATCAGTGGTGGCCCATCCATTAGGGACACACAGGCGCCCCCCCTAATCCATGCGTCCGTCCGGCCCCTGATCTAATCTGAAGCATGTGATTTGAGCGTGAGGTGAATGAATATTCGCTATTGTCACACTGAATCTCCTCCCGACCCGTTTCCTGATTGGCCCAAAGGAGAAGCAATCCTTTTGGCCTAGGAGGAGGGCAGAGACTCACGGCTAGAAGAGATGCAGGGGAAGCCGGATCCACCAGCCGCAACAGTCTCCAGGGAAGGCTCACCCAAAGTGGCTCAGCCACATCCAGCACTCCCTGGCTCAGACAAGGGAGATTGGAATGTCATCTCTGGAAGGGCATCTGCCTCCTAAGGGGTGTTTCCCGCCTTCATGTCAATCTCCCGCTGGGTGGAGGTGGCGTTGATTTACAGCCCTGCCCCCCCCCCCCCCCCAAATTATTGAGCACCAGTCACCACTGCTTTCTATGTGTACTTGCTCTGATGTCTGCTGCACATCATTGCTCTGGACCATCTTTCTGATAGTGACCATAAAAGACCATGCCTGAGTAATGGTCATCTTTAGTAATCGTCAGGGGTGCAGGAGACAGGGCGACAACCCTGGAGAACAATTTGTAGAGAACTGTCGCCCTATAATGGAAAGTCCTGAGCAAGGACTTTCATGGCAGGATTACCAGATGTTCTCTTATAGAAAGCTGAAGATTTAAAAAGATTGAAAACGGCTATAGAAATGAGTTACACCTGTTAAAACCCAAGTACAATGTGACGTATATTAGGTCAGTTTTCCTTTAGTCAACTCTTGTAAAGTCATGTATTGTCAATGTAAGCTGGCATTGATGCATGTAATGCACATAAATCATCGTACAAAATCTAATGTCACAAATACTTGTACATGCTGAGAAAAATGATCCATATATAGTATGTATAGACAAAATATATTGTATATCATTTTTTAATTTTATTTCATATATTGGACTACCTTTTTAAGTTGTAGCGTTTCTGTGCAATCATAACTTCGTCTTTGCGCTATGACAGCTTCTTATCTCACCCACACTCTGACTCTGACCTCTTGTGCTTGCTACTGGAATTTTTGCATTTGGCTTTTCAGCTTTATCTTCTGTGCTTGGTAACCACAGTCCAAACACAGAGATCAAAACAAAGTAAAATATCACAGCTAGTACAGATGCCGACATGGTCAGCCATCATAAATCAGGACTTGCTTACCAGGTGGAGATCTAACACATTCCAATTTTGGCTGGGGGTGGCGATAGACCCATGTGCTTCAGCATCAATAATTGCAGAGGGACCTCTTGGCACTCCACCCCCTCCCAAAAATGCTAGGGCTGTGTAGGATCGTAGGAGCATGTGGGGAATGCTGCACACTTAAGCTGGCCATACATTATACGATTTTCTTTGTCAATTTACTTTAGATTTACCTTCAACTATGTAGTGCAAGGGGCTGCCAGATTGCACACATATTGAAAGTGTTTAGGTTTGAGCTCATATTATATGGTTTCGATAAAGCGAAAGGAAAATTGAACAAGAAAATTGTATTATGTATGTGTGGCCTTAACTGGCCTTTAAACCATGAGTGATGCAGCTCACATGTCTGGTGTGCAGGCTAATGCCCTGTACACACGGTCGGATTTTCCGACGGAAAAAGTGCGATTGGATTGTGTTGTCAGAAATTCCGATCATGTGTGGGCTCCATCGGACTTTTTCCATTGGAATTTCCAACACACAAAGTTTAAGAGCAGGATATAAAATTTTCCGACAACAAAATCCGATCGTTGAAATTCCAATCGTGTGTACACAAATCCGAGGCACAAAGTGCCACGCATGCTCAGAATAAATTAAGACACGAAAGCTATTGGCTATTGTCCCATTTATAGTCCCGACGTACGTGTTGTACGTCACCGCGTTCAGACCGATCGGGTTTTCTGACAACTTTGTGCGACCGTGTGTATGCAAGACAAGTTTGGCCCAAAATCCGTCGGAAAAAATCCGACGGATTTTGTCGTCGGAATGTCCAATTGTGTGTACATGGCATTAGAATGCTCAGAGGGGAGAAAGCCACATCTGATTTTGCTAGTTCAAAAATATTTAAAGCGGATCTGCAGCTAAAAAAAAAAAAAGCTAATTAAAAGATAAAATAAGCAGTTTTTGCTGCAATTTTCATTTTTAATCCAGATATTTCTGCTGCGGTTTTTTATTCTTTATTTTTTTGTTTGTTTTTTTTCCCTGCCACTAACTATGCCCTTTTGTCTAATTACCAGTATCGTTAAACTACCTTCCTCTGAGTCCAGGTCATTCCCAGCTTGTTACTGTAAGAGGAGAAGCAGCACAGTGATGCACTAATCGCTCAGTCACTCTACTCTCAGTCAGATGGCTTTCTCCTCCTATCACCTTGCTTCTGGGCTTCTTGCAGCACATGACCTGGTTGTAATCTTGTATTGCTTCTTCCAGCTATGCTCTACAGCAGGGGTCTCAAACAGGCGGCCCTCCAGCTGTTGTGAAACTACAAGTCCCATGAGGCATTGCAAGGCTGACAGTTACAAGCATGGCTCTTACAGGCAGAGGCATGATGGGACTTGTAGTTCCACAACAGCTGGAGGGCCACCAGTTTGAGACCCCTGCTCTACAGGGACTGCAAAGTTAGATTGCCCAGTCAATTTCAGGTGCTTACACTGGTTGCGTTTTAAAGAAAAATATATTGATGAATTCATGGTTAGAGCTGCATTACTTGTATTTTATCTCTGCCTAAAATTTGGCTTTAAAGCCCAACTTTTTTTTTTTTTTTTTTTTAATCCAAATTTAGCTTTCAGGCAGGATACCAAATAAAAAGCAGCCCTGCCTGCAATAGTACTCTTCAAACTGGAGCTGTCTACTGAAGTACTTTTTCAACCCAAGGTGTCCCATGTGTGTATTTTTCTTTATTTTTTAGGGTGTCATAAAAGTGGAATTTCAGGCTATTGCTAACTATGCCCAAACCCACCCCTTCTAAATCCTATTCTAGCTACCCTGTAAAAAGAAGATGCTTTAACTTACCTAGTCTTAGGGCACTCCAGTCCGGTCATGTAATCAGCTCCCAGCGGCCGGTTTTAGGAAAGAGGAGAGACAGCAGACAACAGATGCCCCATTGTAAGCCTATCGGTGACATCAAAGCCCAGGTATTCCATCCGTTGTCTGCTCTCTAGCTTCCCATTTATGGAGCCTGTGCACCCACTTAAGACATCCACACTGCAAATTTTTAAACCTAGACCCCATAGCTGAAAGTCTAGTATCTATTTATTATGGAAATGAAGATAACTAATCTAAAATATATAATTTTATTATAATTTTTTTGGTAAATATTCAGTGCTAGAATTCGGAATGTAATACCTAACTGGTAGTATAAAACTGGTGACTTTATTCTTTGGTGATATTTTTATCTCCTATTTCAAGAAATGATTGCTTTAAATGATGTGCATCGCCTGGTAGATGGATATCGGGGTACCATCATTATTTGTAGCTTAGACTAAACCATATCCTCAGTAATTCAGGCTTCCTGTTTTTAATAGTGTATATAGGCACAGGAATAGCAATGTACAAGGTATTTTATGTTTATACTACTTGTATATATACTATATTGGTTATAAATTGAAGCATTTGAATCTGGCATTTCCATTGCAACTTTCTCAGTGTTACAGGAAAGTAAACGTGTACTATTTTTAATCATCCCTGTTACTTATCAACGCAGGATGCCGGCACACCTATGTGAGATGGGAACTTTTGCCATTGTATTGCAAGAATGGTTGAACAGATACCAGATTTATTTATTTTATCTATGAGATAGCAACAAATTTCTCATTGCTTTTAAAGGGAGCATTGTCCATAGGTACCCCAAAACATGTATACTTGGGGTACCTGTTGACCTAAGATCACCTAGTAGATCTGTATGATCTTCTTCTATGATTGTGAATGCTCTGTAACCTCTGCAGACTTTGGGAACCATCAGATATCTGAATGCGGTTAGCTCAGATGTTAGCCCCCCGCACTGCAAATGTTAAATGCCCATTTTGGTTTAGGGGACTGCAAAAAGCATTTCTTTCCCGATCCTCTGCATCCGCAGGCTCCTCCCAGGTTGTAGGACCAGTCCCTGCAGCCTCTTCTCCCCTATGCTCCGGCAGTCTGATGCCTTCTGATGTTATAAAGACCAGTGAAGATCCCATAGCCCAGGGATATGCAATTAACGGACCTCCAGCTGTTGCAGAGCAACAAGTCTCATGAGGCATAGCAAGACTCTGACAGCCACAAGCATGACACCCAGAGGCAGAGGCATGATGGGACTTGTAGTTTTACAACAGCTGGAGGTCTGCTAATTGCATATCCCTGCCATAGCACATTGGATTGGAGGGCACAGAGGGATAGTACACTGTCAGAGCATGGGGCAGCAGAGTAGAGCACCGGCTGTTCTAGGAGTGGCGGACTGGGTAAGTAAAACTGCTTTTCAATCACCTTATGTATTTAGCAATTTTTGGAGGCTAACCTTGTACCTCTGCTACACAAAGGAAAATGTGGGAACTGGTGCAGATTGCCCTTATTGGTAGTAGGCAGATTAAACCTGCTTAAAGTGATTTGGGATCCACAACTGGTATATATTTTGCACAACTCTCCTCCTATATGGGTCATCCAAAAATGGTCTAAATGCACAAATTTGAGATTTAATCTGGAAAAAATCCATCAGAGGATTAAACTTTCAAAACTACAATTACGAAGGATGCGGAGGGGATGGTAGTTCCCAATTCTAAAAATTAGGTTAACTGCAAAATCCAACCTGCAATACAATTGTCTTAATTCATACACCCCTATTTAGAATAATGTGCATTTTAATGAATTGCATTCCTACATTAAGTATATTCTTCCAATACTTGAAATCCTTTAGTTCACAACAGGAAGATTTTGATCTCCCAAAGCAGACCTTTTTTTTTTTTTTCAATGCTTGCAGTTAAGATGCGCACTGGCCGTGCAAGACTATTCCTATACCCTTAATCTGGATAAAGTTACAATGTGATCCGACATCAGAAAAGCATCACAATCTAGCGGCCTTATAACTCATATACAGCATGCTTCCTTAATGTCCATTCATGGCACCAAAACTGTTACCTTTTAAAGATGTTGGTATTATCATGGAAGAACATGGGGCTTGGCACTGACCCTTCTAACCAATGTATCCCATCCCCTTCACAAAAGTAACTCGGACCTTCATTTGTGCATAGGGTATATCACACCCCTAAACAGCTGTAAAGGTGGGGGTATCTGGATACTTCTAACTGTCCTAGGTGTGATAGTAGCCCAGGTGACTTGATCCACATGCTATGGAGATGCCCCAAGTTAACTAGATACTGGAGAGGTGTGTGCTTGGCCTTTTAAACATGCATTTGTCTTTCAGTCATTTTTATCATAATTCTTTTGTGTTGAGTGATTAGTACTGAAGTATTCATGTTGCTGTGTTACCATTTTATTATATACAGGCATGCTCTGCCCCTCTTCACGTCTCTATTGAATATAGTGTGTGCTTATGATCCTGTTGGATATGGGATTCCTTACAATCATCTCCTGTTCTGGGACTCACGTGAGCCACTGGTTGAGATCTCTGCCCAGCTTCTTATTGTAACACTGGACTCTGATTCATCTACCTCCTCTGGGCCAAGCACGGATGGAACCACCACAAGCACTGCCATGGACGAGGGTGAGGTAGGTCCCATAACGCTAAGCTTTTATTAATCCGAGCAGTGCTGCTCTGACAAAAAATTCTAATTCTTCTTCTTTTCCATGTTTAAGAGCTCCGTACCAGACAATCTTTTTGTGAATTATCTGTCTCGGATCCATAGAGAGGAGGTAAGGAAATGTAGAATTGTGCGGTTAGCAGATTTCTGACTCTGAACATGCATACTTTGCATCTAGCTAAAGCTGGCCATACAGGAGAAGAATTCAATTTGAAAAATGCCAGGAATATTCGTTCAATTTTCAAATTGTTAGTGGGGTCAAATTGACATTGACATTGAATTCCAACCACAGTGACAAGATTTGAAGAAGCAGGATGGCCTTTGTTCATTAAAAAAAAAAACAGAAAAAAAAAAAAAAAACTTCTAACCGTGAATGTGGTTTTTGTAATTTTTGATAAAATTGTATTCATTTTAAAACCCAATGTTAAAGGCAAACAAAATTTGAAGTACTTGCAAAATACATTTGTCAAGTCATCAAATGTACCGATGAGCATTTTCATACAAATGTTCGTATGAAAAAATCCAGATGTCGCACTGCTGTTAGTGCTCAATAAAGATTTAAGAAGAAGAAATCGAGTTGCCAGCATTTTTTGTTATGAAAAAATCCACTATTGTATGGCCAGCTTAAGAAGAGACCGGTGTAATTTTCTATTGACAATACCTAAGGCATCATGGTTTTCTAGAAGTCCTGAGAACCAATAATGCGTTTTATTGTATAATGTGTTTTTCAGGTGTGCAAACTAATTATGTTTAGTGGTCTTCCAAGGGCCTGATGGTGGCCCCAGAGCCAGGGAGAACTTGCATTCCTCGTCAGGGTACAGGTTACTAGGCATAGTGTGTGTGGTGCAAGGTGAAAAGATTGGGCACCAGTCGCTTTTTTGTAAAAATTAAAAAAGAGTTTTATTTCTTATAACCGGAATGGTGGGGGAGAGAGTGAGAGCTCAGGACACCCTTAGGCAAATGTAATAGCAATTAGGCAAACTCCGTAGACAAAAATAGAACTAGGCAGACAGCAATACAGATAAAAGGGCCTTTTAAGCTGAATGCAGTAATCTATCTTGTAGCAACTGCTGTCTCTTATAGCAACAACTTCTCGCACAGTATCCCACTGTAAATCCTCAAGCTCAGCTCGCCGTCTCTCACTAGATTTCTTGGACTCTCAACTACCTGCTGGATCCCTCGAGCTTCACCTACATCTACCCGCCGTACTCCTGCAAGCTTTACTCACAGCTACCCGCTGCATTCCCAGATGAGTCTCCACTGAAGCTTTCCCACTTACTTCACCGTCCCCGGCTAGTGAAGCTTCTGCTCTGGTACTCCTTCAGAACTTCATCCCTTCCAAACTTGACTCTCATAACAGGAGTGGTCGTCCCTTTGTGGCAACTGCTTCTCTTTTACTTTTGGCAATGATCAGGCTCCCCTCGGGCTGAGCCTCTAACACACGCGGTTCTGCTTCGGGCTTAACCTTTGCTGCTCCTCCTTTCCGGAACCCTGAACTACTGGATAGGCCTTACGTAGGCCTAGCAGCAAGTATGACTCCTGCATAGGCCTCAGGCTTCAGGCCTAGCAACCAGGAGTTACTCGAGACACACACACACACACACACACACCCCCGGGGCTGCAGCCCCGTGTGGGAAGAACCTCCCTAATAAATAGCCTATCCCAGCATGCACAGCGGCCAAAAGAAAATCCTGCTGATTGGCTGAGATCTCATCTCATTTACCCATCACCTGAAATCGCTGTAATCCATCATCCTAATGCCAAAGGCAACAGTGCCACCTATTGACAGAAGAGAGAGACTACCAATTAAACTCAGACTTAGTTTGATCCACTGATTTCTGTCCTATCAATTAGCCAGGCTAGTTACCACCTAGCACAATTAGATTTATTATCAGCCCTGTTTAGGACCTGGGTGCTACATAAGGTTTGCCCCCCCCCTTTTTTTTTTTTTACGCCATTCTGCAATTGTTGGTTACTTGGCTGTCTAAGTCTCAGCCACTGATTCCAAGCAAGCAGATCAGAAAATCAGAGGGGAAGTGTATGTCCAGAAGAGCAAATGTGTGTTTTTGTTTGTTTTTTTTGTTAGAATTCTGGATAGAAGTGGAACCTTACAGGGGTTCTACAGTTAGGGAGATTTTCTGTTCCTCTGACAGCACTTTCATCAGATGGGAATTAAATTTATCTAATCTATTAATGTATTTTTATTTTTGTCTGTGTTGCCATTGAATATTTGCTCTCACTTCCTGTCTGAAAAAGGAATAGTCCTGGACGGGGGTTCTAAAACCCCAAAACGGAGGGTAAAAAAAACCTAAAACATTTGATTTCAGAAAACCAGATCAGCATATTTGCTCTGGTTAAATATTAAACCCATTGATTCCGCATGACAGCCATTTTTTTTGTGTAGGTTTCCTGTAACTAATTGGCTCCCACAATCCAAACATATGCTAGGAGCTGGAACGGCTGCCTGATGCAATTGCAATAGAGAGAAATTTACACAACAATATTACCTACACTACGGATGTAATCCTGCTTGAAATGTGCTTCCCACTTAGTGCACACTGATTAGAATAAACGAAAAAATGAGAAGCTGCGCTAGTTTGAAACTGGTAAAAAAAGTGAAAAATAAATATGCAGGTGTAGCTATCAAACCATTATTTATTTATAGTACATATAAACATAGCATGTAAAGCTACACAATATTTTCCCCAACAATATGACAAGGATTTATGAGAGAAAAATAATGTGCTCTTCTCCACATGTAAAAAAAAAGTGCTATAACTTCAAAGTGTCTGTGCAGTTATGAATAAGTGATTCAAGTTTACAGCTTTTGTGTAAAACACCTAATATACAAGTTATTACTGAAACAAGTGTGGCACTTCAAACCACCATTTAAGCTTCAGTGTCGTGGTCTCCAGTGCCAAATATATTTCTTTCTTGTACATCACGGGACACAGAGCAGCCATAGTAATTACTATGTGGGTTATAGGTGAATGGACACTAGCACACCCAAAAGACAGGAAGTCTCCCTCTATATAACCCCTCCCATACAGGAAGTACCTCAGTTTTTTTCCCCCCAGTGTCTCAAGGTGATGGTCACAGTGGATTGAAGTACTATAATAAGGACAGCCCCGTTGGAGAAATCCTTGGCAGGATCAAGGGGCTGTACAGTTGGATCCATTCAAGGTGGCAAAAGAAAGGCATAATTGATGGCCCCCCAGCCTCGAGGAAGAAGCGAGGTTTTTGCCTGTAATACTCCTCTTTGGAGGGCTGGACCCTGGGATCCAGGCCTTTGGATACATGACTAAACCAAAGGTTGTCCTGGCAGGGTGCTGTACAGATCAAAGCGTGTGGACCCAAGTATGCAAGGGGGACCCGGTCCTTGAAGGTCTGTTTGAGACCTGGCCCGCCGTGATGTGTGAAGATTGGGTCCGACTGTGTATTCCAGCCATATCCTGCAGCGGTAATGGTAAGTCTTCCTTCTTCCTTCTTCCTTCTTCCTTCTTCCTTCTTCCTTCTTCCTTCTTCCTTCTTCCTTCTTCCTTCTTCCTTCTTCCTTCTTCCTTCTTCCTTCTTCCTTCTTCCTTCTTCCTTCTTCTTCCCTGGTCTGCCAGTTGTCCGCCGAAAGGCTCTTGGACCTCCTGAGCGGGGGGCCCTGCACCCCCCCCGAGCTATCCCAATAACAGGACCATCTCGTCCACACGCGCGCGGGAGTCAGCTCTGGTTAAAAGGCCACCATAGGACACAGGGGGCATGGCTTAGGCGAGGCCGGCGTGCACGTAGCACACAGCACAAGCTTGATGGCTATAAAGTTTGTGCCTCTGAAGAGTCCGGTGGCTGACGGAGGGGCACACAGCATACTGGGGCATGTAAGCACTGTATAGGGGTGGATACAGGCATTAAAGGCATGCCTACTGGGCATTAGGCTGAGCAGTGATGGCGGCATTTTTTTGCTGGACTACAGCTCAGCAGTGGATGCATATTGTGAGTACCTCCTGCATTTTTTGCTTAGGACTATGTCTTCCCGAAGAAAAGGTGGGGGAATACAGCAGGGAGAAGCGCAAGGATACCACTGTCAGGATCTGAGGATCCTAGTCACGCTACCACAGCACTATCCTTCCCTGACAGGCCAAAGGCAACTAGCCAGTCTGAGCCATTGAGGCTATCGGGCATCCAACATTTCAGCCTCTGCATATGTCACCAAGGACAATTTGGCTTCAGAATTAGCTGGTTTGGAGGAAAAAATAGCCAACATGATCGTGTCTATCTCCCAGTCCGGGAAAAAACGCGAAAGGTCCCCTTCTTCCCCTCCTGACCTTCCAGTATTGGAGCAGGAATGGGCAGATGACATTGAGGTGCCATTGAGTGACCGGGAAGAAGGGGAGGCAGATGACTCTTCTTCTGAGGATTCAGCCTTGCAATCCCAAAAACTGCTAGTCCAATCCCTTATGGAATTTGTCCGTTCTGCATACAAGTTGCCCCCAGCAGTGGGGGCTGAGGCACCCTTTTCTTCTTTTGGGTTCTTTGAGGCCTTCACAGGGCCCACGTGCTTTCCCTTTACACCCACTGCTGGAGCAACTAATATATGCAGACTGGGATCACCCAGATAGATATTTTGTTCCTCCTGGGAGATTTTCTCCTCTTTATCCTATGAAGGAAATGTTCACTAAGCAGTGGAGTTTGCCAGCAGTGGATGCTTATATTTCTTTTGTGAATAAGAGTCTAACTTGTCCTTCTTCCTTTCACTCCCATGTAGAGAAAGACCCAACATGAATAGTATAAAGACCTAAGTTTAGCAAAAATTAAAAACAAAGTTGGCAAAAGGAATTTAACTTAAGCCAGCCATAGAATGTTTGAATCTCGGCCAGTTCAGCAGGAACCTGCCAAGATTCGAACCATGTTCAGGCAGACTGAATTTACCCAAGTTGATTGGTCTAACAACTTGGGTACAACCAGCCTGCCATATTTTACAAGCGATTATTCTGTTTATATGGCTGTTCTAGCCACTTGCAATTATCACTGTCTCCTCCTGGCGGATGGCTTCCCACAATGGCTCGGCAGGAAGGATTCCCCTGTCAACACAATCCTGTGTTGATTGGGGGGGGGGGATTGAGAACATTTGCACAGTCTATTGCGGCCTTACATTTAATATGATGTGTCCCTTGTACTGATTGTAGCCTTTAAGGGTAGATAAATAATAGGTCTGTCCCCTCTATTCACAGATCCTGTGTCATTCGTAGAAGCTCTAGTATGGCTTCTATGAATGGCAGATCTGATAGAAAGAGCAGGCATAGTCGGGCTCTTGATGAGAGCCCCTGACAGCCCTTTAGCTGTAATAACCCCCGCTGCACCAGAAGATTACAGTGGCAGGGGGTAGAATGGAGGAAGTTTTCTACTTTAAGAAGAATCTGCACAAGGGACACCTCAACAATAAGTTCAAGTTATATCACTTGTGCTGATTTTTATGTTTTTATTTTTAGGTAAACTTGGGTTTGAACATTCTAGCTAGCAGAATGATGGGTTAAAGACTTGGGCATGTTGTGTTCAGGGGATTTCAGCTGCTTATGAAAGTGTATCCAAGCCCACTTTCTCTTTTTAGTTTTAGATTGGGAAAAGTCATATATATATATATTTTTTTTATTTGATGTCTGTCTGTGTCCTTGTTAGGGAGATTCATCCTGTGTAGGTCCTGGTGACCATTGTCAGTAAAACAGTTATGAGAAATTTAACATTTTCCAGTTGTCACTGGGAACATCTGCTTCGGTAACAACTGTCTAATGAGAGCTATACATGCTAAACCAATTTTCTTTCCTGATCAGTCTCTTCCAATAGGAAAATTCAATCCTATAGTCGACAACCTCTTGCTACACACAGAAGTGGATTTCTGTCTATATACCTCCTCACCATGTAATCTCATAATCTGACTGTATTTATGAAAAACTTTGTATAGAGATACTGAATGGCTTGCATGGAGCTATGGGCAAAAAGCAGACCAACGAGTCTGCAGGAGCCTGACAATGCACCCATGATCCACTGAACGTGGGTGCAATGCAGGTTCCTGTAGGGAGAAATAATATATGCACTCTTTGCATAAAAAAATAAATTTGTACATATTTATTTATTTTTTTAAAGGTGAACTTTAGCCTTTAATAATGTTACGGTTGTGACGGTGTCTGACTAAGGAAAGACTAATTTCACTTTCCCGGAGAATATATGCTGTTCAGCTTTTGTTTGCACACTTTACTAGCATGGTAACATGATAAATACCTACATTATCTGATTTCAGGATTTCCAGTTCATCCTGAAGGGCCTGGCCCGTCTACTCCTGAACCCCCTTACTCAGACATACTTGCCTAACTCCACTAAGAAGATCCAGTTCCACCAAGAATTGCTGGTCCTGTTCTGGAAACTATGTGACTTCAACAAGGTCAGGATGTTACCTGTTCTCTTCTGTCTGTGCAGTCAGTGGACAAGTCTCCTGCACGATCTGGGTGGTGTGTCTTATGGGCTTGTTGCTGCTTTTCTCACCATTGCTGTCTCTCACTCCTACAGAAGTTCCTGTTCTTTGTTCTGAAGAGCAGTGATGTCCTGGATATACTGGTTCCAATTCTGTACTACCTGAACGATGCACGAGCGGATCAGTGTGAGACTGCACTTCCCACCTCTGTCTTCACTTATCAACTCCTCTCACCTTTTCCTTATTACTCTAAAGCTGGCTGTACACTCTTGGAAGTTTGGCTGATTCAGAGGAATTGGCCAAAAGTTTAACAGTAGGAGGCCCTGCCAGCTCTACAAAAGAAGATTACTTGATAGACTTCTATCAAAGGAGTCAGTCTGAAAATTGTTGGCTGAACAATGCCTGCAGCCGTTCGGGTGGGGTATTCTGACAACACGCACTAGTGGCTATCAGAATACGAAGTCCAACAGGGGGGGGATTTGTCATCTGTGCTGTTTGGTGGCTGGAGGGAGCTGTGTGAATTCTTTCATTCAGCCCACTGGCTTAATGAAGGAAGTCTAATAGTGTATGGCCAGCTTATTCCTTAGCCATCTTTTATCCAATTCAATACAAATTCTATAGGATTTTATGGAGTACATAGACCATTCACATTATAGTCTAAATCAACCTTTTTGAGACCAGGGCCTGGTAAACTCTTCCAAAACCTCCCTTGCTGCAAAAAATTTAAGACTTGTACTCCCACAATAAAAGTATGGGTATGCAAAACCTGTATTGAAATGCTGGGTGTTGCTGTGGGAGGATGTGGGTTATGGAATTGGTTAGGAGACTCTGCAGCAGACTTGGTGGCTCTGTAGGTTATGAGGCTTCTGGAGGGGGCTGGGCAGCACTCTGGGAGTTTGGGGAGCCTTGTGGGACTTTGTTCCAGGTTAGGGGGCACTATGGAGGGTTGAAGGCTCTGCACCAGGCTGGGCAGTACTATGGGAAGGTATGGGAGCTGTAACTGGCTTAGAATGCTTGGAGAGGGGAGGCTGTAGCCTGGCAGAGTGGGCCATAGCCCTGTGGATAAGAACCACTGGTCTAAATAACACACTCACTGGGGCCATTTTTTAAGAGGAAAACGGGACACTGGAGAAAACTAACACAAATTGGGAAGAGCATACATATGTCTTGCAGATGATGGAAATGTAGCATTGTTTCTATAATCTTATGTTCTCTGTATATCATTGCCTTGTTCTAACTAAATATCCATTCATATCTTTACATACATACAGCCCGTGTTGGTCTTATGCATATCGGAGTGTTTATACTTTTGCTGCTTAGTGGTGAGAGGAATTTTGGTGTTCGCTTGAACAAACCATACTCTGTCAGAGTCCCGTTGGATATCCCGGTGTTTACTGGAACACATGCAGACCTGCTCATTGTGGTGAGTTTTTGTATAGTGTTTGGCTCCAAGTTCAGTTCTGTAAAGTTCATCCACACTGTGAGGTAAAGCAATGCTGCATTTATTACTCTACAGCAGACAAATGGCACTATAGTGGCAAGTGCAAGTTTAAGGACTCAAATTTTGCATTATTTTGCATTATCTTTATGTGAAGTTGGCAAACCATTGCAAGCAATGTTCCTGGTGTGTTCAGTTCAAGCAAATATTTACATTGCGTTTTACTGTACTTGATCAAAGGCACAAATTGATGGTTGTGACATCAGTCTACCATTTAGTTACCATACATTGCAAGTAGCAACCATTTGACGGAAGAGTTGCACATCCTTGACAGGTTATGCAACATTTGGCCATCCAGCAGATCAGCAGCCACTATATATATATGTATGTATGTATGTATGTATGTATGTATGTATGTATGTATGTGTGTGTGTGTGTATATGTATATGTATATATATGTGTATATATATGTATATATATATATATATATATATATATATATATATATATATATATATATATATATATATATATATATATATATATATATTTTTATATATATATAATTATATTCGATCGCTGACCACAGAATTTACCATATTTACTTTATATACTTTATATTACCTCTCTGTTGCTCTTTCCCAGTGCTCCCGCAGTCTTCAGTGCCTAGCCTCACGCATGCCCTAGAAGAAGGGCCAGGCGCGAGACTGGTCGCACCCCCTCCTCCAGTTACACCCAATAGAAAGCTGCGCCCGAACATCGGCTGCTGGTGGGAAAGGGATCTTTCTTTGCTCTTCTATGGGTACCCCGCCTCTGGCAGCACACACCTGAGCTCTTCATGTGTGCTTGGGTGTTTAACAGCCGTGTTAGACTGTGTGCGAACACCCCCACGCCCGGCGACTATCAAGATGCATGTTGAGGGCAGCCTTTTTACAGGGCAGCAGAGCGGTCTGGGAGACAGTTGTACCCCGGCTCAGTCCGCCCCTGGATGACACACAAAATTGCCAGGGAAAAAAAATCCTGGGCGTCAGTTTGCTGCCCCTCTCAAAGTCCACCTGGGTGTATAATGGATGTATGTGTATATGTAAAAGATAGTTAGGTCCATATATATTTGGACACAGGCACAATTTTCATACTTTTGGCTCTGTATGCCACCAAAATAAAATGAAAACAAAACAATCCAAATGAATTTGATGTGCAGAGTTTCAGCTTTTAATTTAAGGGGTTGATCATAAATATCAAGTACAAATTTTAGGAACTGTACCATTTGTATACACCGTCCCCCCATTTTCAGGGGCTCAAATGTAATTGGACAAATTAATATAATCATAAATGATAATTTTTAATATTTTGTTGAGAATCCTTTACTGGCAATGACTGCTTGAAGTCCGGAACCCATAGACATTACTAAAGACTGGGTTTCCTCCTTTTTGATGCTTTGCCAGGCTCTAACTGCAGCTGTCTTCAATTGTTCTTTGTTTGTGGGTCTTTCTGCCTTCTAGTTTTGCCTTTAGCAAGTGAAATGCATGCTCAATTGAGTTGAGATCAGGTGATTGACTCGGCCATTGCAAAATATTCCTCTTATTTTCCTTCAAAAGCTCCTGGGTTGCTTTTGCAGTGTGGTTTGGATCATTGTCCATCTGTACTGTGAAGCGCCGTTCAATCAACTTTGCTGCATTTGTCAATCTGGGCTGACAGTATATCTCCAAACACTGCAGAATTCATCCGGCTGCCTTTGTCTTCTGTCACATCATCAATAAACACGAATGACCCAGTGCCACTGGAAGCCATGCATGCCCATGCCATCACACTGCCTCCACCATGTTTTACAGATGAGGTGTGCTTTGGATCATGAGCTGTTCCAAGCCTTCCCACACTTTTTTTTTTCTTCCCGTCATTGTGTTACTCTGGTAATCTTAGTTTCATTTGTCCAAAGAATGCTTTTCCACAACTGGTCAGGCTGTTTTAGATGTCTTTTGGAAAAGTCTATTCTGGCTTTTCTATTATTCGAGCTTATGAATGGTTTGCACCTTGTGGTGAACCCTCTGTATTTGCTCTCGTAAAGTTATCTCTTTACTGTTGATTTTGACAATGATACGCCCACCTCCTGGAGAGTGTCCTTCACTTGTCTGAATGTTATGAATGGGTTTTTCTTTACTATAGAGAGGATCCTGCGATCATCCACCACCATTGCTTTCCATGGACGTCCAGGCATTTTTATGTTACTGACCTCACCAGTCCGTTTTTCTTTCCTCAGAATGTACCGAACTGTTGATTTGGCCACTCCTAATGTTGCTGCTATCTCTCTGATGGATTTGTTTTGTTTTTGAAGCCTGTTTCACTTGCAGGAGCAGCTCCTTTGAACGTATGATGTAGGTTCACAGCAATAGATTCCAAATGCAAATACTACACTTATATTCAACTCCAGACCTTTTTACCTGCTTAATTGATGAAGAAATAACGAAGGAGTAGCCCCACACCTGGCCATGAAACTTTTGATTCAATTGTCCAATTTACTTTTGGCCCCTTAAAAAAGGCGGGAAGGATACTCTTAGGAACTGTAATTCCTAAACCCTTCTGATTTTGGATGTACATACCCTCAAATTAAACCTGAGTGTGCACTTTCAGTCCATATCCATTATATAACTATAGTCTGAATATGTTTTGGTAAATGCCTGGAAAAAAAAAAAAATTGTTCCTATGTCCAAATATATATGGTACTGTGTGTGTGTGTATGTATGCGTATATCGCGACTTTGCGACCTACCAGCTAGGATGGGTCTGCTCGTGGATGGCGTGCAAAGATTTAGGCCTCGTCCTACCGGCCGACCCATCCAGGCCTCAGAGTCAGACCGGTCCCCCCGCAGGCGGCTAAAAATTTAGCCTGCGGCCTACCGGCTCTCGCTGGTCCGGTCCCTCCATGAGCCTCACACTCACAGCCGGCGTGTGAAAATTTAGGCCGCGGCTTTGCGGCCTACCGTCCGAATATCCGTTCAGCGCTTAGGATCGGCCCGGTCCCTGCGGGCTCGCGGAGGGCGCCAGAAATTTAGCCCGCGGCTTTTGTGGCCTAATAGGCCATGGCTTCAGCTGCCTGCTAGGCCTCGTGGCGGCCCCCTTTTCCTGAGGGGTGGCGCTGCGGGGGTCTGTGCCCCATGTGAGGGGCCACGGTTCGTGCCCGGTCTGTGCCCCCTGTGAAGGGCCGTGGCCCCCTGTGCAGGGCCTCAGTCGACATCTCCTATGTGGCCCCCGACTGACCCACCCCCAACTACCCCCGACTGACTTTTGGTGTAGCGCTTGGGCAGGTAGCCTAGTATAGGGGACTCCTGCCCGCCCCTATTGTTGTACATTCCTATCTGTCTCTGCCGCACGGATGTGGCCACCTTGCGGGCTGGTGGCCACGTTCCCTATTCTATCAGGGGGTGAGGATGACCGCAAAAGGGCTCAAAGGGGCGCTGGTTGTCGCACTTGTTACAACTGTGCGGGAACCTTTTCAAGATGGAGCGAGTCCCCCCTTCAGAAGGGGACTGTTACACCAGTAGTGAACCTCCCTGTCTCTAGGCTGCTAGAGACAACCATGGCTCCAATAGAGGAATCTCTGGCTTCTAAGGGCCCAGCTGGCATACCTGGAGGGGGCGCAGAATTCCCCTGCCCTTGCTGCTAGGGACCTATTGGGTAGGCACTGCGGTTTGTCTGCTATGCCTCTTTGCCGCAGTTCCCCTGGTTGCTGAGTCTGTTGCCTGAGTGGTTCTTAGACCTGTATTTTGGGGGGCTGCTCTAAATGACCTCATCGCGTCTTGAGTTTGTCCGGTTATAAGATAGTTTTCCGGCTGTGTGCCTCCAAACAGTTTGTTTGTTGCTTCCAATGGTCGTCTGTCACCAGACTGCTTGCTGTTCTCATGGGGGGGCTGTGCAAGCCCCATTGCTGCAGAGTGTGATTGTCCTGATGACTGTGCTGGGAACAGTGTCAGGGGCTTTGTTCAAACCTGTGCACAGTCTAAAAGAGGGAGGGCATGTTACATCGAATTCTGGACCTCAAGGCCCTGACCTGCCTTGTGTGGGTACAGGAGTTCAGGATGGAGTCCGTCCAGGCAGCGGTGGCACTCCATCATGGAGTCTTTCTGACTTCTATGACATCACGAATGCTTAAGCATTCTGTTGTGTGCCCAACTCCATCTGCTGTGGGTGCAGAGCATTATTGGCATGTGGCATGGTCCTTTGATCTGACCACCACTCCTTGGGTGTTCACAAGGTGTTGGCCCCAGATCTGGCATGGTTACGTGTGGGGGGTTGACAGTCCTGGGCTGCCTGGACGATCTTCTGCGCCGATTTCTCGATTACCCCAAGGAGCAACGTAGTTCCTATACAGACTTTCTCTGATTTCAGTTGGCGTCTATCTGAAGTCTGCTTTGGTCCGGCCAGAACGTTGGTTTTTCTGAGCCTAATCGGGCTTCAGCTCTGGCCAGCGTGTTTCTTCCCCTGGACAGACTCCAGAAGTGGCATGCGGCATTTTTTCTTTTGCTATCCGGCAGGTGGGCTCCTCTGCGGATCTACATGTGGGTATTGGGTCTGATGGTATCTACCCTTATTTTTTTTTTTTTTTTGGGGGGGGGGGCAAGGTCATTTACACAGTTCCATGTAGGCTCCCTTCGGGGAGATCCTGGCATAATGGGACAAATACCCAAGGTCTCTTAACAATCGGATTTGGCTCAGTCAGCAAACCAGAGGTTCCCTAGTCTGGTGGCTTTGTTCTCCGGTTCTTCAGTGGGGTGGGGAAGATCCTTTCTCCTCTTGTATTGAACAGGGTGACCACCAATACCGGTCAGTCCGGGTGGGGAGATGTCCTGGGACTGAGCTTGGCTCGGGGTCGTTGGACATTGGTGCAATCCGGACTACCGGGTAATATCCCGGAACTTCAATTGATCAAACTAGGTCTGGATCACGGGCGGCTCGACTTCGGGGCTTCCAGTATGGATCCAGTCAGACAGGGCAATAGCAATGGCTTATGTCCCTCACCAGGGTGGGCCAAAAAGGCTGTTGGCGACCCTGGCTGTTGCCAGTATCCTCCTCCGGTGGGCAAAACGTCTAGTTCCGGCCCTTTCCGACTAACGCATTCCAGGAGTGGAATGCTGTCAGACGGATACCTCAGTTGGCTAGGGTTGGGCCACGGGGTGGGCCTTTCTCTGGGCTGTGTTTTTGTCACATTTGTCCCCGTTCCTTTTAGGTGGCTCCGTTTCCGACCTCCCATTTACAGAGGGATGAGCAGGAATAGGCCTTGAGTACCATAGAGGGCCAGGTGTTGGCCTGGGCGGTTTTCTTCAGCATCTCCTGGTCTTGCACTCCTTGGTGCGTGCCTTTTTTTCTTCAAGGGGTTGGACATCTGTTTCCACCGGGGTGGTTTCTTCCACCGCCATCGGATCTGAACTTGGCGTTTTCAGGTCTACAAAGGCCTCTCTATCTTTCTCTCAAAATATTTGGGAGGTTCCACTGCTTACTCTGTCTCAGAAGGTGGCCTCTTGGTGGCTATCACACTCTACTCGCAAGGTGGCGTGAATGGTGGCATTAGCTTGTCGTTCACCTTACCCAGGTTAAGGTGGTGCTTTGTCCTTTTTTACATGGTTCCGTCCTTGGATTTCCATGTGAATAAGGACATTGGGATGGCTTCTTGTGTCCCTGGTCAGCACATCCCAAGGAATTGGCTTTATCTGGCCTGAATGTGTTTTGGGGGTTTCGGATGTATTGCCAGCCACTGAGTCTGTTGGTCTGGATGGATCGGAAAGATGTCGTCACCTCTGAGCTATCCTGTCAGGGATCGGTTTCCTCCTTTCCCAGTTATGGCACATTCTTCTCGGGCACTTAGTGCTTCTTGGGCCTTCTGTCATTAGGCGGCCGTTGCGCAAGTTGGCAGGGCGGTCACTGGTCGTCGGTGTACATTTTCACAAGTTCTACGAAGTGGATGGTTTGGCATCTGCGGATGCCTCTTTTGGCTTTTTTGCAGGCCGCTGTTTAGAGGGCCTATTCCCTCTTGAAGGGGTAATGTCCAGGTTGGGTTCCAGCTTGTCCTGGGTGAAGTTCCTGTTACCTGGTTGGCTCTTGTAGTAGCCTTGGGATTTTTGTTTTCCCACCTCTAATGTTGGCACTGCTTTGGGACATCCCTATCGTTATAAATGAAGAAGGCTGTGCCTGTCAATGGACGAATGAGAAAATAGGATTTTTTTACTTACCTTAAAATCTGTTTCTCTGAGTTCATTGACACACAGCACCCACCCCTCTATGGAGGAGGGTTTTTTTTATACTTTTATTACTGCTGGCTACTAAACTGAATACCTAGAGCAGGGAGGGGGTTATATACTGACTGAGGACGGCCCATGGGAGCGGCCCCATGTTTTTAATTTTTTTTGTTCTGCCTAGTCCTACTCCTGCGGAGGCGATATAACCCTATCGTTATGAATAAAGTGGGCTGTGTCTGTCAATGAACTCAGAGAAACAGATTTTATGGTAAGTAAAAAATCCTATTTCTTTCAATGTAAAATACCTATGTAAAATTACTAAATAAAAAGGAATTGGCATCTACTATGCCAACTATGAGTTGCTAAACATGGTGGTCAACATCATGCCTAATAAACAATCCTTGAAGTTTACTATACCATATCAGATCATAGATTCTGTTTTAAAAAGAATTTGGCCAAAAAGGGAATAATCCAAAACAGAAAATGGTATGGTATGTTATATTAAATGTTTTAAGTAACTGCCCAGTGCTTGTCTCATTAGGTGAGTAAAGATGGAAGTTATGAAAATGTCACCCCTAACTGGTCTTTACTTCATACAATACACTTCTACAGTATATGTACAGTACCATCTACTGGCTAAAGGGGACAAACATATCTTATGCACACTGGCAGGGATACATGGGAAGCTTCTTACTGTTGTATGACTAAGACCTGCCAGCAGTGTCGAGTAGAGGTAAGATAACTAAATGCTAGATATTTATTAGGGCCATGTGGATAAAATATGGGAGCTGACTTTAGGGACAAGGTCCAGGGCTAGCTCCTTTTTACATTTGTTTCACTGATTTGGAATAAGCATGTATATGAGGTGTTGGGTAACCTAATGTGCACATTTCTGTTTGTGGTCAGTACATCACTATATGTAGTGAAACATAGATCAATGACAGCAATGGGGCTTGCACTTATATGATCAAGTCCAGAAATGGCAGCCTTGGTAGAAACTTTTTATTTTTCTTAAATACATAACGCAGGTACAAATAACTGGGAACCAGTCATTCACTTGTTACTGGCCTTTGACTGTAATTGCAGCCGGCTTATAATATATTACCACTTTATTGCAATTTTTTTCTTTTTGTCTTTTTCTTCCTTTCCAGGTTTTCCACAAGATCATCACCAGTGGACACCAGCGTCTGCAGCCTCTGTATGACTGTCTGCTTACCATCATAGTGAATGGTACAAAATTTAGTTACTGGGAACAAGAATGATTTTTGTCTTGGCTTTGAGGGTTGATCTTTTTTTCCTGCATAGTGTTATTTGCCCACATGGTGGCGCTATCCAGCATTTCATGGTGCATTGGCAAATCAAGGAGAGCAATGGAGGTTAAAGAGTTTGTAAAAGCAGAAGGTTTTTTTATCTTAATACATTCTGTACATTATGATAAGCCTTCTGTGTGCAGCAGCCCTAACACTTACCTGAGGTCCCTTTCTGTCCAGCGATGTCCACGAGTGTCTTAGACATCTAAGATTCTCCCTCCTGATTGGCTGAGACACAGCAGTGGCGCCATTGGCTGCCACTGCTCTCAATCAGTCAGCTAGCCAATCGGGGGAGAGAGGGGTTGGGCCGGGTCGAGGCTCCATGTCTGAATGGACACTGGGAGCTGTGACTCGGCTCGGGTGCCCTAATAGCAAGCTGCTTTCTGTAGGGGCACTAAACAGTAGGGAGGGGCCAGGATCACAGGAGAGGGACCTGAGAAGAGGAGGATCTGGGCTGCTCTGTGCAAATCAACTGCAACAGGGCAGGTAAGTATAACATGTTTGTTATTTTTATAGGGGAAAAAAATGAGACTTTACTATCACTTTAAAAAATACTTTAACACATTTGTTACTGCACAATCAACTGAAAAATCTGTGTGCTTAGTCAGACATGACTATGACCGTGTGTGAACAATGGATTTCGGAGTAGGTTTTAAAACCTTTTCTTTTTTTTTTTTTTTTTTTTCCTTTTTCTTCCTGTTTATCCTAAGCAACCGCCACTAACGTTGTTCTTGCCTGTCAGTTAATGCTTTTGCTATACGGGTGCCTGGCTGTTTACATGCTTATACTAATAATTATTTAATGCTCAACTCTGGGCAGTTACTAAATCATTAATATTGCATACCCCCAAGCTAATAAAGGATCTAATGATTGCTTTTTCTAGGAATGAGAAACCAATATCACTTGGCCTTAATCCAGGGTCTGGCAGTCTTCCTCCCTGCCTTTTGGAGCAAAAAGTACGAAGTTGTATACCTGCAGGACAAAAAAAACCAAAAACCTGTAAGGCAAGGGCATAATGAGCTAGTATGCAGCGCATACTAGCTCATTATGAAATGCTTACCTTAGAACGAGGTATCTTACCTGGTACACGCAGAGGGAGCTGACCTTTTGCCCTCGGCGTGTCTTCCGGGTTCTCGGCTCCGGCGCTGAGTGGCCAGAGCCACGATGACGTCACTCCCGCGCAGGAGTTTTCTTCCCGGCAATGTCCGGCAGCGTCTGCTGGACCTTCAGCCGGGCCTTCACAGCGCATGCGCCGCTGACTTTAGTGGCTGCATGCAAAGTAAATATCTCCTAAACCATACAGGTTTAGGAGATATTCATTTTACCTACAGGTAAGCCTTATTATAGGCTTACCTGTAGGTAAAAGTTAATAATGTGTGTATACAACCACTTTAGGAATACCTAGTACCTCTAGGGAAAGGTGCATGGCAATTGGACCGGCACTGTCATATGAGGATATCCTTTCTTCACTCCCAGTGGCTGAACGAAGCATTCTTCCGGAGCTGAAGTGGTTAATAAGTGATTGCACAGTACTGACTGGCATATTCTGATATTTGGATATTGCTTTATTTCAGTTTCCACTTTTATAAAGTTCCATTACCTTGTTACACAGGTCTTTTGACAGTTCTTTTTTTGTTCCCCATGGCTCAGTATCTAGCCTGCTCAGTGCATCCAAATGAGAGCTAGCAAACTCATTAACTATTTATACACACACTAATTGCAATTTAAAAAGCCACAGACAATGCAAATTAACCTTTAATTGCCATTTTTAACTTGGCCTTGGTACAGCGCACAAGGTGACAAGCACAAGTATTCCAGGGTATGTAAACCTTTGATTAGGGCTATTTGTGTGATTTCTGTTATTTGTTCTAATTTAAAAAGGAGCCAAACAACTATGTTATAATAAATGGCTTTATATGATCACTATCCTTAAATAAGACAGTTTTTTGGCATAATCGGTCATTTTTCAATATCGATGCCAAAGTTCATAATTTCTGACAGTGTATGCAAACCTTTGAGCACAACTGTATATAACTGTGTAAGGTTTATGTCTACTGCCTTCTTTTTTTACTTTTTTGTTGTTGATCCTTGCAGTATCTCCATACTTGAAATCCCTCTCTATGGTGGCTGCCAACAAGCTTCTACATCTTCTTGAAGCTTTCTCCAGTCCTTGGTTCCTCTTCTCATCTCCACAGAATCATCATCTCGTCTTCTTCCTGCTTGAGGTTTTCAATAATATTATTCAGTACCAGTTTGATGGTAAGTCAGTTTACGCTTTCTTTTTTCACACTTTGTTTTTCCTGTCGCATATATTTATCATAATGATACAATTGTAAGGACAATCTTCTTTAATGTCTGCCAATTTCCCTTTCTTTTTTCATGCATAGGTAATTCTAGTTTAGTTTATGCCATTATTCGAAAGCGCACTGTATTTCACCAGTTAGCAAACCTGCCTTCAGATCCTCCATCCATACAGCGAGCACTGCAACGCAAAAAAAAACCAGCCGAGCCAATATTGCGCACAAACTCTCAAGAGGGAGCATCAATGGAAGGCTCACGCCCCGCTGTCCCAGCAGAGCCTGGCACTCTTAAAGCAAGTCTCATAGCCACACCGGGTAAGCATTAAAGGAAAATTGTAATTAGTTGTATATGTTGTCTGTATTTATTACAATTAGCAATAACAAATACAATGAGGGGAATTTACTAAAACGGGAGCAGGCAGAAACTTGAGCAATTGTGCATGGTAACAAATCAGCTTTTAGCTTTTTCAAAACTTAGAGGAGCTCCACCCAAAAGGGAAGTTCCGCTTTAAGTACACCTCCCCACCCCCGCCACTTTTGGAATGTCGTACGTGGTGTGTGTGTGTGTGTGTGTGTGTGTGTGTGTGTGTGTGTGTGTGTGTGTGTGTGTGTGTGTGTATGTATGTGTATGTATATATATGTATGTATATATATATGTGTGTATATATATATATATATATATATATATATATATATATATATATATATATATATATATATATATATATATATATATATATATATATATATATATATATATATATATATATATATATATATATATATATATATATATATATATAATATATATATATATATATAAATTATTTTATTATTATTTTATTTTTTTGGGGAGGTGGGGGGAGCTGGTACCTAGATTTGACAAGTACACGCTCCCACTTCTGCTTGGATCGCCTCCTCTCCCTCCCTGCAGTCATCTGGGACCTGCCAGGTGCCCACAGTTGAAATGCCAGCGCTGGGGAGAGAAGAGGGAGAGAAGGGATGGGGTGAGCACATCGCTGGATCCTGAGACAGGTGAGTGTGTGTTTTTTAAAAGTCAGCAGCTTCACTTTTTGTGGCTGCTGACTTATATTAAACAGAAACGACTGGATCTCCTCTTTAAAGTGGTATTAAAGTCATTATTTTCTTAAATCAGATCAAAATAACAATATCCACATGTATTTGTATTTTTTTTTTTAATTTTCTCCTCCAATCTTGGTTTTTCAGTTGTCCCCTGGCTACGCTGCTTGATACCCATGGTGTCTGTGCCACTGGGATCTATTGAGTCCTGTACAAGTCTCCATTATGCTCCTGCACTTTACCCCAAGTGTAAATGCAGTTGCACGGAGCACCACATAAACAGCCAGCATGAGAGGGACACACTGAGGAAAATCCACACCATTTTCACTGGGCACATTGATATGCAATTTATGAAAAAAAAAAATACACCCCTAAATATCTACAATAAATGTAATCCCCAGTCAAAAATTAATACATTTTATTTAGTGTAAGTTCACGTTTAGCAGGATTTTTCAAATATCCACTTATGCAGTTCAATATCCTGTGAATATTAGTGCTCCTCCTGTATTAGATGGTGTTTATCCTTCTATTATGCATGCAGTTGGATGGGGGGGCGTTCCCACAAAAAAAACGCTGGCTGCTCATTCCCGCTCCATTTCGCTGTTTGCAGGAAAGGCTGAACATTACAATATTGCACCCCCTAGCATGCTCTCTAGGCTGTTCACAATGCATATGTGCACCATGCCCTCTTCCTGCTCCCACTGAGCTCAGTAGCAGCCACTCTGGGCTGTTCAAATTGCATGCGTGCGCAGTGAGCGCTCAAGACAAGTAATGTACCAATACAGGTCAGTCTTAAGGAAGACCTTTCAGAAAGGGGAAATAAAATGCCCTTCCTTTTTAAGTCTTTTCTCACATCGTAATGTGTTTTGCAAAGAAGCAGGTGCAGGATGATTCTGGCACATGGAGGCCTGCCATACACATTAAGATTTCACTTGTTCAGCCCAAATGCATAGATTTTCCCCTATCCACTATAAACCGTGAGGATGGAGGAATTTGCCCTGCCAGCTATTGTATTCTGACAGCTGCTGCTTCAATGGCTGTCAAAATTTCTGAAGTGACTGCAGCTAATCAGAGTTTACCACCCAGCTTTGTCAATTTTTATATCAAAGTTTGTCAAGCTGTTTGGTGCCTACAGGGCCTCTCTATGCCTGAATTTCAGCTGATTCAACAGGATTTGGCTGAAATCCAAGCTGTGTATGGCCAACGTAAGCCTGCTAATAAGGTCTGCTCTTAACTGATAAAGTCCAGAGAAATACAGTTCAGATTGGCACATCTTCCTTTAAATCTGAGTCCGTGAAACTCTAGGTTGGTTTCAGTGAAGTGATTTCAGAATCCTGTGACAAGAACTGCATGTAAATAAACAAGAAGTGCTGTAAAAAAAAAAAAAATAGATTTCTAGTGGGTTGGCCAACATTGCACAGGAGGTGCACTAGGTTTGTCGCAATATTTTCTGCTTAGTATTTACAATAAAATTTTACTTGTAGCCTACATATCAAAAGCTTTAATATATAGGGGATGTTATTGGAAATTGTTTATTCTTGATATATTTTTAAACGTGCCACCCATCAGTAATGTGTGTGTGTGTGAGATATATATAGATATATATCTATATAATTAGTGTGTGTGTGTGTGTGTATATAATAAAAAAGTTTAAGGGGGAAAAAAAACCACTAAAAATATTTTTTATCTTCTTTACTCACTAGGTATAGAAAAGCTTACTGAGAAAGCCCAAGTATCAGAGGATGGCACACTACGAGTTGTTGACACTGAAGTTCCATTATCACCTGGAGAGAGTGGACCATCCCGTCCCCTGAGTGACACAGAGTCTCAGACTGGGGTGTGTGGATGTTGTGTCATATTACAGAAAAGTCTCTTTTTTTTTTTTTTTTTTTTTTTTTTTTATGCATAATTCTCTCAAAGGTCAATTGTCCTCACTGTGGCTACATTTTACATTTATTTTGCAGGATGGTGCACAAAACCTGCCGAGAAGGCGGCTATCAAGCGCCTCATCTCAGTGGAATCCATCTACAGAGTGGGTGAGTCCTAATTGAAATAAACAATATATAGGTGGGCAAGGACTATGCATGGCAGAAAGTTGTCACTAGCATTGACATAGGGAGCTAACCTTTAATGTTAGACTTCATCAGTGCTTCCCACTTGCTCTTCTTTTGCTGGATCCCTTCAGTATTTAGAGTTCCTGGTCCCAAAAGGCATTGTAGGGTGTGTTTTCAGAGATTGCTCTGTTCCCTCACTGCATTGTGGGATGTTACAGGTTTCCAAAAATTGGAATATGCATGTTAGATTCCCGGGGTTTGGTAATTTCTTTGGCAGCAGTGGTTTAACACGTAGTAAGGTCTGCCCAGCTCCTAGTAGTTGCTAGTATTTTGCTCAAAAGTTTATTTTCAGTGTTTTAGTAATTGCCGAAGATCTACCTTAAGGGCATTTGCACCTGGCCTCCTGTGGCCTTACATAAAGTTTTAGCTAGTTTCCCAGCAGGTCCTGTGTACAGCCGCCCCATAAACATGAAAGCCTGTATGCAGGTATACGCTAGTAGTTGCGTAAATCTGCATGCGTACAGAGGTAAAATACTGATCGCAGGCTGTCTTTCCCAAAGGTTGTTTACGGCCTTTTGGCTAAGATCAAGTGTAGTATCTGTTCTTATCAGTTTCCAGAGGAGGCGCTGTGCTACTCTTGTTGGGGAGGGCCAGCAATTCCAATGGTGTTATAGTGCCTGGAAGGGCGGTTTCCAGCAGGGACTACGCCGAGCTGCCCGACAGATACTGGGGGCCGGCCAATGCTTGAGTCTGGAAGGGTGCTCCTGATGAGGATGGGTGCTGCATCTAGGTCTGGCCGGAGGGTCGGGTCCCTGGCCTTCTGGCCTAGATTGGGGTAGCTCTAGCTACAGACAGTTTTTCGGAACAGAACACTGGCTCCTCTCTAGCAGGAGGGAGGAGCGGTTAGTAATTCAGAATGTAATTAGGAAGAATTGGTGCACTGCAGTGCGATTCATTCATAATGACAGCCAAACAGACCTACATTGCAGATCCCCACTATGGTAATACACCGCCATCTGTTGTGGTGCACTGTTACAAAAAATAGTGCATGCTTTTGAAGGAAGATTATTTCTCAAGGCTTGTACATTACAAAGTAGCTGAATAACTGGGTTTGGGACTTGTTGTTTTACAGAAGCCTTCAGATGTACTTTAATTTAAAGAGAAACTTCACACTTTTAAAAAAAAATTAAATAAATCAGCCGTTGCTAATACTGTAGCTGCTGACTTTTAAAAATCGGGCACTTATCAGTTCATGGAGTCCAGTGCTGTCTTCCCACAACTAATTCTTCTTACCACTGCAGGTCCCCAGCTCCCCCCCCCCCCCCCCAAAAAAAAAATCTTGGATTTGGGAGCCAGCTGTGACTTCCTGATAAAGCTGGCTCACCACTGCACATGCGTGCAACTGTTTTTGTAGCCTTCATTTCCCATGATGCTGCTGGCATTGAGGGGGGTGGGACAAGTGAAGTTATTCTTGCCTAGGTGAGAATTGAGGAAGTTTGAGCGGGTACCTGTGAAAAATTGTCCACTTTAAGTATCTTCAGGCCCAAAATGCGCATTTTAGCAAGTATGTGATGAGTGGATGGAGCAATGAGAGGGCTAAATGGCGATGGGTCCGGACTGCTAGAGGGGATTGGTTGCACACTAGGCCAAGGTTGAGGTCCTGTGTGTAGAAACTGATTAAAAGATTTTTCAAATGTAGCAGATTTTTGAGCTATACAAAGATGAGGCAGTTGTGGTCAAGATGGTGGCTCTGGTCTCTTTTTAGGCCTCATTGTAATATAATAAATTGTGGTGTTCACGTTTTATTCCTATCTCTTCTTTATGTTTCTAAAAGTTCCCCTATTGAAGTGTTTGTCAGTTTTGTAAAAGCTTTCTGCCACTGGCAGTTCTATTCTGCTTTTGAATTTGACAAACCTGTGGCCCTAGAAATATAAACTGCCACCCAAAAATGCAGAAGCCTCCTGTTCTCTGCATTTTAGCTTAGATGTCCAGCAATGAGCCACATCAATGTGTAATCCAATCAGAGACCAGCTTCTATGGTTCCTGGCACTGGTGAGATCCTTCCTGCCTCATAATCTTACCTATTGGCCCATCACTGAGATGATAAAACAATGCTCTTGAATAGGACCTTCAAATTATAATGAACTGTTCAGTCTCTTAAAATATAGGCAGGAGACAAGCATTGCACCTATGAACAACTGATCAGTTGCAATGCTTTGCCGTCTCAATTGCAAAAAAAAAAAAAAAAAATTTTTTTTTTTTTTTTTTTTGTTGATTGTAAATATGACTGCAGATTGTTTTTATGCATAAGGTGGACGTGGCCTTTAATGTGGTAAAAGTATTACGTTTACATTGATCATTAAAATTTCACAAATAAGTTAGAATACTGTAGAGAAAATTCATAAAGAAATAAAATTGTCTCGTATACATATACCTTTCTTGCATTTTTGGTATTTAATGTTTAGCATATGTGAAGCTCAGCATTTCTGTTTCGTACATTCCAACAGGTCTTGTCCTGGAAGGTGAAACTACCTCTTCAGACAATTATGCGGCTTCTACAGGTCTTGGTTCCACAAGTGGAGAAGATCTGCATTGACAAGTGAGAACTGGGCTGGGAACTCAATCATGGTGATAGCAGTTATAAGCTCTAAGCCTTTCTTGAAGGGAAAGTTCAGTATTTTTGTATAGAT
Organism: Lithobates clamitans; assembly: GCA_037952925.1. Taxonomy (NCBI): domain Eukaryota; kingdom Metazoa; phylum Chordata; class Amphibia; order Anura; family Ranidae; genus Lithobates; species Lithobates clamitans. The sequence goes on from JBBGZY010002143.1 coordinate 2,384,495, forward strand.
TTTCTTTGAAGTTCAGGACGTTTTTTTAAGCAAAATAAAAAAGAAATTGTGTAATTGTGTTTATGAATATTTCTGATAAACCTGTAGCATAAAGCTTCACCCACCTGGAAAAGGTAAACGTGAACTGCAAAACCTGCTTGAAACCGGTCAAATTCAGGTCAGAAATGGGTCAACTGTCGATCACATTTACCTGTCAATGAATTCTGAATGATCTTGGACATGTCTCCAACTGATGCCATTGGTACAGCTCAAAACCTGTTAAGGCAGTCCGTTACCACAGTACTAAAAGGAACCACCAGCCTCTACCATCATGCTCAAAACGCTACAGCTGATTTGTGCAAATGGGCAAGCTTTTACGTTAACTACTTCATTTCCTTAGGATATACCTGTACATTCTCAGGTTGAAGTGATTGTACCGGAGCTGCAGCCATGATCCCAGTACAATAATTTTCACCCAGTGCTGGGCTTTAATGTAGAAGTGATCGAGAGGCTCTACAGCTGACCGATCACTTCTACAGGGTGTGGAAGGGGGACCCCCACCATTCCACAGGAGTGTGAAATTTTAAAGCGTATTAGGTTTCTATTTCCTTGGAATAACCTAATCTTTTATATTTTACCAGAATATTAGTATTAATTTGTGTTTGTGTGCACTTAAAATGGTTCTAAAGACAGAAGGTTTTTTTATCTTAATGCATTTTATGCATTAAGATAAAAAACCTTCTGTGTGCCTCAGCCCCCCATGCTTACCTGAGCCCCATCTCGAACCAGTGATGTTGCATGAGAGACACAGCTGTTTGGGGACTCTCCCTTCTGATTGGTTGAGACACACAGCAGGTGCCATTGGCTCCCGTTGCTCTTAAAGTCAGTGAGCCAATGAGAAAGGGGGCGAGGCCGAGCCACAGCTCCATGTCTGAATGAATACACAGAGCAGCAGATCGGCTCGGGTGCCCCCATAGCAAGCTGCTAGCTGTGGGGGCACTTGGCAGGAGGGAGGGGCCAGAAGCACCAGCGAGGGACCCAAGAAGGGGAGGATCTGTGCTGCCTTGTGCAAAACCACTGCAGAGAGCAGGTAAATATAACAGGTTTGTTGTTGTTATTTTTAAACAAAAAAAAAACATGACTCTAGTATCACTTTAAATCTAATAAAGTGTATTTTTTTTCCCCTGAAAATTTGCGTTTTAAACTGCGTAAAAATAGATAATGTTTGGGGGTTCCAAGTAATTTTCTAGCCCAAAAAAATGCAATTTCTTTATCCTACATCACGGGACACAGAGTTAGACTAATATTCATTACATACTGGGTTATATACCATCTCTAGGTGAATGGACACTGGTAGACAAAGTCTTAGACGGGAAGTGATCCCCTATATAACCCCTCTCATACAGAAGTACTTCAGTTTTTTACCAGTGTCTGCAAGGTGGATGGGCACGTTTTGTTGAGCTCACTGAGCTCCAGGTCCTTAGTCCCAAAAATGAATCTAGGGATTGACCGATCGGATCCATTTGACACCGGCTTATATGCTTGGATAAATGGTACCTGAGCCTCGCAAACAAGACTAATGATCCTGTGAGGTTTTGCTTTTAATGCGACCTTCGGGCGCTGGACCCTGCTTAGTGGAATCCTTGACACCACAGAGCTAAGACATTCCTGCAGGGTGCTGTACAGGTCCAAGGGAGTGGACCCTAAAACATGAAAAGGGCACTGTGCCTTGACGGGTAAGTGAAACCCCCTTATTTACTTATTGTGGGTTGCCCCAGTGATTGTAATACTCAGTCACGCTAGCTAGAGGCTGGACACCTGTGTGCGGTGACCACAGGGAGGAGTTTTGGGCTAGCTCTGGGTGTTTGCAAAGAGTACTTTTTTTTTTTTTTTTTTTTTTTTTTTTCTTGTCTGGATGTTTTTACCTTAAATGGATGGTGTGCGCACGAGGCCTTTGCACATCTTGGTTCACATGGCGCATGTGCGTTCACCAAAGTGCTTAGGAGTTTGCAGTTGTTTTGCGGCCATGGCGCACGCAGCTTCACCACAGGCGTTGTGCACACATGGAGCCGTGCATGTGCCTTAGCCTAATCTGGGTGCAAGAAGATTTGCGTCATATGCGAATACAGCCGTGCCCGTTCGCCGAAGCCGTGCGGAACGTCCCGGGGGAACAGCCAGCTTATTTAAGCTGTGTATGCCAAACATGCGGTGCTTCCAGAGGGCAGCTGTGGGACACAGAGTAGGCTCTGAACCAGGCATTTTCAGCGGATTATTTCTCCTTACCCGGGTTTACGTGAGTCACCAGGTGTTGCTTGGCAGGCTAAGGTGCTTAGCAGGATTGTTGCATAGGGGCTTGGTGAGCCCTATTAGGGGGTCTCCCTTCTGGGGTATGTAAATACTAAACCCAGGCACTCCCTTTTTGTGGCTTGCAATGTCTTCAAAAAAGAGGAGTGGGGTTTACAACACTACAGGGAAAGGCACATCTATGTGGTCAGTAGCTCCTGAGGAGCCTAGTCGTAACCCTAGTGTTGTATCCCCTGAGAGACCAGAGACTTCTGGGCAATCTGAGCCGCTGCGCCTACCTGGTATTGTGCCTACAGTCACCGCTGCTGCTTCACACTTTATCACCAAGGATGAACTGTCCTCAGCCCTAGCCGGGTTAGAGCACAGGATTGCTGGCATGATTGCCTCCATCCCACAGGGTGGCAAAAAGCATGACAGATCCCCCTTCCCATGAGCCTCCTAATTTGGAGCAGGAATGGGTTGAGGATTGGGGAAGAGCTAAATGCCAAGGATTCTGTGGAAGGCCTGGCAGATGAGTCTGTTTCTGAGCAATCTGGGCCAGAAGATGTCCTGTTGGTGTCTGCCTCTCAGTCGCATAGGCTTTTGATTCAGACTCTTACTGAGATGGTTCGTTCTGCCTTTAAGTTGCCTCCCGCAGAGGTTTCTGAGTTCCCCTGGTCCTCTTTGGGGTCCCTGAGGCCTCCTCAGACCGTACAGGCTTTCCCCTTGCACGCACTGTTGGAACAGGCGGTGTATGCTGATTGGTAACATCCTGACAGGATTTTCATTCCTCTGAAGAGGTTTTCCCTTTTACATCCCATGTAGGAAAAGTTTAAGAAGTGGAGCATGCCAGCAGTCTCTTCCTTAAACAAGAACTTAAAGGGCAAGTTCACCTTTTACAGCAAAATTTGTAAGGTGAACTTACACAGGACCCTGTCCTGTCAGCTGGGAAGGAGACACGTGGATGCCAAGGGCACTTCTGACGGAGCTGCTGCGGTCCAGATTTTTCTGTTATGGTGAACTTACCCTTTAACTTGTCCAGTGGATAACACACAGGGCTTGAGAGACCCTGTTAACAAGAAACTGGAGTCACTATTAAAGGCTTCCGCCTCTTTGGCAAGTATAGCTATTCAGCCAGCTGTTGCAGCAATTGGAGTCTGCCAGTCCTTAAAGGATCAGGTCAGATGGCCCGACAGGCCTAACCAGGAGGATGACCATGCTGAAAGCAGAGCAGATATACCTTGAGCGCTGTGTTTTGCTGTTGATATTTTAAGGGATTCAATACAGCAGGTTTCTCATTTGGCTCTCCTGTCTGTACACATGCACAGACTTGTGGCTTAAGAACTGGTCAGCTAAGCTTCCTTGTAAGATGTTATTGGCAAGGTTCCCCTTTCATGGGGAATGTTTGGGGATGATTTTAATGGTATAATTAATTATTTACATTTTTAGATTAACAGTGTTTTGGAAAAAACATAATTACAGATGAAACTTAGATGCTCTAAATGCATCTAAATGCAAATACATGTAAATGCAGGAGAACTTGATCTGGGAAGAATAAAGTCTGTTCATACTTTTTTTTTTTTTCCCCCTGCAATAAAATAAACCAAACATGTGCAGCGAGTTTCAATGCAGCCTAAAGAATGATGCAAACAGCAGCCAATCTATCTTACTATCTTACTTTTTGGAGCCTGGAAATATTTAGGCAAGTGATGAGTACTTTTACAACTTTCTTTCAGTCATCCATTGAACTTCGTGTTGGGTGGTCTGGAATTCTTTAGTGAACTTTCGATTTAATGTCACTAAGCCTCCAGGTGCCAATATATATATGAACTGACTTTTCTCTGTCGGAGTGCCATATCCCAGACTACAGTATATGTGCAGTAGGAAGTTCTTTTATTTACTTTAGCTGTTGGGCTACCACATTTGTCCAGTAGATGGCGGTACATATCCTGGGAAATGCCTGATACTTAGCACCATCTACTGGGCAATTGCAAAGGTTTTCCATTTTAAATCAATAAACATTTAAAGTGTGGTTCCACCCAAAAAAAAAAACTACATGAAAAATCCTAAAAAAAAAAATACCAAAAAAATTTGGATATTTTTTTTTTTTTTTTTTTACTTACCTCTAAATGCCTTTTGCTAGGTGGTCCCTCATAGTCTGCCCCTTCCTTTGCCTGGGCTGGTGACATCACTTCCCCTCGGCACAGGAAGGGCTCAGCTCTGCTCCCTCCCTCCTGTCAATCATCTGGGACCCATTACAGGACCCAGGTGACTGAGCGGCCAATCACGGCGCGCGGCGCCGCTAGCGCATGCGCAGTGGGTGCCAGGCTGTGAAGCCACAGCCCGGCACCCACAGTTGCAATGCCAGCGCCTCTGAACGGAGGGGGAGACGAGCGGGGCTTCGATCCGACACATCGCTGGACCCTGGGACAGGTAAGTGTCCAATTAAAAGTCAGCAGCTGCAGTATTTGTAGCTGCTGATTTTTAATTTTTTGGACTGGACCTCCTCTTTAAGCCTGATATCTATATGGCAATTCAATGACAGTGGTGTACCTGGTATATCTGGCACCCGGGGCCGATCCGTTTTCATCACTCCCCCTTCCTAAAACTATAAAGGAATAAAGCTGAATTGTTGGTGTGGATACATTAAGAAAACAATGTGAGGGGCTTAAAGGGCCATGGTTAAATAAACCTGAGCCTACTCATTGTGTACAAAACGCACACAGACCCCCTTCGCAGTCTGACCCCCCCCCCCCCCCACATTTTAGATAACCCCAGTGCAGAGCTCTGCCTTCAGTACAGACCCCCGGAGTACCGGTACCCATTGTGGTCTACAGATATAAGGCAATGTTGTTGTCATGTGCATGTTTGTCTTTCAAAAACCCTCACAGGTATGCAGAGCAGTGGCATACAGTAGGGAGAAAATGTGATATGTTGCCATGTAGCCATGTACACACTCTGCTAGATGCTTGTATTTTTCTGCAAAATAGAAATTGTTTTTCCCTTGGTGTTTGCGACTTAGAAATGTTTTACATTCAGTTAAAAGTATTTTATTTATGGTGTTTATTCATGTAAGCTGCATGCGTAAGTCATTCACCACCTAAAAAGTCAAGTTATTGAAGTATTTTGTAATTTTGCAGGGGATTGACTGATGAGTCAGAAATTCTCAAGTTTCTGCAGCATGGGACCTTGGTGGGATTACTGCCTGTGCCTCATCCCATTCTGATCCGCAAATACCAGGCCAATGCTGGCACAGCTATGTGGTTCCGCACATATATGTGGGGGGTCATCTACCTTAGGTGAGTATGTATGATAATTAGACTGCAGCTTGCTGGAGAAGGAAGGGAAATTTGAGACTTGAACATTAAAGTGGATGTAAACCCAATGTCATCCTTTCTAAACTACTGCCATAGGGGTTATCTATAAGGATATACATGCCTTCTGCATGTATCTTTACCTGTCAAATGTCTCCCCTCTGTCTGTTATTAGACCCGAAAAACTGTATATTCTGTGGTGGGTCTGTTGTCTGGAGCTCAGTGGGTGGAGTCGTGATGTCAGTAGACTCCCCGCCCACCTCTACACTCCCCTTGTCAATATGCATTTTCTCCTGTGTATTTCTAACACTGAACTTTTGCTATGATCTCTAACATCCAGTGAAAAGACAGGAAAGTAACCACATGACTTCAGCATGCCCAATCATACTGAGGTGTGGAACAGCCAATCCTGGCAGAGCTGCTGAAGAAAGGAGTGGGGGAGGGAATTAAAAAATAATGCCTGTGTCTTAGGCTAGTGCACGAGATATGTAAATCACCTGTCACTCACAGCAAGGGGGAGTATTTGACAAAGTTTTTCTCTGTTTGTCAAGATTTATCTCACTGAACAATAAAAGAGGATTGCTCAGAGATGGATTAACTCTTTGTGGCAAGACTGGGCTCCAATGATAGGAAATGTTATACTAAAAAGGAAAAAAAAAATTTCGGGTTTACATCCACTTTAAGTGTAATTGCAACTAAAACCACTCTCACTTCTTCCTCCTTTCTTCTTCTTTTTTTTTTTTTTTTTTTGGTGTTAATATGGCTATATTACTCATAGACAAGCAGTATGATTTTATGGTGGTAGAGTTGTAATTTTTTAAACAAAAAGTCTCCCCTTTGCAAGCAGTCTTATTCCAAATATAAAGTGACATTTTGAAAATTTTAAATTTTCACTTAATTTGGTTCTGCATAGAACACTTTTTTTTTGTTTTTTTTTTTCATTTTGGGAGGTGTTTTTACTAAATTATCCCATTTGTTTATTTCCAGTTAATGTGTTTTTAATCACTTGACTACCAACCTGTAATACCCCTTTTCAGTTTCCAGTGCTGTGATAGTTTGACAATTATTCTGTCAATGAAACACTGCACCCAAATAAATTATATTTATATATATATATATTTATTTTAGAAAGACAGCTTTTTTTTTTTTTTTTTTTTCCATTTAGTGTTATTTAGTAACCAATGAGATTAGTTTATCATTTTTTTTTTTTTTTTTTTTAATGCTAGGACAGTACAAGCCCCTTCAAGATGTGTAAATTATAAACATAAAGGAAATATTTGCGCTAAATCAATATTACTGAGAAAAATGAAAAGAAAAATAGCTGCTAACACAGGTCAGTAGAGGGAAAAAAAAACTAATTGTATAAAAAATGCAAAAATGCAGCGCCATCAGATAAAATGAACATTATTCAAAATAAAATTAACATGATAATCATGATAAATAAATTCATCAATAAAAATAAGTCCATTGAGAGTCCATTTTAAAAAAAAAAAGAGGGGGGGGGGGGGTTTAGAAATGAAATCCAAAATCCCAATAAGATCCAGTAAGTGGAAGGTGAAGAGAGAGGATATATATAGAAAGAAAAACAGCAGCTTCACTGGATCCTCCGTGTAAAAAAAAAAAAACGCCTACAAGATAGAAAGACGGAGGCTAAGCAGAAGGTGTTGGCCTCCAAACTAATGGAAAAGCCAACAGCGCAGTGGGGAAAACCGTTTCCCAGGTTTGTCAACATAGGTACTGTCAGTCCTGGAATATCCCGCATCACAGCCTCATACAGGTATCCAGCGTCACATGGGTACTTATGCATATGAATGAAAAAAGGACCATAGCGTTATACTGTATAAATGGTTTATTTAGGTGTAAAAAAAGTAGGCTGCACTCTCGTGATGTCTATTAGGAACGAGCGTGTAGTAACATCAGCGCTGTAGCAATTTCAAACAGTATATCGAGCCACCGTAGGAGCGTTGTAACGTCACGTCTGGTCCCACCCAACGTGTTTCATCACACAGTTGACGTCGTGTTTCAAGATGTGTAAATTACACTAAGAAAATCCACTGTGCCAAAGCCACCACCAGCATTCTGCAAACACCGGACGGAGCATGTGGCTGCCAAAGGTCATCTGGGTGTTTACAAAGAACGCTGTTGCTGCTTATAAGTGGCAGCTCGTACATAAGGGGCGCAGGGGCACCGCCCCTCTAATCCAGGCGCCCTGCCTATTATCTATATGCAGGGTGCTGGACACATGGATTTTAATGGGGGGTTTTTTTGCATATGATTAGAGCCTGAGGGTCCAATTGGCTTAAAAAAAAAAAAAGTGGACTCAGGGGGCAGAGCCCTGAGCCCACCCAGTTATGTGACATTAGCAAATTAATATTCACTAATGTCTTCCTGCTTCTCCTCCCGGCCAATCAGGAAGCGGCTCCTGAGGCCCGATTGGCTGGGGAGTCTTGTGACTCCCGGCCATTCGGGTCTCCGGACCCACTTCCTGTTCAGCTGGGAGGAGAAGCCACGCCTGTTCGGCCGGGAACCTGGAGCGAGGAGCGGCCTCCCAAGGTGAGGCCAGACTGATCGCCGAATTCCCGTCCCATCGCCACTTCCCGTCCGCATGTTGCAGGGGTTGTGGCAGCCGCCACATGTTCCGGTATATGCGGAGTATTGTTTGGTGGTTTTGGCACTGTGGATTTTCAGTCTAATTTACACATCTTGAGTGAAGTTGAGGAGAAATGTATACACCATATGTTCAATAATTGGTGGACTTATTATACACATTGATATTTGGACTGGTCATCATTATTTTTTCTTTCACATATACATTTTTTTTCTTGTGAATTTAGTTCTATATAATGTTTTTTTATTTGCACTGAGATCTTTTCACTGATTAATGGTATAAAATTTTTGATGTTAAAATTTTGTTTAGCGCTGCATATGTTTTTACAAGCGTAAGGATTTGAGCAATTTTGACAAGGGCCAAATTGTAATGTCTTGACGACTGGGTTAGAGCAACTCCAAAACTGCAGCTCTTGTGGGATGTTCCCAGTCTGTAGTGGTCAGCACCTACCAAAAGTGGTCCAAGGACGGAAAACCAGCAAAGTGGCGACAGGGTCATGGGCAACCAAGGCTCATTTTAATGCACATGGAGAGGGATATCTGGCCAGCATAATCCAATTCAATAAAAGAGCTAATGTAGCTCTGATGGCTGAAAAAGTTAATACTGGTTCAGATAGAAAGGTATCAGAAAACACCATGCATTGCAGTTTGTGTATGGGGCGGCGTAGCCACAGACCAGTCAGGGTGCCCATGCTGACCCGTGTCCACAACCAAAAGCACCTACAATAGGCATGTAAACATCAGAACTGGACCATGGAGGAATAAAAGGAGGTGGCCTGGTCTGATGAATCATATTTTTTTTATTCATGCGGATGGCCGGGTGAGTGTGTCACTTACCTGGGGACGAGATGCACTGTGGGAAGCAAGTAATCCTGCTACTGATGCTTCGGTGCCAGATTCCACAGCGTATTTACAGAGGTCTAGTGGGGTCCTTGCTTCGACAAGTCAGGCCTCTTTTGGCATCAAAAGGGGACCTACTCAATATTAGGTGGTTGGTCATAATGTTATCTGTTGCTGATCATTGTAAGTTTAGGTGCACTTATAATTCAGTGCTGCAGCACATATTTTTAGTGAAAGTTCAGAGTTCTAAATTAATGTGCTAAATATTGGATTTTCCCCTCCTAACACCACGCACAGCATGGCGTGGCATGTGCATTGTGGTGCGCTGGAATGCTTGTACATTGCCCGCTACTGTAACAGTGCGTTTAGGTCCCATTCAAATTGAATCACAAGGCACAGTGGTACGCATGTTACTGTGCAATGCAGCCACCTGTGTTAAAATGCTTATTACTATAACAAAACAATGTGAAGGATGCCTTTTTAATATAGAAGCATTTGAAATAAATACAGTTTTTGCTATATTTATGAAAGATACTTACTTATGTTTTGTTTGCAGGAACATGGACCCTCCAGTCTGGTATGACACTGATGTGAAGCTGTTTGAAATCCAGAGAGTTTAAACATCATCTTTTGAATTATCAACATCTGCTCAGTACCTGTCATACATATCTGGAGCCTTGTCATAGAATACTTCACCCCCTCTATGAATTTCAATGTAATTGACCACAAGCATACTAAATCATTCCATAAAAATGCATATCCAGCCTCCTGCATTTCTGAAAAGCTTTTTATTTCCCATTTTTTGTTTTTATGTTGATTTTTGATCGGGGTTAGATAAACATCTTGACTGCTGAACTACAAATCCCAGTTTTCTCTGGCAGCATGCTGCTACTCCTAGTTCAGTGCTTGGTAGAGGATGGTTTATATGAGTTTAATTTGCAGAATGGTTTCCCTCTTCTGTGACATTTTACACATTATCTGTATGTGGGAGATGTCCTATGTACCAATCCCACACTTGGTGGCACTCACCGACTATGTGAAACCAGATGTAATGTATTAAATTATATTAATAAAATAGTCTATGGATATAAATTTTTTTTTTGTAATTCTTTATTTCTTTCAAAGACATCACATGTTAATTAACAGGATATAAATGTAACAAATGACAGCAAATACAGAGATGGTTGAGTCATGGGCATGTCACATAGAGGGTTATAGATCGAATCAGAAGTGGCAAACGAAAAGCCCCTTAATTATATGTTCAGTGTAGCGTATGTAGGGTTACAACTTTGTGGTAGGGCAGTCCGAAAACCCAGCCTGAGATAAGCAGAAAAAAGAAAACTTCTCAAGTATCATCTTAATAACCCGTTTGAGTCTGCATAGCAACCAAGACTGACTAGTGATAATAAAATTAAAATAAAAAAGAAAAAAAAATTTTTATAAAAAGAAATACCCCGGCTGGCCGGAAGGGATTACCCCCGTGCGACCAGCTGGGTCCAGTCGTGGGAGCATAGACAGGCAATGTGTATCAAGATATTCTCATTATCTGGTTAAACTTTCCCCACAACTGGAGGGGATTGGGGGGGAAACAGAGGGGGGGGCAGAAAAGGGGAAAGAGGGGAAAAGAAAGAAGAGGAAGAGAATACAGCGACGGTGGCGTCCCCTGGCCAGGCAGGCAGCCCTGGCCCCGGTATCATTCATCCCGAGCCATCTCCTGTAGGTACGATATGGATATAAATTTAACCGTGTGTACATTTGGGTTGCAAATCAGTTCTTTGACTGCTCTATAAATCTATTATTCTGATTTCTGGGTAAATTACTATGACATTTATAGGCAGGGGTGGCATTTGTATATTTGCTGTCTTTGTGTGTGGTGTGTTTTTATGTTCTGGAGATGATTTAAGCTGGCCATACACTATACAATTGTCTTATTCAATTTCCTTTTAGATTTACCTTCAACTATGTAGTGCAAGGGCCTGCCTGATTGCATACAAATTGAAAGTGTTTAGGTTTGACCTCATACTATATGGTTTTAAGAAATCTAAACAAAAGTTGTATAATGTATGGCCCAGCCTTGGATAAAAAAACTTTCTTACCTAAGGTAACCCATGCATGTTTGTTTATTTATTATTTTTTTCATCAACCAGTGGGTTGAATGGGAAAAAAAATTAACCCGATTCCCCCATCCACACACTTCATAGGGGAATCACTGATGCTGAGTTATTGTATTCTGACAACGGGGAGACTTCCCTGCCATCAGAACACATTGATCAGCGCTGCCAGCTATAACCGGTGGCACTGATCGATTGGAACAACCGGCCTGTTGGGTCTGTAGATCGACTTCTATACAACAAGCTTGCCCATACATTTGGTTGGTCCCTGCTGAACTGGCCGAATATCGATCCATGTATGGCTGACTTAAATCTTCTACCAAGTTCTTGTTTGCACAGGGTGATGTGCAGATATTTTGAAGTCCAGTGTGTGTTGAAGCCAACTGATAATTTAGCACATCTCATGGAGTATTTTATATATATATATAAATATATATGTGTATGTATTATTTTTCATTTTTTAATTTTACAACACAGAATGACTTCACAGCAGGATAACATCCAACAGTTAGAAGAAGGGGAGGGGAGAAAGGGGGGAAAAAAATAAAAGGGAGGGAGGGAAGGGGGTTACAATAGGGATCATGTTATCCGGTCAAGGTGTAATCAACAACTATGTACATCGGGAGGCATGCCCACATCCATCAGCCATGAAAGCACCCTTCCTGTCCTGGACAATCGATCCCTATGGACAGGCCTCCCCTCTCCATTCAGGGGGGGAAGTAGAGTGACTAAAGGCTTTAGGCCCGTAGACATTGTGCACATGGCTCCGAGTATTCCTTTATTTAAATAGATGGGCAGCAGACATGGTTTACCTTAAAAATCTCTAGACCAAAATTTTGAAGAAGTAACTGCGTAGGATTCCACATGATGGCTCTCATTTCATATATTTTATTTTTATAGGAAACAACTTGGCCATGGTAAGATTTTATTCCCTCCTGAAACAAACTAATATTAAACCCTTTCTCTCAGGTCTTGTATCCCTTTAACTAGGCCATTACACCCAGGGGGTGGGAGGGTCTGCCCAATCATGTAACCACTGTGATTGGCTGTCATTGTGGACACATGGTTGGGAGCTAGTTCCACTGGCTCCTGATTCTTTTTAGAGAACAGGTGCTGTTTTTAAAAGCTTGATCACTGTTCTGGGAACATACAGTGTGTGCGTGCTCAAAAAAAACAAAAAAAAAAAACCCTCTGCTGCCTACGGACTGTTGTGTGGGTGTTAAAGCACATGTGTGTCCCATGGGTGGCAACAGGTTTAATTAAATACTTGATGGGTTTTATAGCATTGCACTAGGTTAAGTCCTGATGGTTTGGCAATGTGTAGCCCTGTTGGAATATAAGCCTGAATATGTCAAACTTCTTTTCAGGCAACCATTTTCTCAAGTATATGGGTGCTCAGGGGTGTAGTATAACTATAGTCATTAAAGTCAGATTTTTTTTTATGTATCACATGACCAGCTATGTTGTTCCCCACACATGCACATAATATGCAGAATCAAAACTAATTTACTAAACCAGCCTGTTGGATTTTACATGTGAATATTGCTAGCTAACTGTGTTCTCCCGGCAATGGCTCCGTGGGAGGGATTTTATCATCAACCTGTGGTTGCAGGAATGAAAATCGCTCTGTCTATGGCCAGCCTAAAGCCTAGTACACATGGGCTGAATGTCAGGCGGCATTGCTTGGCAATAAGTCCGACTGAAGCCAGATGTTCGGCCGGCTTCTATCGAAGGGTTATGACTGAAAAAGGTCTTTCGACTGGCTCCTGATCAGCACTCCTATCCAATGGCTGAGAGCGCTGACCAAGTGTTCGGGGGGGGGGGCCCTGAACTGCTGCAACCCAAATCCTGGAAATGTGGATAAATACAATAACAAAATGGTGCGCTGTTCCTTAAAAGTAAATGTGGCGTTCAACCTTAAATTAATCTGACAAAAAACAGTGCTTCACAACACGGAATCATTCCAAGGGTGCTCCAGTGTGACAAAAGGTGCTCCTTGGTGTAAACAGATGGCCTCTTACCAAAACGTATGGATCGCGATTACAGGTAGGCATGTGCAAAATGAAAAAAATCGTTTAGTTTAGTTTCGTTTTAATTCGTTATTTAATTAATTTAGTTTAGTTAGATTCGTTAAATTCATTAAATTCGTTTTTCAAATCAGTTTCGTTTTCGACCGAATTCGAAAATCGGTCAAATTCGAAAATATTTCAACCGGATTCGATATTATTTCAACCGCATTCGAAAAATATTTCAACAGCAATTCGTTTTTCAAATCAGTTTAGTTTTCGACCGAATTCGAAAATCGGTTGAATTCGAAAATATTTCAACTGTATTAGAAATTATTTCAATCGTATTCGATAATATTTCAATCGCATTAGAAAATATTTCTACCGAATTTGATATTATTTCAACCGCATTCGAAATTATTTCAACTGTATTAGAAATTATTTCAATCGTATTCGATAATATTTCAATCGCATTCGAAAATATTTCTATTTTCGAATTTGATAATATTCAGATAATATTCCTCTTCAGCAAACCAGAAGAACGCTGCATGGTTTCGCGTCACCATGGCAGTAAAAGCTGTGAGAGGGATTGAGCACACCCCAGACTGCATCCGTCATCGGTGAATAAAAATGTTTACATTCTCTCTCTCTCTCTCTCTCTGTGTCTCCCAGAGGCGTATCTAGTGAAAATGGCACCTATGGCAAGCACTGAAACTGCGCCCCTGTCAAAAAAAAAAAAAACAGCTAATAAAACTACAAGTCTTTAACCACTTCAGCCCCGGAAGAATTTGCCCCCTTCCTGACCAGAGCACTTTTTGCGATTCGGCACTGCATCGCTTTAACTGACAATTGCGCGGTTGTGCGACGTGGCTTCCAAACAAAATTGAAGTCCTTTTTTTCCCATAAATAGAGCTTTCTTTTGGTGGTATTTGATCACCCCTGCGTTTTTTATTTTTTGAACTATAAACAAAATAAGAGCGACAATTTAAAAAAAAAAACGCATTATTTTTTAGATTTTGCTATAAAAAATATCCCCCAAAAATATATAAAAAAACATTTTTTTTCCTCAGTTTAGGCCGATACGTATTCTTCTACATATTTTTGGTAAAAAAAAAATCGCAATAAGCTTTTTTTGATTGCTTTGCGCAAAAGTTATAGCGTTTACAAAAAAAAAAATAATAATTATATATATATTATTATTTATTCTATTCTGTTCTATTTTTTTCCTATTCAAATTTGAATTCATTCTATATGAATTTCAAATTTCAGAAGATGGCTATATATATATATATATATATATATATATATATATATATATATATATATATATATATATATATATATATATATATATATATATATATATATATATATATATATATATATATATATATATATATATATATATATATATATATAGCCATCTTCTGAAATTTGAAATTCATATAGAATAAATTCAAATTTAAATGTGTAGAATAGAATAACAATAGAACAGAATAGAATAAAATATTATGTGTGTATATATATATATATATACGGTATATATTATAACCATTTTCCAAAATTCGAATCTCATATAGAATGAATTCGAATAGAAAAGATTAGACTGGAAATAGAAAATAGACTAGAAAAACAATAGAACTGAATTGATTAAAATATAATGTGTGTGTATGTATGTATGTATATATATATATATATATATATTCTATTCTGTACTATTTTTTTTTCTTCTAAATATATATATATATATATATATATATATATATATATATATATATATATATATATATATATATATATATATATATATATATATATATATATATATATATAATTTATATTTATTATTTTTTTTTTTTTTCTGATCTATTTTTCTAAGATATTATTTTTTATTCTATTTCAATTCAATTTCATTCTATATGAAATTCGAATTTCGGAAATTTTATATATATATATATATATATATATATATATATATATATATATATATATATATATATATATATATATATATATGTATATATATATATGTATATATGTATGTGTGTGTGTGTGTGTGTGTGTGTAATTCGGTATTTCGGATGCATCCGAATGTCCGAATAATGAAAATTTCGTCCGAATTTCGATTCGGAACTAAACGAAATGCACATGTCTAATTACAGGGATCAAAAACAGCCTGTGTTAAATCTCCACAGCCGAAGCCTCACGGAGAGCCTGTCTCCATATGTGAATCGCTCATCAAGGCAGCACAAGTCTCATAGCGAGAACTAGTAAGGTTTATTAAAATAAATAATAAAGAAATGCACTTGCTAAAGGTGTGTATTTTTTTGCGTGACAAAACACACAAGGCACGCTCCCAAAAACAGGTGCAGGATCTACTTTAGGACATTTGTTAATGGGCTGCCCTATGCAGGGCATTAGCTCATCAGGCAGGTGTCAGTGAGACTTACAGGACCCTCTGGAATAAATTGTACATATTTTGTTGTACACATGTATCCCCAAATTGAATGTCAAACTCAAAACACTGGCATGGCAATGGAACAGAATTTTTCAGGGTTTTCATATGAAATCTGTCCAGTTGCAACAGTGCCATTGTTTGAACATTTGTATGCAATATAGAAAAAAAAAACAACAAACAAAATTCTGCTGGTGTATGGTCAGCTTTAGGGCTCCTTTCACCTCAATCGCCAGATTCAGTCTGCAGTTCCACATGTGTTTTTTAATGCGTTTGTGGTGCATTTTTGGCACTATTTATTTTTTTGCCGAGTTGCATTTGAAAAACATTTGTGGTGTATTCTTGTGTGAAATAATTCAAGCTGCTGTACTTTTTCTTTAGAGCCCTTGCACACTGGGGCGGGAGCGGCATCGGCGGTAAAACGCCGCTATTATTAGCGGCGTTTTACCGCCGGTATGCGGCCGCTAGCGGGGCGGTTTTACCCCCCGCTAGCGGCCGAGAAGGGGTTAAATACCACCGCAAAGCGCCTCTGCAGAGGCGCATTGCCGGCGGTATAGCCGCGCCGTCCCATTGATTTCAATGGGCAAGAGCGGTAAAGGAGCGGTATACACTCCGCTCCTTCACCGCTCCGAAGATGCTGCTAGCAGGACTTTTTTTACCGTCCTGCCAGCGCATCGCTCCAGTGTGCAAGCCCTCAGGGCTTTCACACTGGAATGCAAGGAGCGGCACTTTCGGGTCGGTTTGCAGGCGCTATTATTAGCGCAATAGCGCCTGCAAACCGCCCCAGTGTGCAAGGGCTCTTAGGGCAGGTCCACACCAGTGGCTGCATTAGAATACAGCCACTGGTGTGCTGCAGGATCATGTGCACCCATCTATCTATCATGTGATCGCTATCACCAGTAATAGCAATTGCATATATGGAAAACTGTTATGAATGACCGCCATTCATTACAGCATGCTTACTATTGTGATGCTGTCATTGGCCCACAGCTATCGCATGGTACCTGGGGTAGTCACAGCACCCTGTACCTTAAGATTGGCTGTAGCCAACCACAGCATCACAATAGTAAGCAAGCTGGCACGAATGAAAGCCATTTATGACAGTTAAAGTGGTTGTTAAGCCTTTCTGACTAATTTATCCCCTTTGTGTCCTAATCCTGTGTCCCTCTGTGTGTGTGATTTATTTTAAAAAATGCGGATTATACCTAATTTTAAGAGCGCCGACCGGCACTCACGTGATCAGCCAGTTCTCTTTGTTTTTTTGTTTTGTTTTTTTTTTATAAATCACACACACCGGGTGACAGAGGGGATGGTATAAAAATAACACTGTTATGTTAGCAGCGGGAGGGGCGGGGGCGGGCACTGTCACAAACTAACAGGTAGGTAGGTAGGGAGGGAGGGGGGAGAGGAGACCTGCAGATGAAGGAGGCACGTAAACTGACTACGGTGTCAGGGCTCAGCAGCCATGATGAACTGTGGTAATTTTTTTTTTAGAGGGGAGGGTAGAAACTGGCAGGACCAACCAGGTATTTCAGGTGTTACAGGGGGCCAAACGACACCGCACAAGCACTGTGCTGTATAACATGCTTTAACCGCTTGCCGACCGGCTCACGCCAATATACGTTGGCAGAAGGGCACATACAGGCAGATTAACGTACCTGTACGTTGCCCTTTAAAAAGCGGTTTGAGGGCGCGCGACCTCCGTGAGTGTGATCGCGGGTCCCGCGGACTCTATGTCCGCGGGGATACCCGCGATCGTCTCACGGAGAGGAAGAACGGGGAAATGCTGATGTAAACAAGCATTTCCCCGTTCTGCCTAGTGACAGGACACTGATCACACTTCCCTGCAATTGTGAGCGGTGATCAGTGTCGTGTCACACACAGCCACTCCCCCCACAGTTAGAATCACTCCCTAGGACACACTTAACCCCTACAGTACCACCTAGTAGTTAACCCTTTCACTGCCAGTCACATTTACACAGTAATCAATGCATTTTTAATCGCACTTATTGCTGTATAAATGTGAATGGTCCCAAAATAGCACCAAAAGTGTCCGATCTGTCCGCCATAATGTTGTAGTCACGATAAAAATCGCTGATCGTCGCCATTACTAGTAAAAAAAAAAAAATATTAATAAAAATGCCAATCAATAAACGCTTATTGCGGTTTTTTTTCATTTTTTTTTTTTTAACAAAAATATGTAGAAGACTACGTATCGGCCTAAACTGAGGAAAAAAAATGTTTTATATATTTTTTGGGGATATTTATTATAGCAAAAAGTAAAATTAATGCATTTTTTTTTAAATTGTCGCTTTTTTTGTTTATATCGCAAAAAATAAAAACCGCAGAGGTGATGAAATGCCACCAAAAGAAAGCTCTATTTGTGGGGGGAAAAAAGGACGTCAACTTTGTTTGGGAGCCACATCACATGACCACACAATTGTCAGTTAAAGGGACGCAATGCCGAGCTGCTAAAAACTTTGGTCTTTTGCCAGCCAAATGGTCCAGGGCTTAAGTGGTTAAAGAGACCGGATCCAGTGTGTTTTTTGTTTTGTGTGTTTTTTTTGGTTAACAAACGCTTTAAAACAATTACTTATAACAGTGATCGTCACTGTCCTAATCAATAATAGTGTAGAAAAAAAAAATCCCTGATCTAAGCCCTCACCCACCCCACTATGGTGACCCTGAACTACTCTGATGACAGTATGTAAAAATGGTGAAATAATAATAAAAAAATGTTTAAAAATGTTATAAAATGATCTGTTGCAGTTTTTTTAGTCAGTATCCCTAATTACTGCCACCCCAACCATATGATGATGCTGTATTGCACTGGTGCTAGTCCAAAAAAAAATAGTGGAAAAAAAATCTTTAATTCCTTAATTTTCCAAAAGATTGTGACCAAAAAAATGACAACTTGAAAAAACTTGCCTTGCCTCTTACTAAATACTTTGGACTGTCTACTTTATAAAAAGGGGTCATTTGGGGGTATTTATACTGTCCTGGCATTTTAGGGCATCAAGAAATTAGAAAAGCTGTCAGTACATCAGAAATGATCAATTTCCAAAATATATATATACTGTATGTATATATCATAGTTTGTAGCCTCTCTAACTTTCACACAGACAAAATGATATACATGGATCTGGGTTATTTTTACCAAAGAAATTTAGCAGACTACATTTTGGCCTAAATGTATGAAGAAAGATTATTTGTTTGCAAAATTTTATAACGAACTAAGAAAAACATGTGTTGTTTTTGTTTTTTCTTTTCAACATTGTTAGTATTTGTTCATTTATATAGTGTAACACGGCCCCCTTGGGGACTGGATTTACCTGCATTGCCATGACCCTGTAAAACATTCCAACCCACCTGA
Source organism: Lithobates clamitans (assembly GCA_037952925.1). NCBI lineage: Eukaryota > Metazoa > Chordata > Amphibia > Anura > Ranidae > Lithobates > Lithobates clamitans. The sequence continues at coordinate 2,403,463 of JBBGZY010002143.1, forward strand.
CACTCTGGGTCCAGACATCATTGCAGCACCTTTTAAGTAATAAGACAACACTCAATGTGTTAAAGTTCTATAAACGTTTACTGGAATACTTCAAATAAGGTATTATTGTACAAGAGAGGTCATGGTTGAACTGAGCTTTGAATAACAGCACAAACGAAGTGGAATGATTCCTCAAACTGCCAGTTAAGGTAGTTGGTAAACAGAGTATTATATATACATAAGTGCAATAAAGCACCACTTCTAGAGAGGGACCCAGGCCAGCCTGTACAACCTTTTATCCTAATGAGAGATGACGCTAAACAAGGATGGTATGAGGGATCTTAAGCAGCAATGACAGAACGTCTCCGTTGCAGATCTGATGGACTTAACCGGCAGTCGGAGCTCATTAACTATATCCATTAAGGTTCAGTAACAGGGTGGTCGTATATCTTATGATGACTGTGGCTAAAGATGCCTATGTATAGTGTTTGAATAGAAATGCAGTGAAGTATTCCCAAGGTAAAGCTGTCTGTACACACTAAAACAACCAAAGAAAGACTTGCAAAGGTGGGCAATTGCCCTCTCACCAACAACCAGGCCGATTTAACGCCTTGCAGATGGTGACCTCCGGATAGACGTCCTGGTGGTGAACTCGCTTGTGATGATTCCCTGATTGCGAGACACAGAGCGTGGGTTACTGTATGGTCACGTTGATGCTGGTCCGATGAGCAACAGGCAGCGCTGACCCCCTTCTTGGTCAGGTAGGAATGATGTACACCCGCGTGGTAGGCCGCGACCTCACTCTCCCTGCGCGGAGAGATCCATCACACACCAGGCCCGGGAAGAAGAGAGCCTGGGGTGGGTCTCTGGTTTCCTTTATAGCTCTTTCCCAGCAATCTCTCCGGTGGTAGCAAAGATCTCTGGGATATGTCGTCTGAGCGAATAGTCACGTTAGACCCCTTTCACACCGAGGGCGTTTTGCAGGTGCTATAGCGTTAAAAATAGCGCCTGCAATCAGCCCTCAAACAGCTGCAGCATTGTCTCCAGTGTGAAAGCCCGAGGGCTTTCACACCGGAGCGCTGCGCTGGCAGGACGGGAAAAAAAGTCCTGCCAGCAGCTGCTTTGGAACGGTGTGTTTACCGCTCCTCCCCATTGAAATCAATGGGGCAGCGCTGGGATACTACCGGCAAAACGCCGCTATTGCGGACAAATTACACAGCACAAGCACGCTACTATAGATCATGCCTTAAAAAGGAACAGGATCTTTTTTTTTTTTTGGGTTACAACCACTTTAAAGTAGAGATCCACCCAAAAGTGGACCAAATGTGGCACCCTCTCTCCTGTGCCACATCTGGCGCCTTTCAGGAGGGAGGCGGGAACTGTTTTTGACAGGTACCCATCCCAACTTCCGGGAGACTGTGCCGCAGCTACGTTCCTTAGAAGTTCGGCCCCTCTCCTCCTTCCTCCGCCGCTGGGCCAGTTAGAAAGCATAGCGCAGTAGGGTACTGGCTGTAAAGCCGAAAGGCTCCACTGCCGGTTTCCCTTACCACAAATGGTGGCGGCAGCACCGGAGAGCCGACCCGGGATCCCTGGACAGGTAAGTGTCCTTATATTAACAGTCAGCAGCTGCAGTATTTGTAGCTGCTGACTTTGAATCACAGCAGCCATTTAGCACTCGATCGGCGTGTCCAATGAGAGATAATCTCAAATGTAAACATATGAGATCATCTTTCATTGCCGGCTCTCTCTCCTCACACAGAGACCGCGTGTGAGGAGGGAGAGCTTCTGTGCTGCAGATTGTAAGTGAACACTAAAAACACAGTAAATACAGTGCCCACAGTACCTGTCAGTGCCACCTGTCCCCAGTGCCACCTGTCAGTGTCACGTGCCATCTGTTATCAGTGTCACGTGTCATCGGTGCTACGTGCCATCAGTGCCACGTATTAGTGCCACCTGTCAGTGCATCTGTTATCAGTGCCATCTGTCATCAGTGTCACGTATCATTGTCCTGGTGCTCCAGGGCCTTCAAAAGTTTAATAGGTAGTCAACAAGTTTGAATCCCAACCACAACACTACCTGCCTGGAGTTTGCATGTTCTCCCTGTGCCTGTGTGGGTTTCCTCTGGGTACTCCGGTTTCCTCCCACACTCCAAAGACAAGCTGGTAGGTTAACTGGCTTCTGTCCAAAATTGGCCCTAGTATATGAATGAGAGTTGGGGACTTTGGATTGTGGGCTCCTTGAGGGTAGGGACCGATGCGAGTGAGCGATGTATGTGTAAATTGACAGCGCTATATGGGTACCCTAAATATAATAATATAATAGATGAGCATCTTAATGAGATGCAATGTATAGGGACAGGGATAATTGTAGGCACTCACACTCACTCAGGTTGAACCGGATGGACTGGTGTCTTTAGGCCCCTTTCACACGATCGGACCGTTCAGGTCCGCCTGTCAGTTTTGACGGCGGACCTGAACGGGCGATCCATGTTAGCCTATGGAGCGTCGGATGTCAGCGGAGACATGTCCGCTGACATCCGACCCTGTCCGATCCACTAAAAGCAGACGGATGGCTCTACGTCCAGGTCCGTCGTTGGCGGATCGGATCGGGTGAGATCTCAGGAAAACGGACACGCTGTCCATTTTCGTCCGATCCCTCCATAGGCGGCAGCGGCGCCTGACAAGCCCCTCCCTGCTCAGTGAGCAGAGAGGGACCTGTCATCCGCCGGCTCAGCGGAGATCAACGGACAGATCTCCTGCTGAGCCGGCGGATCGAGGCGGGCTCTGTAGAAACGGAGTCAGCCTCGTGTGAAAGGGGCCTTATTCAACCTTACTAACTATGTAACTTAGATGTGTAATTTATGCTCCTAGAACACCTGATGGCGCTCCCTGCATGTTGGGCCTCTCTATGTGGCCAGGCTGTGAAAAAGTCCCACACATGTGGTATCGTAATACTCAGGAGGAGTAGCAGAATGTATTTTGGGGCGTCATTTGTGGTATACACATGCCATGTGAGAGAAATAATCTATTACAATGACAATTTTGTGGAAAAAATATATATATTCATTTTGCAAAGAATTGTGGGAAAAAATGACAACATCCAAAACCTCACCATGCATCTTACTAAATACCTTGGAATGTCTTCTTTCAAAAAAGGGGTCATTTGGGGGGTATTTGTACTTTCCTGGCTTGTTCGGGTCACAAGAAATGAGGCCACAGTACATCAGATGTGATCAATTTTTTATGATTTGCACCACAGCTTGTAGACTCTCTAACTTTCACAAAGACCAAATAATATCCAGTAATTTAGGTTATTTTTACCAAAGATATGTAACAGTATAAATTGTGGCCAAAATGTATGAATAAAAATTAATCAAAATTTTAATTTAAAATTTAAAAAAATGTGTTTTATTTCAAAATTTTCAGTCTTTTTTCATTTATAGCGCAAAAAATAAAAAACCCATAGGTGATCGAATACCACCAAAAGAAAGCTCTATTTGTATGGAAAAAGGACAAAAAAATCATTTGGGTATAGTATTACATGACTGAGTAATTGTCATTCAAAGTGTGAGAGCACTGAAAGCTGAAAATTGGTCTGGGCAGGAGGGGGGTTTAAGTGGCCAGTAGGCAAGTGTATATTAGTGGGATATAGGGATCCATGCTCCACGTTTTATGTACAGCCCGCACATGGCTCCCCTTAGCGCCTAGTAGAAGCCCGCACTCTGATAGCTGCCCCTGGCTGCCTGCCTGTATTAAAAGTATTATTCTGTACTCCACAGTGACTGGAATATAAATCGGAATATGGGCCTTATCGTGTGTTCTATGACTCCGAGCTCAGCCCTCACTCACTCCTGTTGTAGAGCTCTATGTCTTGGTATCAGGCAGTGGCGAGGACAGACCTGGGGTCCTTAGTGAGGACCGTGAGCTGTAGCGGGAATCAGGAAGACGGCGGAGAACCATGGAGGAGCTGGACGTGGAGCCGGCCGAGATAGTGAGTGTATCCGTGTCCTGTGTGATGTACTGTGCATGGAGGGGACCGGGGAGGCGGCAGGCTTCGCTTTTACATTGTGTGCGAGAGCTGCTGTCTGATTGAGCCGCTGTCATTCACACATCCATTCACCACAAGCCCAGCACCGAACCCTTCTACATGGAAACACTGCTAATGAGTGGGCTGCATTGGACACATTCCTAGATCGAGCAGAAGGGGGCGCACCCCAAAAAAGGTTACAAGATGGCAGCACACATGGGGGGGGCTTCTTATTTCATTACATGACAGACAGGTCCAACTATGGAGGGACCAGGGACGAGTAAAGCGTGCAGATGTAGGAGGAGGAGGAGTGACACCATTCATAGATGAGAGTCATGGAGCACCTTCAGGGTCTGATCCAGCGGGGACACATTCCTGCTGTTCTTGTGATCAGAGCTGTGTACATATAGCAAAGTTCAGCTGCTGCTCACCCTACCACCCGCCTGTCTCATCTACAGTCCATGGCAAGTATGACAAAAAGTTCCCCACATTACTTCTCACTTGGATCCATCCATCCAGTGCTGTCTCAGGTACGTCCCCATCTACCTGACCTGCAGCTCCCACCACAGCGGGGAACTCTACACAGAGATGGTGAAGGTGGCATCTGTACACACAATCAGGCTTCGTCAGGATTGTTGACTTAGCCATTCCATGCCTGTTCATTCTGTATATAATGAGTGTGCCCGTCCTCCCCTGTACTGTATATACTGAGTGTGCCCGTCCTCCTCTGTACTGTATATGAGTGTGCCCGTCCTCCCCTGTACTGTATATAATGAGTGTGCCCGTCCTCCCCTGTACTGTATAAAATTAGTGTGCCCGTCCTCCCCTGTACTGTATATACTGAGTGTGCCCGTCCTCCCCTGTACTGTATATACTGAGTGTGCCCGTCCTCCCCTGTACTGTATATACTGAGTGTGCCCGTCCTCCCCTGTACTGTATATACTGAGTGTGCCCGTCCTCCCCTGTACTGTATATACTGAGTGTGCCCGTCCTCCCCTGTACTGTATATACTGAGTGTGCCCGTCCTCCCCTGTACTGTATATACTGAGTGTGCCCGTCCTCCCCTGTACTGTATATACTGAGTGTGCCCGTCCTCCCCTGTACTGTATATACTGAGTGTGCCCGTCCTCCCCTGTACTGTGTATACTGAGTGTGCCCGTCCTCCCCTGTACTGTGTATACTGAGTGTGCCCGTCCTCCCCTGTGCTGTGTATAATGAGTGTGCCCGTCCTCCCCTGCGCTGTGTATACTGAGTGTGCCCGTCCTCCCCTGTGCTGTATATAATGAGTGTGCCCGTCCTCCCCTGCGCTGTGTATACTGAGTGTGCCCGTCCTCCCCTGCGCTGTGTATACTGAGTGTGCCCGTCCTCCCCTGCGCTGTGTATACTGAGTGTGCCCGTCCTCCCCTGCGCTGTGTATACTGAGTGTGCCCGTCCTCCCCTGCGCTGTGTATACTGAGTGTGCCCGTCCTCCCCTGCGCTGTGTATACTGAGTGTGCCCGTCCTCCCCTGCGCTGTGTATACTGAGTGTGCCCGTCCTCCCCTGCGCTGTGTATACTGAGTGTGCCCGTCCTCCCCTGCGCTGTGTATACTGAGTGTGCCCGTCCTCCCCTGCGCTGTGTATACTGAGTGTGCCCGTCCTCCCCTGCGCTGTATATAATGAGTGTGCCCGTCCTCCCCTGTGCTGTATATAATGAGTGTGCCCGTCCTCCCCTGTACTGTATATACTGAGTGTGCCCGTCCTCCCCTGTACTGTATATACTGAGTGTGCCCGTCCTCCCCTGTACTGTATATACTGAGTGTGCCCGTCCTCCCCTGTACTGTATATACTGAGTGTGCCCGTCCTCCCCTGTACTGTATATACTGAGTGTGCCCGTCCTCCCCTGTACTGTATATACTGAGTGTGCCCGTCCTCCCCTGTACTGTATATACTGAGTGTGCCCGTCCTCCCCTGTACTGTATATACTGAGTGTGCCCGTCCTCCCCTGTACTGTATATACTGAGTGTGCCCGTCCTCCCCTGTACTGTATATACTGAGTGTGCCCCTCCTCCCCTGTACTGTGTATACTGAGTGTGCCCGTCCTCCCCTGTGCTGTATATAATGAGTGTGCCCGTCCTCCCCTGCGCTGTGTATACTGAGTGTGCCCGTCCTCCCCTGCGCTGTGTATACTGAGTGTGCCCGTCCTCCCCTGCGCTGTGTATACTGAGTGTGCCCGTCCTCCCCTGCGCTGTGTATACTGAGTGTGCCCGTCCTCCCCTGCGCTGTGTATACTGAGTGTGCCCGTCCTCCCCTGCGCTGTGTATACTGAGTGTGCCCGTCCTCCCCTGCGCTGTGTATACTGAGTGTGCCCGTCCTCCCCTGCGCTGTGTATACTGAGTGTGCCCGTCCTCCCCTGCGCTGTGTATACTGAGTGTGCCCGTCCTCCCCTGCGCTGTGTATACTGAGTGTGCCCGTCCTCCCCTGCGCTGTGTATACTGAGTGTGCCCGTCCTCCCCTGCGCTGTGTATACTGAGTGTGCCCGTCCTCCCCTGCGCTGTGCATACACTGATTCTTCCTGTCCTCCCCTGCGCTGTGCATACACTGATTCTTCCTGTCCTCCCCTGCGCTGTGCATACACTGATTCTTCCTGTCCTCCCCTGTGCTGTGCATACTGACTGTACCTGTCCTCTTTTACATACCCACTGTACCCATCCTCCCCTGTACTGACGGTAGCTGTCCTACTCTGTGCTGTACATACTGTTGTACCCATCCTCCCCTGTACTGTATATACGGACTATACCTGTGTACTGTACATACTGACTGTGTATAGCACCCTTCCACACTTGCCTTAATGCCTTTGTCAATGTGCATGGTGTCATTTGTTGACCTGTACACGTAGCTTATAGTGGTGTAAATCTTCACATTCCAGTGTCAGATGTTTTTGTGTTAATGACCGCTCTAGAACTAATGATTGACAGTGTCAACGTGTGCATAATTTTAGCACAGTCCACGAAAAAACTGTGGTTGTCAAATATAAACAATACATACAATTATGCTTATCCCCCGTGGGGGAGATTTCCCTTCTCTACCTGTCCCATAGCCAAAACAGGAAGTCCCTCCAAGGAGAAGGAATCCTGGCATGTTACCGGGATCACCAAAACTAGTTTGTCCATCGGAAGACTTCCCTATTCTAGTTCTGATGTCAACCGAAAATTTGGGATTTTTTTTTTTCTTTCACTTTCAATGATAATGGTAAACAGGACACATGGAGAGGGTGAATATCCCTAACGGGTTATAGACAGCAGTAAAAACTGACAGGGTTTCTAATCCAAAACTAAGAAAAAAAAATTGCCTTTAGTGACACTTTAATCTCTTATAAAACATACGTCAACATGACATTCAGTTATAAAAGGAATGTTTTAAAAAGACCCCATAGTGCTTTAGTTCTTGTAGTAATCTCTTGTTATGATTTGTCTCATTGCAGCGCATACCTGGATTTGGACAGCAAAACAGAAAAATTGGATTCAGCTGGGGACCAGGAGAATTGCTTCTATATGAAACCCATTACAAGAGTAAAGGTGCACACAGCATTTTTGTTTTAAAAAGTAACACATAGAGGTTGATTTACTAAAACTGGAGAGTGCAAAATCTGATACAACTCTGACTAGAAACCAGTCAGCCTCCAGGTTTTAGGGCCGGTTCACACTGCTGCGACGTCAGAGTTTGGATGTGGTTCGCACTGCAGTGCAAATCACATGCGATCTCTGTGCGATGCGATTTCAGCCATACAAATCGTATGGCTGAATTTGCATCGAACTTGCACAGGACCCTTTTTTTGTTCGCAGCAGAATCGGATCGCATGGGTGTTCACACCCATGCGATACGATTCTTGTCCAAGTTTGCAGATCGCACTGCGATCTACAAACTGATTTGGGGTTGTCATTAACTTTTAACTGACACTCCCAGCAGTTCGCATAGGGCAGTGTAAACTGCCGCCAGTAAATCTGCGATGCGGGAATCCGCAGTGGTTTCGCAGGGTTCCCGCATCGCAGCAGTGTGAACCGCCCTAATGGCCTGTACACACGATCCGAATATCGAACCAAAACGGTCGTCCGAGGAAGGATCGTACGATATTGGGATCGTGTGTACACTGCTTTCGACAGCCGATCACGACCGTTCATCCGATATTATTCGATCGGACATACCCGAAAAATTCGGATCGTGTGTACGGGCCATTATTGTCAAAGCTTGATTGAACAAGCTGAAGTTAGAAGCTGATTGGCGAACATGCACAACTGCACCAAATTTTGCACTCTCCAAGTTTAGTAAATAAACCCCATAAAGTCAATAAGCATGTAAATGTAATAAATACATTATTGAGGGGAACCAATGACATGACTCGCTTTAGAGTCATGTATTTTTGAGCTGCAAGTTATTAGTATATTTAGTAGAATGTGTAAAATATATTAGCAAATAGAACCTTTAATAATTGTAAACTGGACGTACTGTAAATGTGTCATTAAAACTGATCTTCAGCTTTACTGTTCCTTTAAATAGTTTGGTGGGCCCAGCTTTCTTGCCCGTACCACCATACATGCTTTCTGTTAGAAAGCTGGAGGACATGTCAGTGGACTACAAGAGCGCCCTCACAGTCCATTGAGAATTACAAGTCCCCCGCCATCCTGGAAGATTGGTTTTGTAGTTTTCTTATTCACAGATTGCTGTGAATAAATCATGCAACTGTGTGGACAATGCCCCGTACAGCCGCGCCGTTTTCAAATGGGACAGCAGGTGTGAGATGAACCGGCCGTTATCACAGAGAGGAGGGGGGGGGGATTGAGGGAGTGTGGGGACTAGTGCTGACGCATGTTACACCTGGATTTAGGGTGTAATATGCTGCAAAAGGTGATCTTGGACTTTAACCACTTGCTGCCCGCCCACCCTCAAATGACAGAGGGGCGGTGCGGCTCTCATTCTGGGACGACGTCATATGACGTCGTCCCATTCAAACAGGGAATGTGCGCGATCGGGTGCACGTATCCTTGCACTGTCGATGGGGTCATGTCACGAGACACAGCTCGTCACCGACGGGGGCGAACAGCCATTGGGTATGGCTGTTTACCATGTGATCAGCCGTGATCAAGTCATGGCCGATCACAGATGGTACTGCCCCATTGCACAAGGCACATGCGCGCGATCGTGTCGGAACACTGCTAGTCACCGACACTGGTAAATAGCCATTGGCCACTGGATTTTACCATGTGATCTGCTGTGATCCATTCACAGCCGATCACAAATGTAAACAAAGACCGGTAATTAGCTGTTAACAGCTCTTCCCTCCTCACACACCGTTTCTGGTGTGAGGAGAATAGAGCCAGGAGAGTGAGTTACTGATCTGTGTAGTGTCAGTGTCTGCACCAACACCACTCCTGTCACATTGCCCTTAAACCCCCCCCCATTGTCATCTGTCACCTAACAGTCACCCTCATAAAATGATCATAATTAATACAACCAACGCTGGGAAAAACATGCATAAACAATAAACAAATGAATGAGAGATATATATATATAGCTGGGAACCTAGAATCTCACAAATAAAATAATAAATGATGGTGACTGAGGATTCAATATCCAGAAAAATTATAATGAGTCCATATAATCAGAAAAAAAGAAAGTCCTTGTGGATGCAGAAAATCTGCTGGTAAAGGGAGAAAAGAACACCTTTCTTCAAGTGGTGTGAGGCATGCAAAGATGGTCTCCCTAGGGAGAGTGATGTTACAGGGAGATCCTCCACCTCAAATAAATCAGCCCCTTACCAGATCCATAGATCTCCTGTCACAGAGATTATGCACGCATGTGGCTGTGTCCCCCAGCCACTGGGTCTCTACTGAGATGAAATTCACAGGTCACCGCTCCAGGAAATCAACTTAATGAAGGAGTTACCGCTCCCAATCTGCTCTCCCATGTGCCGCTCTCCTCGCTGGGCCCAGTGGGTACCGTGCATTCAGTAATGACCTCTCCCAGTCCCCGGTATGTGACTCTCCAGGCTCAGTGCCCGGGCTACCGTCACTGTTTATTTATTTGATTTATTTGAGGTGGAGGATCTCCCTGTAACATCACTCTCCCTAGGGAGACCATCTTTGCATGCCTCACACCACTTGAAGAAAGGTGTTCTTTTCTCCCTTTACCAGCAGATTTTCTGCATCCACAAGGACTTTCTTTTTTTCTGATTATATGGACTCATTATAATTTTTCTGGATATTGAATCCTCAGTCACCATCATTTATTATTTTATTTGTGAGATTCTAGGTTCCCAGCTATATATATCTCTCATTCATTTGTTTATTGTTTATGCATGTTTTTCCCAGCGTTGGTTGTATTAATTATGATCATGTTCATTTAATAGCAGCGCAGCCTATCGTTTTGTATAGTTATTGAGGTGGGGGTTGTCTCACATTTTAGGCTGCAGCAGCACGTAGTTTTTTTCTTTTTAGTTTTTCACTAAACACATTTCTAGAATTTTCTGAATTAAGGGATAGCGCAGTATTTTTCTTTTTGTTTTTACCCTCATACAATGCACCAGTCACATCAGAGACTGCCATCAGTGACTGTCAGCAGTGCACCTGTCGCCCATCAGTGACCGTGGCCAGTCACCCGTCAGTGACCGTCATCACCTATCAGTTCAGGTCACCTGCCACCCATCACACAGCCCATCAGTGGCCGTCACCTACCACCCATCTGTTACCCGTTGCACAGCCCATCAGTGACCGTCATCTGCCACCTGTTGCACAGCCAACAGCATGTCTGAAAAAGTATATAGCAGTGAGAAGGCATTCCAGATCCTCTCCATGACTGATGAGCACAGAATTCAGAATTTTAACCGTTTTGATAGCAAATGATTTGGAGGAAGAATGGGTCCCTGAAAACCAGGCAGCCGCGGCAACCAGGATCCAAATCCCAGTACCAGTGCTACCGCCAGCGTTGGGCCCTGAGAACAAATTCCCAGGCCCAGTACCAGCACTACTGCCAGCGATAGGCCCCAGAAACAAATACCCAGGTCCGGTACCAGCGCTGCCACCAGCGATAGGCCCTGGGAACAAATGCCCAGTACCAGCGGTGCCGCATCACGCCAAAGTACCAGCACGGGATCTGCAAATCCCCCAACTACCAGCACTGGAACATCACGTCCCCATAGAGCCAGGGCCACTGCATACCTCCCAGCTGGTCTTGCCAACCCAACATGGTTCCCTTCCAACTTGGGATCAGCAAGAATTTCCACTTTCACCGCACAGCCAGGTGCACAGGCCAAAACCCAAAATTTCACAGAAATTGATTGCTTTTATCTGTTTTTTCCCTGACACTTTGCTGCAATTCATCGTGGACCAGACCAATCTATATGCCCAGCAGCATATTGCCAACAACCCCCAATCATCATATGCCCGTCAGTTTTAGTGGAGAGATTTGACTTTGGAGGAACTCAAATTGTTTATGGGCCTCACCAGGTGGCTTACAAAAAAAATGAAGGACATGCCTACTGGTCCACCAACCCCATCCACCACATGCCCATTTATTCTGCCGTAATGTCCAGGTTTCGATATGAGATGATTATGCGCTTTCTTCATTTCAGTGCCAATACCCAGTTCCCTCCCCGAAATCATCCAAATTACGATAAATTATATAAAATTCGCCCACTCATAAATTTCTTTTACCAGCGATTTGCAGAACTCTGTCCCCAATCAACATATACAGTGCCTTGCAAAAGTATTCACCCCCCCCCCCCCCCTTGGCATTTTTCGTGTTTTGTTGCCTCACAACCTGAAATTAACATGGATTGTTTGAGGATTTGCATCATTTAATTTACAGAACATGCACACAACGTTGAAGATTTTTTTTTTTTTTTTTTTATTGTGAAGCAAACAAATAGGACAAAACAGAAAAAGTCAATGTGTATAACTATTCACCCCCCCCCCCCTAAAGTCAATACTTTATAGAGCCACCTTTTGCGGCTATCACAGCTCCAAGTCGCTTCGGATAAGTCTATGAGCTTGCCACATCTTACCACTGGGATTTTTGCCCATTTCTCCTTGCAAAACTGCTCCAGCTCCTTCAAGTTGGATGGTTTGCGCTTGTAAACCGCAATCTTTAAGTCTGACCACAGATTTTCTATTGGATTGAGGTCTGGGCTTTGACTAGGCCATTCCAACACATTTACATGTGTCCCCTTAAACCACTCAAGTGTTGCTTTTAGCAGTGTGTTTGGGGTCATTGTCCTGCTGGAAGGTGAACCTCCGTCCTAGCTTCAAATCGCACACAGAGTGGTACATGTTTTGCTCAAGAATATCCCTGTATTTGGCACCATCCATCTTTCCCTCAACTCTGACCAGTTTCCCAGTCCTGACTGCTGAAAAACATCCCCACAGCATGATGCTGCCACCACCATGTTTCACTGTGGGGATGGTGTTTTTTGTGTGATGTGATGTGTTGTGTTTGCGCCAGACATAGCGTTTTCTTTGATGGCCAAAAAGTTCAACTTTAATCTCATCAGACCAGAGCACCTTCCTTCATACATCTTTGGAGTCTCCCACACTCCCGCCTTTTCGCAAACTCAACACGTGCCATTTTGTTTTTGCTGAAAGTAATGGCTTTTTTCTGGCCACTCTGACATAAAGCCCAACTCTATGAAGCGTACGGCTTATTGTCGTCCTATGTACAGATACTCCAGTCTCTGCTGTGGATCTCTGCAGCTCCTCCAGGGTTACCTTAGGTCTCTGTGCTGCCTCTCTGATTAATGCCCTCCTTGCCCGGTCCATGAGTTTTGGTGTGCGGTCGTCTCTTGGCAGGTTTTCTGTTGTGCCATGTTCTTTCCATTTGGTTATGATAGATTTGATGGTGCTCTTAGGGATCATCAAAGATTTGGATATTTTTTTATAACCTAACCCTGACTTGTACTTCTCAACATTGTCCCTCACTTGTTTGGAGAGTTCCTTGGTCTTTATGGCAGTGTTTGGTTAGTAGTGCCTCTTGCTTAGGTGTTGCAGCCTCTGGGGCCTTTCAAAAAGGTGTGTATTTGTAATGACAGATCCTGTGACACTTAGATTGCACACAGGTGGACATCATTTCACTAATTATGTGACTTCTGAAGGTAATTGGTTGCACCAGAGGTTTTTATGGGCTTCATAACAAAGAGGGTGAATACATACGCACATGCCAATTATCAGTTCTTTATTTCTGAAAAATTGGTTTTATGTATATATTTTTCTAATTTTACTTCACCAACTTAGACTATTGTGTTCTGATCCATCACATATAATTCAGATTAAAAAAGCATTGAACTAAAGGCTTTAATGTAACAAAATAGGTAAAAATCCAAGGGGGTGAATACTTTTGCAAGGCACTGTATATGTGGGTGAGTACCTGGTACCCTTTTTCAGGCCAGCTAGGAATAAAACAATGTATTCCTAGCAAAAGGGCCAGATACAGAGTAAAATTTTATAAACTTTTGAGAGAGAGTTACTGGATATCTGTATGTATTCTTCATATACAAATGAAGAGATTTCCCAGCCCCCACCCCGAGTGCCCGGCCTACATGGGCACGACTGGAAAAATTGTATGGAACCTGGCATACCCACTGCTAAACAAAGGATATCACTTATACCTGGATAACTATTATACCAGCTTGCGTCTTTTTATAACATCTATACCCAGCAAAAACCCTGGCCTGCGGAACCTCCAGAAAAACAGGAAGGGCTTCCCACAATCCCTAGTCAAAAAAAAACTACAACGTGAGGAAAGGGCAACATTGAGGTTCAACAAAGTGCTGGCCTTGAGGTGGAAGGATAACAGAAATGTGCCACATGATGTCCACCATCCATGATGACACTACAGTTGTGGTTCAAAGAAGATGAGGTCCCATTGAAAAGCCAACATGTGTCCAAGATTACAATCTCTCACATGGGGGCTTTTCAAGGACCAAATGCTTCAGCCCTATTTGTCAATAAGGAGGTCCCGTTTCTGGTACAAGAAAGTAGCAATTTATCTCATCCATTTGGCCATTTATATCACAAACATTATCTACATCACGTCTCTCATCTCCCAATAAAGAACCCCCCCACAGAAAACATTCGCTCTCCCTAAAATATTAGCCCATAGTTTTAACCATTTCCCCATTTTCATCATCTGTGCTGACCATTTTCCATAAAATAATACAAGGTAGCCTTTGCGGCTGTCAGCTTGTAGTTTTCAATGAACTGCCACGGCGCTGTGGTAGATCATTCTTTCTTCCTATCAGATTGTATCTGCTTGCCTATATGGGATGTATGGCACACAGATACACTGACAGATATGCAGGAGGACCTGCTGATCGCTGGTGCAATGCTTTAGAGGCTCCTGCAAAAAAATGATTTTTTTTTTTTTTTTTTTTACATGCAAAAAAAGTGCATTTATTATTTTCGTTAAAAGGTGAAATTATCCTTTTAAGAAGGTCCAATATTCACATAAAACTTCCACTGTACCACATCCATATATTACAAGACCCCAAGAGACTGTCTTTGAATAGGGACAGGAAGCCTGTGAAATTTGTTGTGTGATTTTCCAGTTTTCACCAATGAATATTGCGATATGTAGTAACATATCCTTCCCATATTCACCGTCGGCGCTGTTTCCTTTATGGTGGAATGGTTGTTTAAAAAAGTAGATGTAATCAAAATACACCTTAAGTACAGTTAAATTACAAAACATCCTTTATCAATATATGGTACCTACTCTGGGACTGTATTCTGCACTGACCTTTTTATATGTTCTTAAATGGGTTTTGTATGTTTTTGGATCCTTTTGAGATTCTAGATGTATGTTTAACAAGGAATGAATTGCATGTTTTTATGATTAATTTGGCTGCCTCGTGGTGTACTTTTAAAATCCGATATTATGGAGTAACAATAATATTCCTCTATTTTCTTGGGGTCTTAGTTTTTAAGAGTTACTGTCGCCTGCATTGTACTGAGGGTAGACCTAAAGCGACACTCCAGACTGATATATTACAAATCATTTAATAATTACATGCCTCTTTAAATTGCAACAATTGTAAATACCTGAAACTGTCTTTATGCTAGTCATTTCTAAACCTCTGTAAAATAGAATCCACCCAGGGAGAGTCAGTACTCTGAGGCTGCTCTGCAAGCATGTGATGGCAGGAGGAGAGAGATTTTATCACGAGGTGTGATTTCTGTGCCTCTGTTGTGAATGTTGAGGATTAATTTCTCTACAGTACCCGCAGCTACAGCGGTTAGTGAGGGCTTGTTTTAAAGCTCATTTACTATTTATTAAGAGTTTATAAATATTTGAATGTACGTGTAATTATCCATAGCCTGGTCACCTGTTCATTTCAGACCTAGGGCTTACATGTTCCGTCCTTCATATATCAGAAGAAATTTTGCAATAATCCGTCTTTTGCCATGTGTGTATTAAGCAGAGCAGCTGGCCATATACTGATTGAAATTCATCGTATTCAACAGGGACTGGCTGAATTTCAGTGTGTGGCTGTCCCCTCTCAACAGAAGTTGTTAGACTTCTGTTGAAGGGACATTCTGTAAATTCTCGATCAGCGACTGTAGCTGTAGAGATCAGTGTATTCTGACAGCAGTGGTTTAATTGTCAGAATACAATGTCCAGTGGTGGGCGGGGAAATCCTTCATCCACCTCATTTGTGTATATGGAGGAATCTAATAGATTTTTTTTTTTGTTTTTGTTTCTTTCGTTCAGCCAGCTTTCTAAAAAAAAAAAAAAAAAAAAAAAACAGTAAGACTCGGTTCACACAGGGACAACTTGTCAGGCGACCTAGTCACCTGACAAGTCACCTCCCGTTCTGTACAATGGAATTGTTCTAATCGGAGCGACGCAAGTCGCTCTGACTTAGAAAAAGGTTCCTGTACGACTTGGGGCGACTTGCATAGACTTCTATACAGAAGTCGTTTTGCAAGTCGCCGCGGAAGTCGTTTGCAGGTCGCCTCGGTGAGGCGACCTGCAAGTCGTGCCGCCCCTGTGTGAACTAGGGGTGCAAAGGATCGCCATTGATCCGATCCGTGGAGGTTGATCCGTACGGGACACCTCTGTGGCCTCGGCCATAGGAAAGGCCGCGGCTTTGGCCTAGCTCCGGAGCGGCGGCCATCTTGGTACACCCGGCGGCCATTTAGCACGTCGAATGACGGAGCGATCACTTGTAACAAACCGGCGTCATGTCATGACGCCGGTTCCTCTCTCTCTCCCCTCTGTGTACTGATCTGTACAGTGGAGGGGAGAGATCGGATGGCAGCAGTGCCAATACTCTGCAATGCCCTGCTGCAATGCCCTGCCAATGCCCTGCCAATACTCTGCCAATAGGGAGATTGTGGATATTACTGTGGGGGAGATTTTTTTTTTTTGTTGATCCGAAAATGATCCGAACCGTGACTCCTGATGCGAGGAACGATCCGAACCGTGAGTTTTTTGATCCGTTGCACCCCTAGTGTGAACCGGGTCTCACAGTGTATGACTAGCTTTTAGAATGCAGTGGAAACATGATAATAAAACAATGTCTTGACTCGTAGTTTAAACATGATTAAAAAGTACCTTTTAATTATTTATTAATTTTTATGTTTTTACTCTGCAGATGTCAGATGCTCTACCCTGAACCTGTGTCCATTCATGTATATTGTTAGTAACGATGAAGATCTCTATTCGCATGTCCTGCGTAAACTGTTTAATGAGTCTCACAGCATATTTGTGAACCTGCAGAAGAGTGAAGAAGAGTCATCCAGCCGGACACGTAAAGCAGAGTATGTAACAACTATATGGCATACGGCCTTTGGGGTCATGTATGGAAAAATACAAACCTTGTCTGTATGGGCAAGTGTGCACCTTTTATTCAGCACTCTGACAATATTAAAGTGTTCATTCCTATTTACAGAAAGGGTAAATCCCCACCTCTCCTTCCCCAGTCTGTGCTGTACTTGCCTCTTGTGATGTTGAGCTGACAGTGCCCACACAGCCGGTCCAGTGGTCTGGGATTTTGAAATCCCCACTCTTCTCCCTCTACTATTCACTTTCTCGCTCTATTCACTGTGCAGGCACTGACCAATCGGATTCGCTCTGGTCCATCCTGGAAGCACTGCACAGACAAGAGGGAGAAGAGTGGGGATTTCAAATCCCTGGACTGCTGCATGGGCAAAGACAGTTCAGAATCACTGGAGGTAAGCATTGGGGACTAGGATGGGCTGTATGGTGCTCCCCTTTTTTCATTGTTTTTTCTGAAAAGATAAACTAACACTCTAAATCAATATTTTCCAACTTCAGGCATTCTACTTTCAATGGGTCATATTTTGCGTATTCTATTTATATTCTATTTATACTGCTCTCACCCATACAGTTTCCATTAGAGATGTTGCATTGCTACCTGCTTCTCCTCAATCAGTAGTCTCTTCTCTGGAAAGGGAGGTTCATGCTCCTCATTTCTTGAATGGAATGAAGACCCCTTAGCTGAATGAACCAATGTTCCCCTGGATTGTTGGCAGACAGCTGAGATCCTGTTGCAGTTCCTCTATAGGTGATAAAGCACACCTGGAGGCCTTCACTGAGCTTGATCTTCTTGAGCTAGGTCCTTCTATTGTGGCTCACATACAGCCTTCTGAGGAGGTTTTTTTCTGATTCCTTTCCTTCATAACTGGGTGCTTCATTGCTGTGCTTGGACATGCTGGGTAGAGGACAGGTTATATGAGGGCTTGCTTGCAACTTTTCTCTTAGCGTGTGACCCAGCCTCTGTAGGCTGCAGTAAAACCCACTGTTTCTAAATGCCTACGGCCCTCAAAATATTATGAGAAGTACAAAAATTTTTTTTTTAAAAAGGCAATATCCCATAAAGTCATCGGCAACAACATTGGCAATGTCAGAATTTCCTGTGATCGCCAGCAGCCATTTTTAAAAACACCCTCCCACTAGACCTAATACTGTAATTTTAAAAGTTTGTAATATAGCTTACACTGCAGTTTTTTATTGCACATAGTTATTAAATGCAGAGTTATAGCTATCAGAAAAATGAGAAGAATCTAACAAACTTTTCAATTCTTCTCTTTACCCGCTGCCGGTTGTGCTGTCAAACCCCCCTCCAGCCACTATTCCAGCCTTGTCTGACAGTTTCTCCTGAACAGTCTTAAGAAAATGACAATTGACAGCACTAAGGCTTTGTTGGGGATTATGTCTGTGCAGGGCCAGCAATCACTGGCATGATATTTGTTGATGCCCTTATAGCAAAGGATAACTGAAGTAGTGATTTATTTCTTGGAGATAATTGTGAGCAGTGCTTCTCTTTTTTTTATAAGTAATCTTACTGCAGAGATGCATCTCCTCCTGACCTCATCTGATCCCTACATGAAGAGAAAACCTATAACTTGAATAAAAAAATATAAATCAAGATAAAAAATGAATCCTTTCCAACCAGTAATGTTGAATGTTGTGGAATTACAGTATCTCACAAAGATGAGTACGCCCCCTCACATTTTTATAAATATTTTATTATATCTTTTCATGTGACAACACTGAAGAAATGACACTTTGCTACAATGTAAAGTAGTGAGTGTACAGCTTGTATAACAGTGTAACTTTGCTGTCCCTCAAAATAACTAAACACACAGCCATTAATGTCTAAACTGCTGGCAGCAAAAGTGAGTACACCCCTAAGTGAAAATGTCCAAATTGGGCCCAATTAGCCATTTTCCCTCCCCGGTGTCATGTGACTTGTTAGTCTTACAAGGCTTTAGGTGTGAATGGGAGCAGGTGTTCTCTCTCTCTCTCTCTCTCTCTCTCTCTCTCTCTCTCTCTCTCTCTCTCTCTCTCTCTCTCTCTCTCTCTCTCTCTCTCTCTCTCTCTCTCTCTCTCTCTCTCTCTCTCTCTCTCTCTCTCTCATCACCGGAAGTTCAACATGGCAAAGAACTCTCGGAGGATCTGAAAAAAAGAATTGTTGCTCTACATCAGGTTGGCCTAGGCTATAGGAAGATTGCCAAGACCCTGAAACTGAGCTGCAGCATTGTGGCCAAGGCCATACAGTGGTTTAACAGGACAGGTTCCACTCAGAACAGGCCTCGCCATGGTCGACCAAAGCAGTTGAGTGCACGTGCTCAGCATCATATGCAGAGGTTGTCTTTGGGAGATAGATGTATGAGTGCTGCCAGGATTGCTTAATGGGTGGGGGGGTCAGCCTATCAGTGCTCAGACCATACGCCGCACACTGCATCGAATTGGTCTGCATGGCTGTCGTTCCAGAAGGGAGCCTCTTCTAAAGGTGTTGCACAGGAAAGCCTGCAAACAGTTTGCTGAAGACAGGCAGACTAAGGACATGGATTACTGATGAGACCAAGATAAACTTATTTGGTTCAGATGGTGACAAGCGTGTGTGGTGGCAACCAGGTAAGGAGTACAAAGACAAGTGTGTCTTGCCTGCAGTCAAGCATGGTAGTGGGAGTGTCATGGTCTGGGGCTGCATGAGTGCTGGCTGGCACTGGGGAGCTACAGTTCATTGAGGGAACCATAAATGCTAACGTGTACTGTGACATACTGAAGCAGAGCATCCCTTCCCTTTGGAGATTGCCCTGCAGGGTAGTATTCCAACATAATGACCACATGCACCCCTCCAAGACGACCACTGCCTTGCTAAAGAAGCTGAGGGTAAAGGTGATGGACTGGCCAAGCATGTTTCCAGACCTAAACCCTATTAAGCATCTGTGGGGCATCTTCAAATGGAAGGTGGAGGAGTGCAAGGTCTCTAACATATACACCAGCTTTGTGATTTCATCATGGAGGACTCCAGTGGCAACCTGTGAAGCTCTGGTGAACTCCATGCCCAAGAGGGTGAAGGCAGTGCTGGAAAATCATGGTGGCCACACAATATTGACACTTTGGGCCCAATTTGGACTTTTTCAAATAGGGGTGTACTCACTTTTGTTGCCAGTGGTTTAGACATTAATGGCTGTGTGTTGAGTTATTTTGAGGGGACAGCAAATTTAGACTGTTATACAAGCTGTACACTCACTACTTTACATTGTAGCAAAGCCTCATTTCTTTAGTGTTGTCACATGAAAAGATATAATTACATTTTTACAAAAATGTGAAGGGTGTACTCGCTTTGTGAGATACTGTATATCTGTACTAACTTGTAAGGGAGGCCATACATGATTCTTCCCTTTCTTCATTTTTTTTTTCATTCAACATGTGGATTGAAGGGAAAATTAGCCAATTCTGTCAGCCACGCATTCAATGGGGGAGGGGGGAGGGACAGAATCCTCTCGCTTTGCTATTATATTCTGCTGGCTGGGAGCCTTCCCCGCTGGCAGAATACAATGATCAGTTTTGCCGGCTATAGCAGGCAGCACTGATCATTTGGGAAAAGCCTGATAGGCTGGTTGTACACAAGTCGGTCATTAGATTGACTTGTGTACAACCAGTTAGCCTATATATGAACTGAAATTCAGCTGGACCCTACTGAACTGCCTGAATTTCATTCCATGTATGGCCAGCTTAGGTGTCAAATCCTAATGCAAGCAAGTGAAATGTTTTCCAGAATTTTTATGATAATGTAAATTGGGCTGCTGTCTTTAAATCCTGTCTTTAAAACCTCACTTGATCTTATCTTAATTATAACTAACCATTTATGGAAACTGATTACTAATCCTGTGTGGGCCACTGTATCCTCAAATAAGGGAGTGGGTGGCAATTCTAAATTAAAGACAATCTTTGACTTTCAGTGGATTGTTTAAAAATGTTTTCACTTAAGATTCACACTCAAAACCAATTAGGAAAATGTTTTTTCAGAGAATATGAGTGATAACACAAAAACTTTTCACTCTTGGTTAGTGTTTGGCTGAAGCCATTTATTATCAACCAACTGTGTTTACTCTTTTAAAATCATAATGACAACAGAAACTAGCCAAATGACCCTGATCAAAAGTTTACATACCCCAGTTCTTCATACCGTGTATTGCCCCCTTTTAACGCTTTCATGACTAAGCCTATTTTTGGCATTTGGTGTTTACAAGTTAAAATCCGTATTTTTTTGCTAGAAAATGACTTGGAGCCCCCAAACATTATATATATATATATATATATATATAATTTATTATTTAGCAGAGATTAAAACACAACTTTTTGGGAAAAAGGGACACTTTCATGAATTTAAAGAAAAACAAGCAGTAAAGTTAGCCCAATTTTTTTGTATAATGTGAACGATGATATTACGCCGAGTAAATAGATACAAAACATGTCACGCTTTATAATTGCAGGCACTCGTGGAATGGCGACAAACTACGGTACCTAAAAATCCCCATAGGCGACGCTTTAAATTTTTTTTTTTTTTAAGGTTACCAGGTTAGAGTTACAGAGGAGGTCTAGTGCTAGAATTATTGCTCTAGCTCTGAGGATCACGGCGATACCTCACATGTGTGATTTGAACACCGTTTACATATGCGGGCGTGACTTCCGTATGCATTTTCTTTGCTGTGCAAGCTCGCGGGGACGGGGGCGCTTTAAAAAAAAATATTTTTCTTATTTTATTTATTTTTATATTAATAAATTGTGTTTTAAAAAAAAAAAAAAATTTGATCACTTTTCTTGCTGTCACAAGGAATGTAAACATCCCTTGTGACAGTAATAGGTGGTGACAGGTACTATTTATGGAGGGATCGGGGGTCTAAAAGACCCCCGATCCCTCCTTGGCACTTCAAAGTATTCAGATCGCCGTTTTTGGCGATTCTGAATACTGTTTATTTTTTCTAAAACTGGTGCCATTGGCAGCCGAGTAAACGGGAAGTGACGTCATGACATCACTTCCGTGTTTACAATTAGGAGGCTGGAACGAAGCCACTTACGGCTTCGTTCCAGACTGTTACCAGCCGCCGGAAGCGGCGGATTGGTGATCGGGCCTCCTGGTGGAACGGGACACCCGGTAAGAGAGGCGGGAGGGGGGGAGTCCCCTCCTGCTCCTCCAGTACAACAGCCAAGCAGCTTTTAGCCACATCGGTTGTTATACCTGGAAAACAGATCGCCGGCTCTAAAAACAGTAACTGGATGATGCCTGCAGCTGCGGGCATCATCCCGGTATAACCCCCGAAAGCCGAGTACGCACATCTGCGTACTCTCGGCAGGAAGGGGTTAACATCAATGACAGCTTGAAGTCTTTTGTGGATGAGGCTCTTTATCTTCTCAGATGGTAAAGCTGCCCATTCCTCTTGGCAAAAAGCTTCCAGTTCCTGTAAATTCTTGGGCTGTCTTGCATGAACTGCACGTTTGAGATCTCCCCAGAGTGGCTCAATGATATTGAGGTCAGGAGACTGATATGGCCTCTCCGGAACCTTCACTTTATTTTGCTGTGGCCAATGACAGGTTGACTTGGCCTTGTGTTTTGGATCATTGTCATGTTGGAATGTCCAAGTAAGTCCCATGTGCAACTTCCTGGCTGATGAATGCAAATGTTCCTCCAGTATTTTTTGATAACATGCTGCATGCATCTTGCCATCAATTTTGACCAAATTTCCTGTGCCTTTTTTGTAGCTCACACATCCCCAAAACATCAGCGCTCCACCTCCGTGTTTCACAGTAGGAACAGTGTACCTTTCATCATGGGCCTTGTTGACTCCTCTCCTAATGAAGTGTTTATTGTTGTGGCCAAAAAGCTAAATTTTGGTCTCATCATTCCAAAAGACTTTGTGCCAGAAGGTTTGAGGCTTGTCTCTGTGCTGTTTGGCATATTGTAAGTGGGATACTTTGTAGTATTTGCGTAGTAATGGCTTTCTTCTGGTGACTCGACTATGCAGCCCATCTTTCTTCAAGTGCCTCCTTATTGTGCATCTTGGAACAGCCACACCACATGTTTTCAGAGAGTCCTGTATTTCACCTTAAGTTGTTTGTTTTTTTTTTATTTTTCCCCGAACAATTTTCCTGGCAGTTGTGGCTGAAATTTTAGTTAGTCTACCTAACCGTTGTTTGGTTTCAACAGAACCCCTCATTTTCCACTTCTTGATTAGAGTTTTAACACTGCTGATTGGCATTCTCAATTCCTTGGATATCTTTTTATATCCCTTTCCTGTTTTATACAGTTCAACTACCTTTTCCCGCAGATCCTTTGACAATTCTTTTGCTTTCCCCATGACTCAGAATCCAGAAACTTTTATATATATATATATATATATATATATATATATATATATATATATATATATATATATCTCTCATCACGGGTCCGTCCCGTGTGAAATAGCCCAAAGGGGTTTGAATGGCTATTAAAGGTAACCATCCTCACCTGTGATCTGTTTGCTTGGTATGTATGTATATATATATATATATATATACATACATACCAAGCAAACAGATCACAGGTGAGGATGGTTATCTTTAATAGCCATTCAAACCCCTTTGGGCTATTTCACACGGGACGGACCCGTGATGATCCACCCGGTGAACATCCGCTTGCTCAGCGGGGATCGCTCTGCCGATCCCCACTGAGCAGGAAGGACCTGTCAGAGCGCCGCTCTCCCCTATGGGGGATCGGATGATGACGGACCGTAGAGTCCGTCATCATCCGATCCAAAAAACGGGTGGAAAGGTAGGTTTTTTTCTCCGTTACACTTGATCGGAGCGGGTCGGATGTCAGCGGGCATATCACAGCTGACATCCGACGCTCCATAGAGGTCCATGGAGGGTCCGTTCAGGTCTGCTTAAAAAACTGACAGGCGGACCTGAACGGACAGTCCGTGTGAAAGAGACCTTAGTGTCAACTTGTGTGCATGTTATGAGGCCAAAATCACCAGGGTATGTAAACTTTTGATCAGGGTCATTTGGGTAGTTTCTGTTGTGATTATGATTTAAGAAGAGTAAACACAGTTGAATGATAAATGGCTTCAGCCAAACACTAACCATGAGTGAAAATTGTTTTTGTGTTATCATTCATATTCTCTGAAAAATGGCCAAGAAATCATAAATTGTGCCAGGGTATGTACACTTATGAGCACAGCTGTATATTTGGGACTGTGAAAATTTACATTGGGAAAAATTACAGAAAAGTGTTTTGTTTTTGTTTTTTCCTATTAACCTAGCAAATAAAAATACACATAGCCAGATATGCTTCTAAATCAATGCCCTGTTTTGTCTTAAATTATGTATCATACACAGTTACAGTGCATCCGGAAAGTATTCACAGCACTTTACTTTTTCCATATTTTATTATGTTACAGCCTTATTCCAAAATGGATTAAATTTAATTATTTTGCTCAAAATTCTACAAACAATACCCCATAATGACAACGTGAAAGACGTTTGTTTGAAATCTTTGCAAATTTATTAAAAACAGCCTTTGCTCAATACTTTGAAGCACCTTTGGCACCAATTGCAGCCTCAAGTCTTTTTGAATATGATGCTACAAGCTTGGCACACCTATTTTTGGGCAGTTCCTGCAATTCTTCTTTGCAGGACTTCTCAAGCTCCATCAGTTTGAATGGGGAGTGTCTGTGCACAGCCATTTTCAGATCTCTCCAGAGATGTTCAATTAGGTTCAAGTCTGGGCTCCGACTGGGCCACTCAAGGACATTCACTGAGTTGTCCTGTAGCCACTCCTTTGTTATCTTTGCTGTGTGCTTAGGGTCATTGTTCTGTTTGAAGATAATCCTTCGCCACCATGCTTCACTGTAGGAATGGTATTGGGTAGGTGATGAGCGGTCCCTGGTTTCCTCCAGACATGACGCTTACCATTCAGGCCAAAAGAGTTCAATCTTTGTTTCTTCGGACCAGAGAATTTTTGTTTCTCTTGGTCTGAGAGTCCTTCAGGTGCCTTGTGGCAAACTCCAGGCGGACTGTCACGTGCCTTT
The DNA here is from genome assembly GCA_037952925.1 of Lithobates clamitans. Lineage (NCBI taxonomy): Eukaryota > Metazoa > Chordata > Amphibia > Anura > Ranidae > Lithobates > Lithobates clamitans. Next base: position 2,428,321 of record JBBGZY010002143.1, read on the forward strand.
TACTGAGGAGTGACTTTCGTCTGGCCACTCTACCATTCAGGCCTGGTTGGTGGAGTGCTGCAGAGATCATTGTTCTTCTGGAAGTTTCTCCTCCTCCACAGAGAAACACTGAAGCTCTGTCAGAGTGACCATTGGGTTCTTGGTCACCTTCCTGACTAAGGCCCTTCTCTGCCGGGTTCCCCACTCTAGGAAAAGTCCTGGTGGATCCAAACTTCTTCCATATATGGATGATGGAGGCTATTGTGCTCATTGGGACCTTCAATGCTGCAGAAATTTTTCTGTACCCTTCCCCAGATCTGTGCCTCGATACAATCCTGTCTCTGGGGTCTACAGACAATTCCTTGGAATTCATGGCTTGGCTTGTGCTCTTACATGCACTGTTAACTGTGGGACTTGATTTCGAAAGGCACACACCTGTCTATATAATGTCCAATTAACTGACTTTACCACAGGTGGACTCCCATCAAGTTGTAGAAACATCTCAAGAATGATCAGTGGAAACAGGATGCATCTGAGCTCAATTCTGAGTGTCATGGCAAAGGCTGTGAATACTCTATGTTCATGTGATTTTTATTTACTTTTAATAAATTTGCAAAGTTATCTAAATCTTTAAAAAAGATTGTAGAATTTTAAAGCAAAATAATTAATTGAATCCATTTTAACCTCCCTGGCGGTATGATTATTTCAGATTTTAGGTGCTGAAAGCGGTACAATTATTTTGCATGGAAATTTGGCGTTTTATATTGTAGGTCTGTAATTCTTAACAATAACACACTTAAATCTGTCCAAACAAGAGTCTAGTAGATATCCTGGGTATGATAAAGTTTGAAACACAAAAACATAAATTATAATATAATAAATAAAAATAAATAATAAAAAAAAAAAAAAATAGTAATAAAATAAATTTCCCCACGATTCACTATCGCTCAATTCTGCAAGTGTTCTAATTTACTATCGCTGTTTTCTAGATGGTCTAAAGCCACTTTTGACGTAAAGGGACACTTTTTGGTTGCTATGGACAATCTCCAGTTTCCAGGCAGAAAGAACAGTATATATCACATAAAACTGCATGCAGGGCACTGGGCAAAGCATTGGGGACAAAAGGGATGTGAAATCATTTCATACAGTACTGTAATCTGTAAGATTACAGTACTGTATGTGTTATGATTTTGACATTTTTTTGAATTTGCCGCCAGGCCCCGCCCTCGTGCGTCACGACGCTCGCAGGGAACGGAGCCTGGCAAGGAGAGGCTTCGGACGAGGACAGAGCCCACGGACACTGCGGGGGACATCGCAGGATCCCGGGGACAAGGTAAGTAAAGCCACACCAGGATCCTGCGATGTAATCCCGAGTGTGGCTCGGGGTTACCGCTAATGGTCCTGATTTTTAACCCCGAGCCACACTCGGGAAAACCGCCAGGGAGGTTAAAATAAGGCTGTAACATAACAAAATGTGGAAAAAGTGAAGCGCCGTGAATACTTTCCGAATGCACTGTATAAGGTAGGGATGCTACACAGCCTAAGTAAAAAAAAAGCCCTGAAACTGAACTGGTTAAAAAGTAAGCAGGGAATGGCTTCCTTCCTTTCTTTTAAGTAGGAAAACCTGAAGTTTGTGCAGGACCGCCAGAAAAGTAGGAACTCCTGATCAAAGTTGGTGTGGAAGTAAAGTTATTATACAGCTTGACCAAAAACTACAATAAAATGTTTTAAACCAAGGAAGTTGGGGAATGAGTGACAATATAGTGAGCTATTTCTTAAACAGGGACATCATTTCGAATGACCTTTTCTGTCTTGATTCATCTTTTTATGATTTGGTTTTTCACAGGCTAGTCCAAGTCAGTAAAAATTATCGCTCAGTTCTGCGTGCCTGCATGCTTGAAATGCTCACATTGAGGGGTAAGTAATTGTTTCCAGTATGTCATTTGATGAGCCGTTGGTTCTCTGAATGACACACGAGTCTGAATTGTATAAAAATCCTTTTCAAAGACCTGTTTTGGGGGGCCTTTAATAATGAAATCTGGGTTGATTCAAATATATTTTGCCCATCTCTAGCAGCCTGCTTTTTTTTTTTTTTTTTGCTTTTTTTACATTTTTTTTATTTAGCTTCCAAATATTTCCCTATCTGTAAAAAAATCTAATTTATTTCGCGTCCATTTGAGGGACAGTGGAAAGTTGTTTACCATTGGGTTACACTACTGCCTACAGACAGATTGAACAAAAAGTACATTTCAGAATCTTTAATACTGAGAGGGTTGAGGAAAAATAACACCCTTCATTTGTCTATGCTGCGTTATTTATGGCAGAATGGAACTCAATTTTATCCAGGTGTTCTCTGGATTTAATGGGATTAAGGGCTAATTCAAACAGAATAGACAGCTACTAGAGAGGTAACCCACAGTGGTTTGCTTTCCGACAGCTTTCAGTCTGGCTTTTCTATTTTTTTTTCTATTTTTATTTCCATTTCAATTTAATTTATTTTTTATTTCTGTTTTTATCTTTGTTTTTATTTAAATTTTTATTTAAATTTCATTTCTATTTTTATTAAGTGTTCTTGCATAGCAAGACCACTTACTGTTATCTCACATATATATTATTCTTATTATTATAGCCAAATTTACTAACCCTAACTCCTCCCACAGTTTTTACACTACATAGACAAGTTATATACCGAAACGTGCGGATTGTTCCCGAATGGTGTGCTATTACTTTGTGGAACTTTTTTCGCCGAATGGTTCACGAAATATCGTTTTTGCAGCGAAATTGGTCCCGTAGGAATGAATGGCGAAATTTTCAAAACTAGAGTGGGAGGTGACAAAAGCTGACACCCCATCATCAGCCAAAACATTATGTGCACCCCATGATCAGCCAAAACATTATGACCGCCCCATGAAAAAAAAAAAAACATTTTTGAAAAAAAAAAAAATAACTTTTGAAAAATGTTCAGCTCTTTCAGCTAATGATGGGACTTCAACTTTTTTACTACTATTTATACTTTTTAAAATATTAAGCTTTTTAACACTTTTCAGTTACCCAAGCCACTCCACCCAGTTACTCCGCCCACTCCAGTTGTAGAGGCAAGAACACTTCACAATTTCCCCAGAAATTGTAGCTTTTCTAGTTTCTATTTTTATCCTTACCTTTATCCCACTTGTTATTTTTTTCTTCTTATTTCCTCTTCTCTTTTTTCTATTAAGGTGTGATTTTTTTTTTTACCATTATTTAACATTTGTAACCATTTAAAAAAAAAAAAAAAAAAACTCCCCTATATATCTCACTATTGTTAGTATTTTCCTTGTAGTCTCTCAGTTCTGTTCCCGCTGACGCTGTTACTTAGCGACGAGCGTCAGCCTATATATATGATGAACATTCTATCAGCCTACTAGATCTGAAGAAAATGCGGATGCGTTGAAACGCGTCATCTGACATGTCCAGACGTCATTTCCGCTGCCTCTACTCCAGTGAACCGTGCGCTTCACGCTGGTCCTCGTCTTGTTCCGGCTTCCGGTGTCCGAGACGAACAGTGTACTGCCTTGCTGACATCTGGGATCTCCTGTTCCCCCCCGATGGTAGAGTCTCCACCGGCCAAAGACAGTAGACTATGGATAGCCTCTGAATACCCTCCAGTGCATTGCACATCCCTGGGACCACTCACTGTTAGCAGCTGCGGTTTTGCCTATGGACTATCCACATGCTTTACTTCTACTGAGTTTTTGTGAGTAGCCATTTGGCCGTTCATTTTTTTTTATATTTATCCAATAAAGTTGCATTTGATACTGCACTTTGTTTCCCTTTACATTTGCTTTCCGACAGCTGTCTGTTCTGGCTGCGTGTGGTGCACGATTCAGTGCATAATGAATTATGAGGATTTAGGCAGAGGATTTAATAGATGGAAAGATGAAAAAAGGACTGAAGTTCCGCTTTTAAAGCGGTTGTATACCCCGCTTTTACATTTTTACATACAGGTAAGCCTATAAACAGGCTTACCTGAAGGTAAAATGAATGTCTCCTAAACCTGTATGTTTAGGAGATATTCACCTTGCATGCAGCTGCTGACGCGAGCGGTGCATGCGCTCCGAAGGTCCGGCGGATGCTGCCAGAAAATCTGAGCTCCTTGCTGGAAAGAGGACTCCTGCGCGTCACTGGCCACTCGCAGCGCCGGTGCCGCGAACCCAGACAGAAACGCAGAGGGAACATGTCAGCTCCCTCAGTGGTGACCGGGAGGCGATGCTGGAACTTTGTTCTAAGGCAAGTACTCCATAATGAGCTTGTATGCGGTGCATACTAGCTCATTGTGCCTTTGCCTTACATGTGTTCTTTTGGGATTTTTTTGTTGGCATACAACTGCTTTAAACATTTGTGGGAAGTGCAGGTCTAAGAGGAGAACACGGGTTATGAGTGGGGGAAATATTCCACCAAACACAAAAACATGCCCAAGGCCTCATGCATGTGGATGTTTTCATACTGAAAGCCTTCTAGAGTACAGTTACAGGGAGCCGCAGGTGCCGTTTTACAGCTGCCAATGTAAGTGAATGGCTATGCGTGGGCGTATGCTTGCTAAATTTAATATTTGCTAAATGCAAATAGCTTCTGCACCTCTGTTTTACGCATGCACGTGTCGTGTATTTGGCCAAATGTGCCAATTTAGCGTTTGGCAGGGTAGATGAGAAACTGCCACACATCCTAATACTTTTAATTTCCAGGGGAGGTATATTGGCAACTTCTTGATGTTGTGGAGGAAGACAGGTAATTCTGATGAACACAGTCAGGTCCATAAATATTGGAACATCGACACAATTCTAATCTTTTTGGCTCTATACACCACCACAATGGATTTGAAATTAACAAGATGTGCTTTAACTGCAGACTTTCAGCTTTAATTTGAGGGTATTTACATCCGAATCAGGTAAACGGTGTAGGAATTACAACAGTTTTGTATATGTGCCTCCCACTTTTTAAGGGACCAAAAGTAATGGGACAGATTAACAATCATCCATCAAACTTTCACTTTTTAATACTTGGTTTCAAATCCTTTGCAGTCAATTACAGCCTGAAGTCTGGAACGCATAGACATCACCAGACGCTGGGTTTTATCCCTAGTGATGCTCTGCCAGGCCTCTACAGCAACTGTAGTTCTTGCTTGTTCTTGGGGCATTTTCCCTTCAGTTTTGTCTTCAGCAAGTGAAATGCATGCTCAATCGGATTCAGGTCAGGTGACTGACTTGGCCATTGCATAACATTCCACTTCTTTCCCTTAAAAAACCTCTTTGGTTGCTTTCACAGTATGCTTCGGGTCATTATCCATCTGCACTGTGAAGCGCCGTCCAATGAGTTCTGAAGCATTTTGCTGAATATGAGCAGATAATATTTCCCGAAACACTTCAGAATTCATCCTGCTGCTTTTTGTCAGCAGTCGCATCATCAATAAATACAAGAGAACCAGTTCAATTGGCAGCCATACATGCCCACGCCATGGCACTACCACCACCATGCTTCACTAATGCGGTGGTATGCTTTGTATCATGAGCGATTCCTTTCCTTCTCCATACTCTTCTCTTCCCATCACTCTGGTACAAGTTGATCTTGGTCTCATCTGTCCATAGGATGTTGTTCCAGAACTGTGAAGGCTTTTTTAGATGTTGTTTGGCAAACTCTAATCTGGCCTTCCTGTTTTTGAGGCTCACCAATGGTTTACATCTTGTGGTGAACCCTCTGTATTCACTCTGGTGAAGTCTTCTCTTGATTGTTGACTTTGACACACATACACCTACCTCCTGGAGAGTGTTCTTGATCTGGCCAACTGTGCTTTCTTCACCAGAGAAAGAATTCTTCAGTCATCCACCACAGTTGTTTTCCATGGTCTTCTGGGTCTTTTTGGTGTTGCTGAGCTCACCGGTTCTTTCTTTTTAAGGATGTTCCAAACAGTTGATTTGGCTACACCTAATGTTTTTGCTATCTCTCTGATGAGTTTGTTTTGTTTTTTCAGCCTAATGATGGCTTGCTTCACTGAGTGACAGCTCTTTGGATCTCATATTGGAGAGTTGACAGCAACAGATTCCAAATGCAAATAGCACACTTGAAATGAACTCTGGACCTTTTATCTGCTCCTTGTAAAAGGGATAATGAGGGAATAACACACACCTGGCCATGGGACAGCTGAGCAGCCAATTGTCCCATTACTTTTGGTCCCTTAAAAAGTGGGAGGCACATATACATACTGTTGTAATTCCTACACCGTTCACCTGATTTGGGTGTAAATACCCTCAAATTAAAGCTGAAAGTCTGCAGTTAAAGCACATCTTGTTTGTTTCATTTGAAATCCATTGTGGTGGTGTATAAAGCCAAAAATATTAGAATTGTCGATGTCCCAATATTTATGGACCTAACTGTATGTGTGAGAATAAATTAAGAGGGTAGGGGTTAATGTTTTCCACTTTTTTTTTTTTTTTTTTTTTTTTTTTAGTGGAATACCCTAAAATTGCAGATATACCGTATTTATCGGCGTATAACACGCACCCCAAGTTTAGGAGGGAATTTTAAGGAAAAAAAACTTACATTTAAATTCCCATCAATGCAGCCTTGTCAGTGTCATTGAAGTCTTCTCAGTGCAACCTTGCAGCCATGTTAGTGCAGCCTTGCCCCAGTGTCCATTGCAGCCTTGCCCCAGTGTCCATTGCAGCCTTGCCCCAGTGTAGCCTTGCACAAATTTTAAATATGGCGCTGCGGAGGGACTCGGCGGAGCAGAGCGAGCGCCGCCGAGATCGCAGGGACTGGGCGGAACCGAGATACACATAGCTGAGTGTACTCTGCTTTTCTCGGCTTCGCTCACAGTCCCGCCCAGTCCCGCCCTATGATGGACATAACACAGGACTGGGCGTGACTGTGAGCGGAGCCGAGTACACTCGGCTATGTGTATCTCGGCACGATCGCTCCGCTCACAATCAGCGGAGATTGGCAGGGGATCGGCACGCACCCACGATTTTCCCCTGATTTTAAGGGGGAAAAAGTGCGTGTTATACGCCGATAAATACGGTCATTAAGAAAAATGTGCCTAATTATGTTTGCATATAAACAATTACATTTGATTTTGAAGGGTGGATGTTGGCTTCCAAGTTGTAAACCACAGACCTTCAGTTCTATCCTGTCACCTAGATATTTTAAAACCTGGTTATTGATAACTGGTTCTTATGGTGTGGTATATAGACATCCCGCTACTGTAGAGTAAATGAAAATACTAATTTTATTAGATCAGTGATGACAATGTGCTCCCCATTAGGGACTTCAATAACTGTAACACACATTATGTAGTGTATGTAATAGAATATACACAACGTTCCTTTACAGAACACTTTCTCTGGAATAGAGGGGGTTCGTTTCAGAGGTGGTGATTTATATACAAAAACTTCTTGAAAGAGAAGTGCTTTGAATACTTAGACTGAGGACAAGTTCTCCTTTTTGGCTTGAACCATTACTTGGGCTTGTTCATCAAATAAATTAATTTGTATTTATTATTCTATTACATTTTGTAGTCTTTGTACAGGTAGGCATTTATTCTTGTCTAGATGCTGATGCTATAACCAATCTTTGTAATACTTGTGTAACATTTATCTGCTATACAGTATATAGGTGTTATTGTGCACTTCCTTTTCTAGAAGTGTGTGTGTGTGTGTCTGTGTAATAAATATATATTTTGTTGTTGCAATGTTTGAGTAAGTATGATTACAGTTGAGTGCCTGTTCACACCAGAATATGGTGCGTTTCCTGCATCGTGTTCAAAATGCATAGCAGTTGCAATCTGCAGGGGGTGTCAGTGTTGACACTCCCAATTCAGGTCACAAACACAGTGTGCAGATCGCATGGCACAGAAGTTGCAGTGCATTTTTTAAATCTGAATCTGTGTGCAGGACTACTTGTTATATCTTCCTGTTCTTTTGTTAGAGACCAATCCTTGATTAAGGCCTTTGAACAGGGAGTCTCCCATGTAGTCTCCCTGTTCTTTTCCATGTGACTTCGTGGGCTCTGAATCTGGTTCTCTCTGTACTTCAGAAATTGCCATGTGAACCTATTTAAGACATTCTTCTCTACTCTCATAAACAAGGTGGTATTACTTGCAGGTTTTACCTCTTTGAGGCAAGTGTAGGAGTTTCTGGCCTTATCCTGCTCAAGAACCCTTCTTGGTAATGCATAAGGACAAGTAGGTGTTGAGGCTTCTTCCTGCATAAGGTAGTTTCTGCCTTTCACCTCAAACAGGACCTTGTTCTTCCATCATACTCTACAGTTTAGTTCACCAAAAGGAAGTTTCCCTCCATTGTATAGATGTAGTTCAGCTCATGAGAGTCTCTCTCAGCTACTGCCTCTTTCTGGAACAATGATTCCCTCTTTGTAATCCCAGAAGAACCCTGTAAGAGAGCTCTGGCTTCACATCCCACCATCTAGGTGGCTCAGACAGACCATCATCCAGGCTTATGGTCTATAGTATTGGGCTCCATCTTTTCCTATCAAGGAAGGTGCATGCTACTAGATCTGTGAATGCCTCTTGGGGGTTAAGCAACTGTTTGAAGATTTGCAAGGGTACTACCTGGTCCCACATGGTCTCTAAGTTCTATCAGGTTTACTTTGCGATCCCATCTGATTTCAGCTTTGAGCGTAAGGTCCTTCTGGGAGCGCTGTGACTACTCTGGCAGTCCCTAGATCTCTGGTGTTTTTTTTATTTTTATATTTTATCTTGGGCCTGTTAAAGTTTGTTTGCTGTGTTGCCTACCCCTAAGTTGGACTTATTTTTGAAGTCTCAAAGGTGAAAGCCTTCCCATGTCCTATAATGGATGAGAATGAAAATTTGTTTTTTGTGCTCACCGTTAAATCTTTTCCTTAGATTCCTTTTGAAGGATGCAGGTCCCACACCTCTGTGTTTTTATGATCAACAGCAAAATTCTCCCAGTGTATTCGGCAGAATTCCAATTTGCCAGCCATTCTCTTTGCTTTATTATCAGGAGCTGGCTGACATCCTTGTACATAGCTAGGCCAGTGGTCACACTGTAACCAGAGTTCTAAATTAAGAGAGCAACTCCAGCTGTATAATCTGTAGAACTGATCTGTCAGTTTGACAGCTCAGTCCTAAACAGTGCAGACTGGGCTTATACGCAAGTAGGTGAGGTTCTGTTCTTCACCCCCAGCACATGATAATAACAAATACTCCTTGCTATCCTAAAGTTCTGATTTTAAAATTGTATTCCACTCCATCAACGTTTATTATCTGCTGTATTACATTTAATTTGTTGTAATTTACGTATTGTTATGTATAGCTAGATATAAAGAACACTTCGTGAGGCATAACATTTATATCTTCTATGCCCAGGTTCATAGTCCGTACACTACTAAGTCAGTTTTGCACCCTGAGAACTCTTCTCTATGCCATTTTCAATGCTGTATCTGCACCATTCTAATTTCTGTATATCTTCATATGATATACAAAACAAAAAGTGTAGTGCTAATGAATACAAAACATACAGTGGGGACGGAAAGTATTCAGACCCCCTTAAATTTTTCACTCTTTTTTTTTTATATTGCAGCCATTTGCTAAAATCATTTAAGTTATTTTTTTTTTCCTCATTAATGTACACACAGCACCCCATATTGTCAGAAAAACACAGAATTGTTGACATTTTTGCAGATTTATTAAAAAAAGAAAAACTGAAATATCACATGGTCCTAAGTATTCAGACCCTTTGCTCAGTATTTAGTAGAAGCACCCTTTTGATCTAATACAGCCATGAGTCTTTTTGGGAAAGATGCAACAAGTTTTTCACACCTGGATTTGGGGATCCTCTGCCATTTCTCCTTGCAGATCCTCTCCAGTTCTGTCAGGTTGGATGGTAAACGTTGGTGGACAGCCATTTTTAGGTCTCTCCAGAGATGCTCAATTGGGTTTAAGTCAGGGCTCTGGCTGGGCCATTCAAGAACAGTCACAGAGTTGTGAAGCCACTCCTTCGTTATTTTAGCTGTGTGCTTAGGGTCATGGTCTTATTGGAAGGTAAACCTTCGGCCCAGTCTGAGGTCCTGAGCACTCTGGAGAAGGTTTTCGTCCAGGATATCCCTGTACTTGGCCGCATTCATCTTTCCCTCGATTGCAACCAGTCGTCCTGTCCCTGCAACTGAAAAACACCCCCACGGCATGATGCTGCCACCACCATGCTTCACTGTTGGGACTGTATTGGACAGGTGATGAGCAGTGCCTAGTTTTCTCCACGCATACCGCTTAGAATTAAGGCCAAAAAATTCTATCTTGGTCTCATCAGACCAGAGAATCTTATTTCTCACCATCTTGGAGTCCTTCAGGTGTTTTTTTTTAGCAAACTCCATGCAGGCTTTCATGTGTCTTGCACTGAGGAGAGGTTTCCGTCGGGCCACTCTGCCATAAAGCCCCGACTGGTGGAGGGCTGCAGTGATGGTTGACTTTCTACAACTTTCTCCCATCTCCCGACTGCATCTCTGGAGCTCAGCCACTGTGTTCTTTGGGTTCTTTACCTCTCTCACCAAGGCTCTTCTCCCCCGATAGCTCAGTTTGGCCGGACGGCCAGCTCTAGGAAGGGTTCTGGTCATCCCATTTAAGGATTATGGAGGCCACTGTGCTCTTAGGAACCTTAAGTGCAGCAGAATTTTTTTTGTAACCTTGGCCAGATCTGTGCCTTGCCACAATTCTGTCTCTGTGCTCTTCAGACAGTTCCTTTTGACCTCACGATTCTCATTTGCTCTGACATGCACTTTTGAGCTGTAAGGTCTTATATAGACAGGTGTGTGGCTTTCCTAATCAAGTCCAATCAGTATAATCAAACACAGCTGGACTCAAATGAAGGTGTAGAACCATCTCAAGGATGATCAGAAGAAATGCACAGCACCTGAGTTAAATATATGAGTGTCACAGCAAAGGGTCTGAATACTTAGGACCATGTGATATTTCAGTTTTTCTTTTTTAATAAATCTGCAAAAATGTCAACAATTCTGTGTTCTGTCAATATGGGGTGCAGTGTGTACATTAATGAGGGAAAAAAATGAACTAATGAAAAATGAATGATTTTAGCAAATGGCTGCAATATAACAGAGTGAAAGATTTAGGGGGTCTGAATACTTTCCGTCCCCACTGTATATAAATATGTATACAATCAAAACCCAGTGACAAGAAATCAGCATATAAATCAAAGTCCAAGTGAAAATTAAATCAATAAAAATCCCATGAAAAACTTTATGTGAAAATCTTGATAGTGGACAAATGTAAACTTGTAGTGAAAAAACACCACCACCAACAGTATGGAGGCTTACCGGAACGTTTGAACCCTGAAAGAACATGCGCTCGATGGGTCAAACAAGCTTGTATAGTGGAACAACCACTGCAAGTATGGAATCCTCTGAGGGCTGTAACAGGAACACACGGCCGTCCCTGGACTGGTGTATCTCATAAGGATGTTGACCCGGTACGTATGGATAGCAGATGGATAAAAAAAAGGGGGGAACAAGGAAGGCCAAATAGCGTAATTCCGTAAAATACACAATAATTTTTTTTTATTTTTATTTTTTTGAAAATTGGAAAAACTCACATTTGAGTGGATAAAACAGCGCTTTTGGTAAGTAAAATGGCGGCAATGGAGTCCTACTCTACACGTTTCGTCTCATTAGACATCGTCTGGGGGGTCCCTCCATTGCAGGCCTCAAAGTATTTATAGGTAATATGGCCCCAAAATTGAGAGTCAAGTCCCCATTGTGTATCGCACTACTTCCGTTTTTCGGGCAAGATGGCCGACTGGTGTGCGTTCCAACCCTCATTCTGAATCCTATGTAATAGTAGGGTAATGTTTCCGGTGGAAATCGTGCATTCCACAGTTCACATTGCAATATGTATAAAATGTGACCCCATTATAATAACCGGAGGGGTTGACAGGGACAAGTATACTGAACAAAAAATTAAAAACTAGCTCTTTTAAAAAACAAACCAAAAGGGTGGAAAACGTTTTAGTAGAGCTGGAGGGATACCGCTGCGGCGTACAGCCGCAAGGTCACGCAACAACGTCATGCGCCTCAGCAACGCCCGCACGTTGCTGTCCAAGCAGGTCGCCGTGCAATGACGTCATGCGCTCCAGCCACATCCACAGCTTGTGTTCCAACCAGCAAGAGACTTGGTCGCAATATGCAGTCATGTGACAAAAGCACATGATCGCATACTGAAAGACCGAAAGTAAACAAAGAAATAGAGTATAACACTGCATGGGTGCTATACAACTGATAACTAATCATGGGAAATCAAATTTGTATCAAACACAAAAGGCATGTTCAATATCAATTAGACATACCCCATTAATGATTATAAATTGATGATTATATATTGTGGAGCGGTGAAAAAAATTAATTATGTAAAAAGTAATTAACCTATGTAATGTGACTAATACTTTGCACATGTGGAATGGACTCACATGGGGTCATGAACAGATGACTATATAATAATAAAACAAATATGAGACAAATAGATGTTAGTGGATATATATGGATAAATAAATAAAAATGAGAGAGATGTCCTGGTAAATTACATAACAATCCCAGCAAATGAATGTTTAAGCCTTATTGATGAATGAGTTAATGTCAAGTTCAACGGAAAATATGTCTGTAGCTCATATATCCTGAAGGTCTCCAAACAGGAGACACCTCTGGCCATGGCTCCACCCCTCCAAGGGGGATATATCTTTCGATAACCATGAACTGTGTTCCCTTAAACATGCGATTACGATGCAATTTATAATGTCTAGGGACCGTATGCTTAGTGTCACCACTTTAAATCGGAGCAATATGTTCGGCCACCCTGATTGAAAAAGAACGGATGGTATGACCCACATATTGTTTCCCACAATGGCAGGTAATCAAATAAACAATATGGCTGGTGGTGCACGTACAAAACTGTTTAATGGAGTAATTTTTATGTGTGACAGAAGATGTAAAATCCACAGTTTTGCGTCCAATACCTGAATTATGTTGGCACACTGTACATTTTTTGCATGAGAAAAAGCCTTTCAACTCATGGAAAAAAGACAAATGAGTAGGGGGGTTGATTAATATTTGGAGCTATTTTACTTTGTAAGATTGGGAGCTCCTCTAAAAATGACTTTGGCCAGATCAGGTAAGGCGGTATTAAGAATGCGGTTATTCTTGAGGATATCCCAATGTTTAGAAATGATTGCTTTAATTTGTCTGTGTTGAGTGGAGAACGAGGTAAGCATTGCCCACTTGAAAGTATCATCTCGTTCCGATTTGGATTTAACCTCTAATAAGGACGCCCTATTCACTTTCAGAGCAAGTTGGAATTCACGATCCACATGGTGGGGGCCATATTTTTTATCCAAAAACCTAGTTCTTAATAAGTTGGCCAGTATTTTAAATGTCTCAATATCAGTACAATTCCTACGTAGTCTTAAAAATTGACTACGTGGAACAGAATTCAACCACGATCGGTGATGACAACTATCCGTTGGGATAAAACCATTGCGATCTGTGGGTTTAAAGTGTGTTTGGAATTGAAAACGTCTATTCTTAATTTTGATTTCTAAATCAAGAAAATTTATCTTGTCAGTACTTGCAACGTAGGACAAAGAAATGCCCCTGTCATTATTGTTAAGACGTTCAAAGAATATTTTTCTAATGAATTGGCACTACAGAAATAAACCTCCTAACTCTTAGTATCGCTCCCAGTGACAACAAAAACACCTTCAGTGTTAACAGTGCGAGAAGCTCTATAATCAAAGACATCCATACTGCTATAAATGTCGAATTAATATAAAGCAAACAAAAAAGTTGGCTGCGGCAAAATATAATTACAAATAATGCAAAAATAGTGTAATAGGTAATTCTGCGCTGCCTAAAAAGGACAAAAGGAGCAGCTAACACAGCAAAATGTGGTATATGCACTAGAAATACAAAGCAAAAAGTGTAGCGCTAATGAATACAAAACATATATAAATATGTATACAATCAAAACCCAGTGACAAGAAATCGGCATATAAATCAAAGTCCAACTGAAAAGTAAATCAATAAAAGTCCCATGAAAAACTTTATGTGAAAATCTTTATAGTGGACAAATGTTAACTTGAAGTAATCCCACTCCCTCATACAAAACAAAATTACAGGACATTGTTAAGAGGGGTTATGATCTCAATATTTTGAACAAAAAGGAGAGAGATTTCCTGGTACCTTTTTGGCACCTAGAATTCCCACCATTTACTACTTGCCAGAAGTCCATAAAGAGAGACACAGGGGCCACCATTCAACTATTAGAGGGTATTGACGTACAGGGGGATTATATTATTACCACTGCAGATGTGGCTTCCCTCTATACATGTATACCACAAGGAAAGGACATAATTATTTTTAATTTAACCAACAGTACTATCTTCAGACACGTGGCATGGCTATGGGCGCCAAATTTGCCCCTAGCCTCGTCAGTTTATTTATGGTCAAGTGGGAGGATGTCGTCTATGGCCATGAGACCCCTTTCCTTATCGGCATGCTATATAGACAACATCCTCCTCCTATGGAATGGTAGTGCCAATTTATTAGAAATATTCTTTGAAAGTCTTAACAACAATGATAGGGGCATTTCTTTGCCCTACGTTGCAAGTACTGACAAGATTAATTTTCTTGACTTAGAAATCAAAATTAAGAATAGACGTTTTGAATTCCAAAGACACTTTAAACCCACAGACCGCAATGGTTTTATACCAACGGATAGTTGTCATCACCGATTGTGGTTGAATTCTGTTCCACGTAGTCAATTTTTAAGACTACGTAGAAATTGTACTGATATTGAGACATTTAAAATACAGGCCAACTTATTAAGAACTTGGTTTTTGGATAAAAATTATAGCCCCCACCATGTGGATCGTGAATTCCAATGTGCTCTGAAAGTGAATAGGGAGTACTTATTAGAGGTTAAATCCAAATCGGAACGAGATGATACTTTCAAGTGGACAATGCTTACCACGTTCTCCACTCAACACAGACAAATTAAAGCAATCTTTTCTAAACATTGGGATATCCTCAAGAATGACCGCATTCTTAATACCGCCTTACCTGATCAGGCCAAAGTCATTTTTAGAGGAGCTCCCAATCTACAAAGTAAAATCGCTCCAAATATTATCAACCCCCCCCCTACTCGTTTGTCTTTTTTCCATGAGTTGAAAGGCTTTTTCTCATGCAAAAAATGTACCGTATGCCAATAAAATTAAGGTATTGGACGCAAAACTGTGGATTTTACATCTTCTGTCACAGATAAAAATTACTCCATTAAACAGTTTTGTACGTGCACCACCAGCCATATTGTTTATTTGATTACCTGCCATTGCGGGAAACAATATGTGGGTCGTACCATCCGTTCTTTTTCAATCAGGGTGGCCGAACATATTGCTCCGATTAAAAGTTGTGATACTAAGCATATGGCCCCTAGACATTATAAATTGCATCATAATCGCATGTTTAAGGGAACACAGTTCATGATTATCGGCAGATATATTCCCCCTTGGAGGGGTGGAGCCATGACCAGAGGTGTCTCCCGTTTTGGAGACCTTCTGGATATATGAGCTACAGACATATTTTCCGTTCGGTAGGAACGTTGAACTTGACATTAACTCATTCATCAATAAGGCTTAAATATTCATTTGCTGGGATCGTTCTGTAATATACCAGGACATCTCTCTTTTTTATTTATTTATCCATATATATCCACTTACATCTATTTTGTCTCATATTTGTTTTATTATTATATTGTCATCTGTTCATGACCCCGTGTGAGAGTCCATTCCACATGTGCAAAGTATTAGTCACATTGCATAGGTTAATTACTTTTTACATAATTTTATTTTTTTCACCGCCCCACAATATATAATCACCAATTTATAATCATTAATGGGGTATGTCTAATTTTATATTGAACATGCCTTTTGTGTTTTCTATACAAATTTGATTTCCCATGATTAGTTATCAGTTGTATAGCACCCATGCAGTATTAAACTCTATTTCTTTGTTTACTTTCGGTCTTTCAGTATGCGATCATGTGCTTTTGTCATGTGACTGCATATTGCGACCAAGTCTCTTGTTGCAATACAAAAGTTATCCCCGCACTAGTTTAGGTCTCACCAGGTATAAAGCTGATCTTGCTCTCCAGAGATGAGAGGTTCCAGGTGCTGGCTCATGCTAGTAGAGACTATGTGCAAACGAGAAGATCTGGACAGCCGCACTCCAGGAAGTAATAATCCAAGTTTCTTTATTTTAAAATCAGGAACACATCAGATACAGGACATCATAGACAGAGTGTACAGATCATAGGCTAACGCGTTTCACACTTGTCCAAGTGCTTACTCATAGCTAAGTCTCTTGTTGGTTGGAACACAAGCTGTGGATGCGGCTGGAGCTCATGACGTCATTGCACGGCCACCTGCTTGGACCGCAGTAGGCATGAATGGATTCTGGACAGCCGCACTCAAATAATAGCCTTGTTTATTGAAAAATACACATCAAAATTCAAAGGATCACAGCAGACAAAAACGAGCTGTCATTTCGCACTGGCGTCAGTGCTTACTCATAGCTGCTTGAAACGCAATGTGCGGGCGTTGCTGAAGCGCATGATGTCGTTGCGTGACCTTGCGGCTGTATGCCACAGCGCTGTCTCATCTGAGCTCTAATACGTTTTCTACCCTTTTGGTTTGTTTTTTAAAAGAGCTTGTTTTTAACTCTTTTTGTTCAGTATACTTGTCCCTGCCAACTCCTCTGGGTATTATAATGGGGTCACACTTTATACATATTGCAATGTGAACTGTGGAACGCATGATTTCCACCGGAAACATTCCCCTACTATTACATAGGATTCAGAATGAGGGTTGGAACGCACACTGGTTGGCCATCTTGCCTGAAAACCGGAAGTAGTGCGATACACAATGGGGACTTGACTCTCAATTTTGGGGCCATATTACCTTTAAATACTTTGACTGCTGCAATGGAGGGACCCCCCAGACGATGTCTAAGGAGACGAAACATGCTAAGTAGGACTCTATTGCCGCCATTTTACTTACCAAAAGCACTGTTTTATCTACGCAAATGTGAGTTTTTCCAATTTTCAATAAAAATGTTTTATTGTGTATTTTACAGAATTACGCTATGTGGCCTTCCTTGTTCCCCCCCCCCCCCCCCACCTTTTTTTTTTTCCATCTGCTATCCATACCGGGTCACCATCCTTATGAGATACACCAGTCCAGGGACGGCCGCGTGTTCCTGTTACAGCCCCCAGAGGATTCCATACTTGCAGTGGTTGTTCACCATACAAGCTTGTTTGACCCATCGAACGTATGTTCTTTCGGGGTTCAAACGTTCCGGTAAGCCTCCATACTGTTGGTGGTGGTGTTTTTTCACTTCAAGTTTACATTAGATTTTCACTAAGTTTTTCGTTGGACTTTTATTGATTTACTTTTCACTTGGGCTTTGATTTATATGCTGATTTCTTGTCACTGGGTTTTGATTGTATACATATTTATAGATGTTTTGTATTCATTAGCGCTACACTTTTTGTTTTGTATTTCTAGTGCACATACCACATTTTGCTGTGTTGGCTGCTCCTTTTTGTCCTTTTTAGGCAGCGCAGAATTACCTATTACAATATCTTCATATGATATGTCCTTCTTTCTTCTTCCTTTTTTTTTTTTTTTTGTAATATGTCAAATGTAATAACAAGTTTAACTTGAATTTACTTTTTTTTTTTTTTTTTTTTACTTTCAGATTCTACACGTGATGGAGCTCAAAATGCCAAATACTCTGAGCAGGTAAATGCTGGAGAAGGGTTACTGAGTAACAACTGGTTGCAATTGATATTTGAGTTTTATAAAGCTGCAGCATGAACTCATCCTTTTGGATTTCCATGTTGCCAAACAAAGGATAATGTGCAATATTTGTAAACCAAGGGAGAGGGGCATGGTATAGAAGTGAAATGACATATTGGCTTTTATTTTTTTTTGGGCTCAGTTAAAGTGATATTAAAAAGATAATATATTGAAGCTTACCAGTAATTTTGATATGGTGGCTGTATTGGGTTTCTCTTTTTAGGCTTTTTCCCCCTCTGCTTTTACCTGGCGATCTGGCCAGTAATGCGCCACCTGTATTATACAGACACCCCTCTGTATGAATGAGCACTACAGTCTATTTAACATGGTTTCCTATGAGACATATTCACATCTATTCTTTTTTCAGCCGCTACATTTTTGTAAACGGTCAGGGACTTTTGTAAATACAAAACGGTGCATTTTTGGTTCAATAGACTTCAATGTAGAAGCTACAAAAAAGCCGCGATTTGTGTTTTTTTTTATTTGGTTAACAACAAATTGGCCAAAAAAACCAAAAGCATAAATCACACACAACGAAAAATGTCTGTGCAAAAACGCATAAAAAAAACCAATGCAGAAACGGATCAAAAGTAAACTGCATAGGTGTGCACCAGGCCTTAAGCCTGTGGGGAAGGGAGTGTTAGATGTGCTAGCACAGGGGTGTCAAACTCAATTTCATCGTGGGCCACATCAGCATTATGATTGTCCTCAAAAGGGCCGGTTGTATCTGTAAGATTAGATGTCCAGCACATCCCCTCCACTTATATTAAATGTCAAGAGCCACCCCACAATCAGAAGTTGAGTCCCCTACTCTCTCTAACATCACAGTGCACCCCCCTTCCTTATGCTGCTGCGGGGAAGAAGCTGGATGCATTGCTTGAATGCAGAAAGTGGGGGTCTGGAGGAGGACTGGAGGTGTGAGGGCCACATGAAATGGCCTGGAGGGCCGGATTCGGCCCGCGGGCCTTGTGTTTGACACCTGTGTTCTAGCAGATTCAAATACAGCAACAAATTGAAGCCAAATTCCACCTAATACTTTATATTTGGCTAGAGCAAACCGTGTTTTATTTTTATTTTTTTCCTTTTGGGATAAAGATTTTACATAAATCTGAACATTTTAAGCACTCCGGCTAGTGTTAAATGGTTTGTCTCAACCCTGTACACTGGTACATCTAGAAGAGAGCTTTTCTGTTGAAACACAACAGACTTACTGGCTGGATCACCAGATGAAAATAAAAGGAAAGCCTTGAAAAGGAAACTAATACAGCCATCACATCTAAGAATTGCTAAGCTGCAATATAATGTTTGCTTTTGGGTTTAAGACTTCTTTAAGTACAATGATAAAGAGAGGACAGAATGTTTCAGGCCCTGGTTCTACAAGCGGCTTCCCACTGTGCCTGTGCAATAAGCGCTGTGCTTTCTCAATGGACCCGCAGCCTTTTGGGACTTGTGACCTCCAGGAATAAAAAAATAAATAAGCCTCCAATAGTGGGAGGTGGTAAGCGTAACTTCCGCTTTAAACTATGCAGTTGCAGTGAGCAGTTCAGACCGGGAGTCTAAGACTCCAAAGTCCACCCACTACACTGAGTGGCAACACGATAATGTTACCATTTGCTGTAGAAAAAAACTACAGTAAGGCATGTACAAGAACGGTGGTCAGGGGATACCATGCATAGTGGCCACCAGTCGTATGAACCGGACATTATTGACACAGAGGGCTTTTCCAGCATCAAAGAAGGCTGGGTCTTTACAGCCGGGATGACTGTGTACTCAAACAAGGTGAAAGTCTTTAACCGGTAGAGAAGCGGCTTTATACACTTCTGTGAGTCGTTTAATTCGACAGGTCACTGCAATTCTTAGCCTATGATAGTAAGAAAGACCTGCAGTCTTACAAAAAAAAATAGCATTTTTACTGTGTTCTTATTGCTATAGAGAGTGGCCGTACGTGTGCAGATCTCTCTCCAAAGATAATGCTCATCCCATTTTAGATTAATTTTTAATTCTGTAGGGACCTACCTTTTATTTATATAGAAAGAGTACAATGATTGTACAGGTCCTGGTATAATGTGATCCAGATAAAAGCTGGCAGATCTCTTGTAGGTCCATAAATATGACTGTATAACATAATACCTCAATACGCTCAATCTTTCATAAAAAAAACAGGTTTGTGTTCACATATGCAAACGACTGGTTCCTTAATTAGTGTTCACCACTATGCGCTCCAATCATCCACATGCATTTAGTGAATATCCCCTCATCAGGTGTGCCCTCTACTGGGGGATAAGACCAACCAATGGTCTATATGCGCTTTTGTCCCTCTCTGGGGATCTGTTTTATGGCGTTTCACTCCTGTGCAATCTTAAGATTAGAATCTTCCTTCTCTTACACTTATCTCCATACGCCCAAATCATAAAGAGAGAAAGCTGTGATCTTTTAAAACAACCAGTTTATTAAACACGAAGTATAAAAACATTCTCACATTTTCCTGGTGCTTAGAGTGCACCAGACCATAAGACAATCAGATAGTATTTCCACACTGCTAACAAAGCGTGACTACAGATTGGCCCCTCCCCTACAAGTTACGCCACATGGTCAGGTGGCTTCCTCAGGGGGATATACCTGCCATCACACCGTGCCAACTTCTATATAGCACGAGTGGGCGCCATTTTTTAGAAGCTCCGATTTCACAACCACATAATGCGCCATCTTGCCTTCTTGACCTCTAGTGGCTGGTGTTAGCACCATTTTGATGTGGATACAGAGCGCTGTATACTGCTCTATACACAACACAGAGCAGTACACATGGTTTGATATGATATGCTGAGTTTGAAAATTGCTATGCAAACAGATTTAAAGGGATACTAGCACATTTAGCATTTGGAAGCTCCGTAAGACTTTTTAAATATAAATTTGCACATTAATACACTTTTAGAGTGTGTATAGGTGTGAGCGATCTGCTTAGTAAGTTTTGTAGTCCTATAACAGCGGGCAAGTACACCCATTTTTAAATGTCCCATTCATTACAAATAGTGAGTAGATAAACTTGAAAGCCTTGCGTGAAATGTTAGCTCATACTTTCCTTTTAAAAATTAAATCCAGGAAACCGCTAAATGCCCAGATGAAATGCATATATAAAAGCGGTTTTACCTGCCAAATGATTTGTATTTCTGTCCATCTATTCCTGAGAATTATACAACCCTGTCACGTAGAACCTGACTTTCTTTACTGCATTTAAATAATGCAACTAGGTCTTGTCCCTGTCCCCAGCTTGTAAGTGGGAAGTAAAAAGAAGAAGCAGACTGATGAGCTCATATCTTTTGTTACTTTGCTCTCACCTCATGACAGCATGCTCCTTGTTATCACATAAATACTGCAGCACAACTGTTTTTTTTTTTCTTGTGCTGCCTCTCCTTCTCCCAGTCTGAACTCTGCTGATGAGATAATTGAGAAACTACAAATTTCCTTCTGTGTTTTGTTTTTTTTTTTTTTTTTTCTTTGGGCATTTTTTTGAGCTTTGAGAGCCGTTGCTTTAGAAACTATATAGAACTTTTTATTTTTTTCAATAACATTTTTATTATAAGATCAAAAAGAAATCAAGCATTTGTACAATCATAATAACATTTGTACATTTAGCTTGTATTAGAGCTGCACAATTAATTGTCAAGAATCGTTATTGCCATCTTGACTATTCTTTCTATGCAAAGAATTCTCTCTGCTCTTCTAAGTGCTGGTTCACACTACAGCAACTTGGGATCCGACTTATCAGACCTCAAGTTGCCCCAAGTTGCTGGACATAGGAAATTCCATTGAAGTGAATGAGAGCCGTATTAATGTACACTACTGAAGTTGCTCCGACTTCAGAAAAGGTTCCTGTACTACTTCAAGGCGACTTATGGGCAACTTGTACCCATAGATTTCAATGCAAGTTGCCTCCAAGTCAGATCTCCATCTATATTGAAGCAACTTTACAGGAAAAAGAAAATAATTTACCCAGGTACTTCCCACGTTTACCCAGGCAACCCCCTCCCTCCCACAGAGCTGATTATTCTGTGATTGGCCACAGCCAAAGTCGCCTGTCCTGGAGGCAACTTTAAGTCGCATTGTAAGTTGCGTAAAATCACCCTGAAGTCGCGTTGAAGTCGCCTCCAAATCGCCTTGCAAAGTCGCGCTGTAAGTCTGGTTGCCCCTGTGTAAACCGAGCCTTAAGCTACAGCCCTCAAAAGAAAGGTAGAGGAAAACTGGGCAGTCTGCCAAGAATCAAAACATTCTTTATCAGTTGAACTTAAGTATAAACATTGTAACAATTTATCAATGGAATCGACTTTGTGTGATAGGCCCCTTTCACACGAGGCGGGCTCCGTTTCTACGGAGCCCGCCTCGGTCCGCCGGCTCAGCGGGAGATCTGTCCGTTGATCTCCGCTGAGCCGGCGGATGACAGGTCCCTCTCTGCTCACTGAGCGGGGAGCTGCTTGTCAGGTGCCGCTGCCGCCTATGGAGGGATCGGACGAAAACGGACAGCGTGTCCGTTTTCGTCAGATCTCCCCCGATCCGATCCGCCAGCGACGGACCTGGACGTAGGGCCATCCGTCTGCTCTTCAGCGGATCGGACCGGGTCGGATGTCAGCGGACATGTCTCCGCTGACATCCGACGCTCCATAGACTAACATGGAGCGCCCGTTCAGGTCCGCCGTCAAAACTGACAGGCGGACCTGAACGGTCCGATCGTGTGAAAGGGGCCTAAGTGAAAAAAGTTTAACTACTTAAACACTAAACCTTTTTCTGACATTTGGTTTCAAGTTGAAATCTTTTTATTACTTAGATTACTTAGAACCCCCAAACATTATATATATTTTTTTTTAGTAGACACCCTAGAGAATAAAATGGTGGTTGTTGCAATATTTTAGGTCACACTATTTGCACAGTGGTCTTTCAAATGCAATTTTTTTGGAAAAAATGACTTTAAAAAAAAAAAAAAACTAACCAGTAAAGTTTGCCCATTTTTTTTTTTTTTTTTGTATGGTGTGAAAGATTTTATGCCGCGAGAATCGTTAGAGAATCGTGATTTTTTTATTCTAAGAAAAAAAATTGATTCTCATTTTGGCCAGAACTGTGCAGCTCTAGCTTGTATATAGTAATTTCAACAATAAGTGTATTATGTTGTAACGTTAGAGCTCTTTTTATTAGTAATCAATCATAGCTGGATTCTTGTCTTCTCCAGTATCAATATGAATTCAGTATGCGGTATCATTTTTTAAAATAGAAAAATAGTATGATATGATCGGCCGATCATTACTCCAGTATGTGTATTTGGCGTAAGCTCTATTTACGTGTATGTTGCATGAGGAATTGAGTTGGATAGGAAAATATATCAGACCCAAGAGAGGGTGGCATTAGGGGAAGAAAGGAGGTAGTAAGCCAAGGTCCCAAGGCTATCTGGGGTTGTTTCTACAGCAAGGACTCACATGTTTTAGAATATTTGAAAATGACCCAGGGTTGCCATGTTTTTTTATCAAAATTTTCAGTCGTTTCGTGAGCTATTGCCCTAATTATATAGAACATTTACCTCAGTCAATATCCTTTCAGTTTGAGCAAAAGCTATATTACCTACTCCTAAACACAGGAGAAACGCATGTTCTAATGGCATCTAAAGGGAACACTAGTACTTCAGTGAATCAATGCTAATTACTGCACCACAGCTTCCAAGTAATAAACATATGTATATTTTGATTTGTTTTAGCTCTCTATACTGTCTGCCATGGAGCTTTGCTGGAGCCTGTGTGAAATACTCTTTGTTGAAGCTGCTACAGGTAAGGATCCTTAATGCATGGTATTTGCAACAGCATTCTGCACAGTCCAATGACCAGCTTTGTAAAATTACATAATGACAAGTGTTTACTTTTGCTCCACCCACAGTACAGTCTCTCTCATTCAGTGTCGGGTGCTGGAACACTGTGTTCCAGCTTCCGACACCTTGCTGCTACCCTGTTTCTGTATGGTGCCCATTGGCCTGCGGGCCATGTGTTGGGCACCACAGGTCTAAAGTATTATTAAGGCAGTCAAAAAATTCTTGGTGTCATTAAAACCAAAACCTTTTTTTGCCATCTGTGTTCCATTGGGGATATTTTCCTTCACTTCCTATCCCATAGCCAAAACAAGAAGAAGTGCGAAGACCCCACTTAAAGTGGGTGGAATTTATGGGTGACACCAAAACCACTGTCCCCAGGCTGGTGTTGGGGACATTTGCCCTGCATCAGTGACGTCATTTCAGCTTCCGCGCTCCAGAGTGGTCAGCATGGAGCTTTCCATGCACTGGATGCAGCGGTTCAGCCTGTTTACAGACTCCACAACCAGACGCCTGAAGGAATGAAATCCGAGCCGGAAACAAGATAACAGCACATCCCAGGACCCTTCCCATCTCAAAGAACTACCTCCACCCTGCGAACCAGTAAGTGTAATTGTTACACTAACTTTCATTTTTGCATAAACAAGATACCACAGTTGGCGCCTCCACACCCCTCCCTTTTTTCAACATTGATTATCAACAGAGGTAATGGACACCCTTTGAGGATGGCTGCCTCCTCATTCTAGAATTTACCTGCCTTATGTTAATGTGCTATTATAGCTACCATTGTACTATTTACCTTAGACATCACATGCTGCGGAGCGCCGGAGACCCCCCCCCCCCCCCCCTTTTTGTTTCTCTGCTGATTACTTAACAAAATTGGAAAGTAAATGAACAGAAGAGAAATTCAAATCAAATCAACATTTGGTGTGACCACCCTTTTCCTTCAAACAGCATTAATTGTAGGTACACTTGCACAAGGGAACTTGGCAGGTAGTTTGTTCCAAACATCTTGGTGACCTAACCACAGATCTTCTGTGGATGTAGGCTGCCTCAAATCCTTCAGTCTTTTCATGGAATTGAAGACTGACTTTATGTTGCGATCAGGGCTCTGTGGGCGCCAAACCATCACTTCCAGGACCCCTTGTTCTTTACGCTGAAGATAGTTCTTAATGACATTGGCTGTATGTTTGGGGTCATTGTCCTGTTGCAGAATAAATCTGGGGGCAATCACATGCCTCCCTGATGGTATGGCACGATGGATAAGTACCTGCCTATATTTCTCAGCATTGAGAACACCATTGATCCTGACCAAGTCTTCATCTCCATTTGCAAAAATTCAGCCCTATACTTGCATGGGACCTCTACCAGGCTTCACGGTTTTCTGCAGACACTCATTATTGTACCGCTCGCCAGCCCTTCGGTGAACAAACTACCTCGTGCTACAGCCAATCATTATTTTTTTTTTTTTTTTTTTTAGTATAGAGCACCTGTTGCCATTTTTTTGCACCCCAGTTCCTATGTTCTCATACAGTATATAGTTGAGCCATTCAGCTTTGTTTCCACGTTGGAGATATGGCTTTTTGGCAACAATTTTTTTAAGACAACTTTTGGCCAGACTTCTCTGCACAGTAGCTGGGTGTACCTGGGTCCCACTAGTTTCTGCAATTTCTGTACTAATGGCACTTCTGGACATCTTCCGATGTTGAAGGGAAGTAAGCATGATGTGTCTTTCATCTGAGGTTTTAGGTTTTCTTGGCCGACCACTGTTCCTATGGTCCTCAACATTGCCCGTTTTTTTTGTGCTTCTTCAAAAGAGCTTAAACAGCACATCTTGAAACCCTAGTCTGCTTTGAAATCTTTGCCTGGGAGAGACCTTGCTGATGCAGTTTAACTACCTTGTGTTTTGTTGCTGTGCTCAGTCTTGCCATGGTGTATAACCATGAAATGGTCTTCCACAACCTTACCTTAGTAGCAGAGTTTGGCTGTTCCTCACCCAGTTTTAAGCCTTCTACACCCAGAGGTTCCCAACCCCCGGGCTGCTGATATATGGTATAATTGGAGAAAATACAAAAACTCTTTGACCAGATTCTTAATCACATCAGCTAAAACAGTGATACCAAGACACTGGAGAAGCACCACCGCCCCTACAATTAAGGAATGGCTGGAAAAAATACATCTCCTTAAAGGAATGGAAGAGATCAGAGCAACAACACAAGGGAATATAGAAAATTTTAATAAAATATGGCAACCATGGATTACTTTTAAATATTCTGATTCATATACCACTTTCACATAAAGATAAACCTTTTATACAATATTTTTCCTATAATATATTTATTTTATTTAATTTTCTTTCCTCCTCTTTACTCCTCATTTATATTACTATATCTATATCTAAGGACACCTCAGGGGTCCACAAATTTATTCTCCCTTTTAAAATAAATAACAGATTTCTTTTCTATACAAAGCTAGAGTATTTCCAAATAATTTATCAATATAACAATAGATCGGATACGAAACCACCTTGGTGGCCTTACCAGTAAATACTCTATTATTGAAGTCAATTATTCACTGTTATATGAAACTTTTGTACAAATGTTAATATGATTGTACTAATGTTATTTTTAAACATTAATAAAAGCTTTTTGTTTAAAAAAAAAAAAAAAAAAGAAATTGAAGCACCATTTTGCCTTTCCTGTAAAATCAACAATGTTCATTTGGCTTGGAAACATTCTTGCCTGAATAAGTTTGGTTGACGCACATAAGCCACTCTGGCGCTGCTCTAAAATCCAAGTCTTAGGTCTCTGCTCCAAATTTGGCCATTTTGCTGGTTTTCCCCTTAAGGCCTTCTTTTTTTTATTGGCATCTTAAGGAGTTGCTCTTCCTGTTTTCTCCACTGTCTGATCATACTCTCAGTGGGGGGGGTGGGGGGGTGGGGGGTCGGTCCAAACTGTCTCTCTGCAGCTCTATTCCCATGCTCTTTTGCATAGCTAACTACACTAAGTTTGAATTTTGCAGAATAAGATAATCTCTTACTTTTACTATTGTCTGACATCTTGTCAAAACTCTCCTCTCCACTCCCTGATGCATCTGCACAGTCTCCACGTCGAACGGGATTGCATCTGCGCACTCTCCACCTCCAGCTGACGCTACTAACATTCGGCTCGTGATTGGAGGAAGCTGTTATGACCAGCTACGCACCCGCGCGGCTCTCTCCCAGGCTGACTGACCGTGTATAATACGCTGCTCGATTTTCAGTCAACAATTTTAGGAAAAATTAGCATCTTATACATGGTAAAATATGGTACCTTACTGCATCGGGATTTAATACTTCAGTCACAGACCTGGAACAAGCATATAGCAAATGAAAGTAGAGGAAAGTAATGATTCCATATCTGTAGTTCTGTGCTAGGTCCGAAATCCGTTAAAAATTAGTTTTTAATACCCGCATAATTTCTCTGGTTTTTTATCTTTCAGCTGGATCCCTCTTGATACTGCTGCTGGATTGGGTACGAGCCCATGTATCTGAAGTAGACAATATAGTTCAAGATGTGCTCCAAAGCGAAAGTCCCCCACAGCATGACAGGTTTTGGGATGCGGTATGTGTTACTTATTTGGAAGAATCATATAATAAGATCCACTGACTGCAAGTATGTTTTACATACTGCCTTTGTACAAGGTGTTGGTATTGGCATTTATTTATTTATGGGACCCAGTTCTGTGCCTGAAAAGCACTGTAAATATAATTGCTATTTGAGTATGATGTGGACAACCCTGAGGTTGTAATGAAATGTTGGAATGTTTATAGCTGTTAGGCCTTGTTCGCACTTGCTCAAAATACTGACACTTAAAGCGGAGTTCCACACAAAAATGGAACTTCCGCTTTTCGAAACCCTCCCCCCCTCCGGTGTCACATTTGACACCTTTCAGGGGGGAGGGGGGTGCAGATACCTGTCTAAGACAGGTATTTGCACCCACTTCCGGCATAGACTCCCATGGGAGTCTATGCCTCTTCCTGTCCTGTCCCCACCGCGCTGTCTCCTGGGAAACACACAGCTCCCAGGAGATAGCGGGGACCAGTTACGATGCGCAGCGCGACTCGCGCATGCGCAGTAGGGAACCGGGAAGTGAAGCCGCAACGCTTCACTTCCTGATTCCCTCACCTAGGATGGCGGCAGCAGCTGCCGAGAACCGAGAGGGTTCTCGGCGTCGCCTGCCGACATCGCTGGACCCTGGGACAGGTAGGTGGCCATGTATTAAAAGTCAGCAGCTGCAGTATTTGTAGCTGCTGGCTTTTAATATTTTTTTTTTTTTGGTGGTGTGGGTGGACCCCCGCTTTAACAAAAGCGCATATAGTATTAATGCGAGTTGTTCGTTGAGTTTGATGTGCATTTAACACGTGTGACCAAACTCCCTGTGTTTTGTTTGACATGCATTAAAAATGCACCCCAGAGCAATCTCCTATCTTCCCATATCTGCCACAAGGACAATGAGGAATGGGTTGATAAAGTGATTCTTTCTTTTTTTTTTTTTTTTTCTTGCCACTTCAGAAATTTTTTTGAGAGACTTAAATCAGCTCAGCTGTTCATGTACCTCCCTTCTCATTTTTCTCATTTTCACATCATTGCGGCTAATCATCATCAAAAAGCATCATAGTAAAAAACATTACCATTACTTATTAATCCCCCAACCTAAATATCAAAAAAGCATCTCTTTATTATATTATCTCTCTGTTCTACTACCTTTATTTTCATTTCCCCTTCCCCTACATTACATCCCACATATTCAGTACCACCCGTGTCAAAGTGTGTGTATTTTCATCTAACGTTCTGTAGTGGATTCCAGAAAATGGATCCCAAGTGTGCCTTACTGTAAAATTTTTCTATGTTTACCCATCTTTTTTCTTGGTTATCCCTTGCCCATTCTATCGCTCTTGATAGAATTATTGCTTTATAGTATTTTTGAATGTCAGGGACCGCCAAACCTCCCCTTTTTTTTTCTCCTGTATTAATATCTTTTTTTTTTTTTTTTTTTTAACAAGAAAAGTATTAATATCTTTAAAGAAACTCTCGACTTTTTGTTTTTCCATATGATATTTGTTATTATTGATTTTAGCTTCCTAACATAGAACTGTGGTAGTCTTACTGGTAACATTTGGAGTTTGTAGGTATTCTTTGGGAGAAGAATCATTTTTATAGCATTAATACGCCCCACCCAAGATAATGGTCTTTTCAGGAGCTTTTTACCCTCCCTCTTTATTTCATCTAATGGGGGTATATAATTTATTTTATAAATCTTCTCCAGGGAGTTAGCTAATTTTATTCCCAGGTACTTTATCTCTCTCTTCCAACCAAATTGAAATTCCCTTTTCAACTTCTCCTCCTCTAGCTTACTAAGGTTTATGTTTAAGATTTCGGATTTCCCCATATTGATTTTGAAATTTGCTATTTCACCATATTGTTTAAGAGTTTTAATCAAATTTGGCATTGAAATCCTAGGTTTACTTGTATAAAAGAGCACATCATCCGCGAAAGCGGCCAGTTTGTGCTCTTCCTCTCCGACTTTAAATCCTTTAATATCTGGGTTATTTCGGATTGTTGAGAGGAGTGGCTCTAGGCATAAAACGAAGAGCAGGGGGGATAAGGGGCAACCCTGTCTTGTCCCGTTTTTCATTTTGAAGGGGATTGAGAGGGATCAATTGACCTTAATGTCTGCCCTTGGGTGTCTATACAGCGTTTTGATCCACCGTATAATCCTTGGACCTATTCCCATTATGTCAAGTGTTTGAAACATGAACCTCCAGTCCACTCTGTCGAATGCCTTTTCTGCATCACTCGACAGAGGTAGGCCTGGGGTCCCTCTTCCTTTATCTTCTGGAGCAAAAGTAGGGTTCTCGCCCTATTATCTCTCCCTTCCCTTCTTGCAATTAAGCCCACTTGATCCGGGTGTACTAGTGTATTCATTAACCCTTTCATTCTTTTGGCTAGTACCTTCGCATATACTTTGGTGTCTGCATTTAATAATGATATCGGTCTATAACTGGAGCACAAGGTCTCGTCCTTTCCCTCCTTTGGAATAACTGTAATTGTGGCGAACAGCGCTTCTCCACTCAGTTCAAAGTCCGTTCCCAGCCCGTTCATATACTGACAGAGCTTAGATGTTAATATATCCTTATATTTTTTGTAGTAATAGGATGTAAACCCGTCAGGGCCTGGGCTTTTCCCCTGCGCTGTGTCTTTTAAAGCTTCATTTATCTCCTCCTCCGTGATTGGTTTCTCAAGGGACTCTCTGGAACTCTCAGTGATCTTTGGTAGCCTGGCGTTCTTTAAAAATTCGCTTATCTTTCTACTTTTCTCCCCTGTCTGACCCCCGTTCTGTTCCACCGAATACAAATCATTATAATACTTTTTAAATGTTTCACCTATTTCTCTTTCTCGTAGGCCATTGCTCCCTGTTTAGTTTGAATCTTTCCTATGAAATTTAGGGATTTTTTCCTTCTGAGCATTCTAGCAAGGTGTTTGTCTGACTTGTTCCCCCACTGGTATCTTTCTTTGGCTACTCTGAAAAATTTGTCCTTTGTTTCTTGTTCCATAAGCCTTTTTAATTCATCTCGCTTATTTACCAACTTATGATACGTCGCTTGGTGGAGGCCTCTGTGTTTTTTATGCTCTTGTTCTATCTTGAATATTTAATTCGTAAGGTTTCCCATTTTTTCTTTCCTTTCTTTTTTTTTTTTTCTTGCTCCCTCCTTGTATTAAAATTCCCCTTATATAGGCCTTATTGGCCTCCCACACCACAGACCCCGAGATCTCTTCTGTTTCGTTTGTTAGGAAATAGTGTTTTAGTTCTCTCTCTACTCTGTTTGAGGTTTCTTCATCCTGTAGAAGGTCTTAATTTAATCTCCACAAGGAGGGTTGTCTCTGATTTTTAGATACTCGCATTTCCATCCCTACTGGGGCGTGATCTGACAGTGTAGTTATTTCTATTCTCGACTCTACTATCCTGTCCAGGAATCCATGGTCCACCAGTATGTAATCAATCCTAGAGTACGACCGGTGCACAGGGGAGTAAAACGATTAGGCTTTGGCATTCATGATCCTCCAGATATCTACCAGTTGACTCTTATATATCTTCTGTCTCATCTTTCTTAACTGAACGTTATTCGTCCCCTGTGCCCCGGACGTACTGTCTACCTCCGGTTCCAGACAGACGTTCAAGTCTCCCATCACAACCAAACCCCCAGTCCCAAAATCCATTAGTTTCTCCAGAGTACCGATCAGGAATTTTATAGGATTTTTATTAGGGGCATATATGTTCGCCAAGGTGCATTCTATTTTCCCTAGTGTTCCTTTCAAGAAGAGAAGCCTCCCTTCTGGGTCTTGCAACCTATCCTCGAGTTTAAACTGTACATCCTTCACAAATTGTATCGCCACTCCTCTTGATCTCTTTGAGATTGTATCCTTGTAGTACCAGTTCGGGAACTCCCTCGACCACAATCTAATATTTGAGTCATGTGACAGGTGAGTCTCCTGTAAAGACACCACTTATGCCCCATATCCCTTTTAGCTCTTTTAAAATTTTGTGTCTTTTGGAAGGTGAGTTTAATCACGTTGTATGACAGAAATTTGAGTGTTGTCATTTTCCTCCTGTTTGTTTCTGCCTACTCTGCTCCTCTAGCCTGCATCGGGTTATTCCTCTTGTTTTATAAAATTTGCACCTTGTATCCCCTCCCCCCCCCCCCCCTCCCCGAGCTGGCCCCGTGTGGGCCCCTAGATCGTTGAAGGCTCTGAAAGTCAAAGCCCTCTCCCAATCTCTTTGTCCTAAGGTGGAGTTCAGAATGGTTATTGCGGGTGGGGTAGGCCAGCCGGTCGCCAAGATCACAATCCGAGTCACCCCTCTTCATCCTTCTATACTTATCCCCACCCTCCACCCCCCTCAGATCAAAGATTACACTGTATCTAGATCCTATTAATGTTATCCCCCTCCTAGGGAAACACTAATCTTCCTTAGTCCACCCTGGTAGGTCTGGCACCTGTAAGTCAAGTTTATTACAAAAATCTTCTGTTTCTTCAGGGAAACGCAATCTAGCAGATCTCCCTCCCCTGTACACGATCAAACAGGCTGGAAACCCCCAGCTGTATCTGAGGTTTTGCGATCTCATCAACTCCAGAAGAGGTTTAAGTAATCGCCTTCTGGCCAGCGTTTCTTGGGCCAAATCGGAGTACACCTGTAGCTCAGCTCCTTCATAGAGTAAAGGTGAGTTTTTTTCTCTTAGTTTCCTTCCAAATTTCCAATTTATCTTCGTAGAATCTGAGTACTATGTCCCGTGGCCTCTAATTCTAAATTCTGGAGAAATCCCACTCGGTGTACTCTCTCTATTCTTAGGGGTTCATCTACCCCTTTATCTACGAGTGGACCTAATATTGTATTAATCATTTCCCTCGGGTCCTCTCCCTTTTTTTCCAGGACTGAGCGAATCCTGATGTTCTGTCTTCTGTTCCTATTCTCCTGGTCCTCCAATCTGTAGAGAAGTTTTTTCTGGTTTTGTTGTGTTATTTTAATTTGCTGTTTGAGAGTACCAAGTTCTTGTCTTTGATTCTCTACTGTTTTTTTTCTGTCTTTTCTACTTTTTCCAGTAAATTCCCCAGATCCCCTCTCAGCGTGTTTATGTCTGTTTTTATTGAATTTTCCAACCTCTGGAACATCTCCATCATTTCTCCTTTTGTTGGGGGGTAGGCCTCCGCTGTTCTCCCTTCCATTCTACTCATTTCGAGTTTGCTCTCTGTAGAAAGATCCTCTCTAGAGTGGTCCAGAGCCTCTCCTGTTTTTTTGTCCCCTTTCTTTTTTCCAATTTAGTTAAACCCCGTTTCTCCGAGTCTATATTCCTTGGACTGGCTCCTTGTGACATATATTGTTTTATCATACTACCCGCTGGTTTGTCTTACGGGGACTTAGGGCCCCCCCCCCGTTGATTTAGTTGTAACTTTACTCATATTACCTTTCTTTTTTGTCCCTCTTATCCGCTTCCCCAGCCTTAGTTCCTTCTTCTCCCTCCGTATCGGGGGGAGGGATAGAGGGAATAAATGGGAATATACAGAGAACACTCCCCTGTGAGAGGTACGATCAGATGTCTTGGGTCCCCACTTTTCAGTCCCACTGACGGGTATGATTCCCGATTACTTATCAATTCTGATTGCAGTTTCTGTTGTTTACCCAGGGTCTATTTAGGTTGTATATTGTACTCCTACCCCTCTCCTCCACACCTCCTGGACTACACCTCTTGTAAAAGGCTTAAAGATTGTGATTTAACCAAGTGTATGCTTTTCAAGATTCGCCATTAATTCGCCATTCCTATCTTAACCACATTCAACTAGGCCCTTAGGTTAGTACAATACTTTTCTTAGCTTTATAGGACTTTACTTGCTTACATATTGCTGTATATTCCTCTGAATACTAATGAGAAAACCCCCTCTTAAAGTCTCTGTGTTGTGCTGAAGACAAAAACTGATACCTTTCCGTTCAATCATCCGGATAGTGTTATCATATGCAACAACAGTGAAACCAAGACGATACTGTCCTAAGCCATCCCCTTACGGGGTACCTCTTTTTTTTTTTCTGCCCTTCCGTGCTCCTGATCATCAGATCCAGCTGCTCCACTCGTCCGGATTCCATCCTGGTGTTCACTCTATCCACCACTTGGAGCTTCTTAGTCTGCGTGGTTACGGTGCAAAGAACTAAGGGCTTTTACATCCTCAGCACAGGGGATAAAGGCTCCTTAAGAAGGGGGTGGAGGGGGGGCGAGGGGTCTATCGCTGCTTTACTCGCACACCGCTGCTCTGTCACTGCTACTCTCCAGCTGTTCCAGTGTTTCTTTTAGCTAGCTTCTCTGCGGCTGCACTTGGTTCCCGACACGACCAGCATGTCCTCTGCTGGGATGCAATATCCCTCATCCCATCTCCTTCACCGGGATCCGCCGGGAGCCTCCACGGCGTTTCTCGAGTCGGCGTCAGCTTCTCGGCCGGCTGACACACTCAGGCCCCTCCCTCCGAGACTGACGTTACGCTCTCACGTCCTCACATCTCCCATCTCCGATCCAGTCCACATTTTCTCTTTCAATATGTTTGAGAATTTTACAATAACAGAACAAATGAAAATAATACAATCATTATCTCGTAGCCGGGGCCAACATGACCCTATCAGAAAGGACAAAGGCATATACAGTGCATCAATAATCAAAAACTTAATATATTAAAAAAAAAAGGGGGGGGGGTAGAGAGAGAACTTTTTAATACCTTTTAAGTATAAGTGTTTCGGGAGTTATTCCATGTATTTATTGAGTCCAATCTCACCAAAGTAGTGTAACAAGGAAACGTAAGTAGGTTAAAAACTCAGCCAAGGATCTATGGGATTTGCTACTGTAGGGATCGACGGGGTCCTTCAAAAAATATATCAGTACTAGCGGCTGTGCGGGTTACCCCCTTGGGATCACTCTGTATCCCGCTCGGCTCCAACTGGGCTAGTTGGATATCTCAGTATCCCCCTCCCAAACCAATATAGAAATGTAGCAAGACCCTAAGCTCAATCAACTCATGAGGTAGCTCTTCTCCAAAACTAGGCCCCCCAGTTCTCCAGGAGCACCTTCAAACGCTGGGACAATGTATGTTTGAATCGTGCATGTAAAAAGGGGGGCTGCCTTAAAAGTCCCTCCCCGCAATGAACCAGCCTGGTAGTATGTAGAAAGGAGAAAAGAAAAGGCAAAGAAGGGGGAAGGGGAAATAGACAGGGAGGGTCACCTCTAGTGGAGTAGCTTTTGAGGGTAATATATGACCTGGATAAAGTGGGACCTTGGTGTACACTGCCCAAGGGTCCCAAATGGCCACAAATTTTTTTGCTGTCCCGGTGACTCTCCTCACTAGAGCAAATAAGTGATTCCAGAAGCTGCGGATGCCTGGACACGTCCACCATATGTGATGAATAGTGCCCAAATGGCCGCAACCTCTAAAACAAAGGGGTGAAGCATCCGGATATATCTTTGCTAGTCTTGTGGGGACATAGTACCATCTAGCGATCAGTTTAACATTTGCTTCAATTAATCCTGTGTTCAGTATACCTTTTTATAGGAGCGTCTAAAGCAGTAAAGCCAATCCTCCGCATCCAGGTGAAGGTCCAGGTCAGACTCCCAAGCTTGAGCATAGGTGGGCAAACTCTTGTTCTGAGCAAGTGAGGTATATATGAGTGATATACCACCCCTCTGATTCGTGGTTAGAGCACCACTGTTCATACATGGTAGGGTTGGGGGGTGCGATTTATCTGTCCATAGGGTGTGGAGGAAGTTCCTGATCTGGGAGAGGCGAAATCTCTCCGTATCTGGCATCTCAAGCTTGCTGAGGCAAGACCCCAGGGTAATGGGGCCCGATGAGGTGAAGAATTGGCCTATTCTGAATAACCCCTTATTTAACCACCATCTAAAGGCCTGAACATTCTTCCTCGGCTGGAAACTAGGATTATGGAAAAGATGAGAAAGAGGTTTTAGTGCTGATATAAATGAGGATTGTTTCTGCATTGTGTCCAAAAGTGACACTGAGTGGGAAAGGGTAGGGGCTAAGATGGGGGGTCTTAGTTGTGGGGGGCACCATAGGAGGTAATCTATTGTGTGGTGAGGAACCGCTTGTCTTTCCATAGAAATTCAGTCAGGCTTGGATCCCCTGGAGTAGACTATAGATAGCTGAGTTAGTTGCGCCGCTTGATAATACCAACAAACGTTTGGTAGGCCTAGACCCCCCCTGATTTTTGCTTCTGTAGAGGATATCTCTAGAGAGACGGTGACCTTTCATTCCCCAGACAAAGTCAATGATCTTTGATTGCAATTTGGTAATTTCCTCTTTGGGGATAGGAATTGGGAGGGATCTGAACAGGTAGAGAATCCGGGGCATCAGGGTCATTTTCACTGCATTTATCCTACCCTGCCAGGACAGATCACATCTTGCCCAGGTTTTGAGGTTTTCCTCCAATTTACGGGAAATTGGAGGGTAGTTGGATATGTAAAGTCTATTGATATTGTTTGGGAGAGTGATCCCTAAATACGGTATTGATGATGAAGCCTAGGTAAAGGGAGGATTTTGTATTAGTTGGTTCAGTACAGATGGCGGGAGCGAAACGTTTAACGCTAGTGACTTTTTGGGATTGATCGATAAGCCTGAAATAATGCTAAACTCTTGGAATGTTTTGAGAACAACAGGGTTGGAAATTAACGGAGACGTTATGAACAGCAGCATATTGTCTGCAAATAATGCGCATTTGTGTTCCTGAGAACCACAAGAGACCCTCTTGATGTCTGAGTTTGGTCTAATAGCTAAGGCTAAAGTCTCAATGGCGATCGCAAACATCAGCGGCGAAAGAGGACAACCCTGCCTGGTGCCTTTGCAAATATTGAAACTTTCTGAGTAATGACCCCTAAGTCGGACTTGCGCGCTGGGGGGGAGTAAAATGAGTGAATGGTACCAATGAAGTGTCGGCCAAAACCCCATCTCTCCAGGATCTTAAATAGATAGGGTCAAGCTACAGAATCGAAGGCCTTTTCCAGGTCTATTGAAAGTAGCATGCCAGTTTGCAGAGGGCCTCTATCCCATTGGGAATTTAAAAGCGAGATTATATCTATGGCCCTTCTCACCTGATCAGGACCCTGCCTCCCCGGGATGAAGCCCACCTGGTCCTTGTGTATATACCTTGCTATGAAGCTAGACATTCTGGTGGCCAGAATTTTTGTCATGATTTTGACATCATTGTTTATAAGGGAGATCGGGCGGTAGTTCCCTACCTCGCTGGTGTCCTTCCCCCGGTTTAGGTATCACCGATATAAAGGCTGTGTTGAGATCTCTGTCCAGGGGTCTCCATCCCGTAAATAATTAAAAAATCTTGTCATATAGGGGGCCAAACTTTTTATAGTAACCGCTTGAGAAGCCGTCTGGGCCTGGAGTTGAGCCCTGTTTAAGTGATTTGATCACTTCTAGTAGTACTTCCGTGGAAAAGGGTTCATCTGGGAGTTCTCTATGGTTTTCAGTAAGCTGAGGAATAGGGAGGTCTCTGAGGAAGGCATCTGTTTTGGAGGGCGAGGGGGGGGGGAAGCTATCTGTATATAGTTTTTGGTAGAAGTTTATGGAAGGCCTTCATGATGTGGACAGGGTTTTGTGTTAGGTCCCCCACTATCGTTCGAATTTTGGGGATAGATATGGTCCGTGTTTTAGGGCTCGATTTTGTCGCTAATTTGTCCCCTATTTTGTTCGATTGATAGTAGAACCTGGCACCTGACCAACGTAGATGTTTTTCAGCAGAAGGGGTCAGGGTTAGGTTAAGTTGGACCCGGGCCGTTTCTAGTTTTGGGAGTTTCCTTCTTAGGGTCACGTTTGTGTGACTTGCTTGCGGCAAGGAATTCGTCCGTGAGTTTCTGGGCATCTGCCTTTTAGACAAAAGAGAAGATACTATAAAAGTAGCCACAAAAACAGACTTTAAAGGCATGGAAACAATGGAGAAGTGAAAAAAATAAATTCAAAATATTTATTGAAAAATGTACAATATATAAACACTATGTTCAAAAAGAGATAAAAAAAAACATGAAGGTTGATAGAATTAGTACAGTGAGCCCTTGTGCGTCTACGCATTTCGCCGTGAGGCTTTTTCAGGACATGATCAAGGTTCAAAGGCGTGACAAAAGAAAGACAGAGAACAAGTCTCACTGTCTTTAATTTGGTAAGCCTCCTATATCAAATCCCCGTGGTGGAAAGTATGGAATGGTTAATGTAAATCTTTTTTTTACGAGGCTTACCAAATTAAAGACAGTGAGACTTGTTCTCTGTCTTTCTTTTGTCACGCCTTTGAACCTTGATTGTGTCCTGAAGAAGCCTCATGGCGAAACGCGTAGACGCACAAGGGCTCACTGTACTAATTGTATCCACTTTCATGTTTTTTATCTCTTTTTTTAACATATTGTTTATATATTGTACATTTTTTAATAAATATTTTGAATTTATTTTTTTCACTTCTCCATTGTTTCCATGCCTACAAAGTCTGTTTTTTTGGCTACTTTTGTAGCATCCTCTCTTTTGTCTAAATAATTTCGGATGTGGCATTGGTAGTGCTTCTTCCCATTCTCTCTGGGCATCTGCCTTTCTCTCCCTCTTTAGTTTAGAGGCTAACTGCATCAGTCTCCCCCTCAACACCGACTTATGCGCCGCCCAAAGCGCCGAGGGAGAGACCGAACCGGTGTCGTTGTCCTGCAAATACTCCCTGATGGACCTCTCCAGGACAGTGCAGTGTACTGGGTTGCTTAATAGAGATTCATTAAGTCTCTATTTGTATGTCTGTTCTACTCCCTGTGGGCAAATCATTGTCAAGGACATGATCAAGGAATAGATTTGAAAGAGGAATCAGGACAAGGACCTCTCCAATAGGGTCCTACCTCTTTCAAAAAGGAAAAGGAGAAAAGAGGACTATTGCGGTACCATAGAAAGCAAACTTGGTTTAAAAAGAGTATAGATTTATTTCAAAATTATTAAAAAGTCCTGTAAGGGACATGTTTGGTACATACCCCCCTCACAGGTCTCCCACACCCTACTTTACACAATATCATTCCGAAATTGTTACAACCAAATATCCAAACACTTCTATCACAGCCTGGTTTTTTGGTGCAACCAGGTCCAGAACCCCCCTCAAAACAGGGGAGTCTGGACACGTTTGTACAAAGGGCCCCAATTCCGAGCACGTCCCACGAGTAATCACTTCCACCAATACCGAAGACCCCCACTCCCTCAACATTATCAACCTCACCCCCTATCGATTGACTCCGGAGGAGGAACAGGTCCTCCATTTAGGTCTGGGTTTCTGTCCCTCGGAACCAATCGACATCTATGAAACAATAAAAGACCTTTATTTATTTGCCCGCAAATTGACATTCAACTTTATGTTTGACCCTGACCGCAAACGTGTCAGCCTTGAAAAAGAACTAGCTGAAAAGACCAAGAACTTCACTATAGCGGAGTCTAGAGCATTAAGGGACCTCATGTTACTTTATGATGAGGGAAACGTCGAGCCGGATACTTCCGATGGAAATTTTGACTCACCATCTACCTGTCATGTGGCCATCACCCCCCATCCCCAATACCCCAACCCTACCATCTCCTTAAAAACCAAGTCCAAAGTTTTCCCTGATCTTTTGACCTGTCCCTCCATATGGGCCTTTTTGCATGAGTGCATTATCTCTCTCAAAAAAGAACGGTGGCATACATTACCCTCCAATTTAACTCGACAACAGTTTCGAGCAGTCACTAGACTGCAAAAGAACACTGATTTGATCATAAAGCAATCTGACAAAGGAGGTAACCTGGTACTCATGACTCATCACCAGTACCAGACTATGTGTCTCAAAATTCTTTCCAACACCAATTGGTATGTACCCATTGAAAATCAGTACATCCAACAAACCATTGATGAATTTAGGGGACTCATCGGTGGGGCCTTCTTAGAGGGCCTCATCGATGACGACACCTATAAATTCATCAATGTACAATATCCACGTACTCCTACGTTTTATGCTTTACCTAAAACTCATAAGAATCTCTCTGCACCTCCAGGCCGACCCATTGTCTCTGGCAAAGGTTCACTAACAGAGAATGCCAGTAAACTGGTGGACACTTTTCTCCTCCCCCACGTTACGAGATTACCGTCCTATATAAGGGACACAACTGATTTGTTGAAACACATCGAGGGGATCCAGATCCCTCCAGACGCCCTCCTCGTGGCCATTGATGTCGAGGCTCTCTACTCGAGCATCCCCCACGAGCAGGGCGTCCGGATGGCTGGGTCCTTCTTGATGGAACAGGATCATCACACCTGGCCCACCAATACCTTTATCTTAAAACTTCTAGAATTTATTTTGACCAAAAATTATTTTCTTTTTATGGACCAAATGTATCTTCAAATTCAAGGCGTGGCAATGGGCACATCTTGTGCCCCCTCCTACGCCAACTTATATCTTGGCGGTTGGGAACGTACAATCTTTAGCGATGATTACATGGAACCATTCCTGGACCATGTACTAGGATGGTTTAGGTTCATTGACGACCTCTTGATAATTTGGACAGGTACAGAGCGACTCTTGCAAACTTTTATCGCAAAACTGAACATTAACACTTTCAACCTCCATTTTACTTATTCTTATGATAGATACAGCATTCCATTTCTAGATGTACAGATTATCAAGGACACCACTGGTCATCTTATCACGGATCTATATCGTAAACCCACGGCCGGCAACACTTTGTTGCATGCATCCAGTCTTCATCCTCGCCCTCTAGTTCGCAGTATCCCCTTTGCTCAGTATCTCAGACTGAGAAGAAACTGCACAGAGGACAATGATTTCTATAAACAGGCCAATGCCCTTCGTACACGGTTGCTAGCTAGGGGCTATAAACGCACCGTGCTAAGAAAGGCCTTTAACAAGGCCCTAACCCTTGATCGACAAACACTTTTATATGGCCCTGCACGCCCCAAAAAACCATATATGACTAAGATCATTACCAAATTTTCCACTCATCACCAACAATTACGAAAAATACTATCCAATCATTGGCACATTTTAACCGACCATCACATTCTCAAAAAATATATCAAACCAACCCCCGATCTTGTTTTCAAAAGGGCCACATCCCTGAGGGATAGACTGACACACAGCCATTACAGGACCCCCTCCTCCGACCTTAGGGGACCCAGAGGCACCTATAAATGTGGCAATTGTACACATTGCCACTGGATCCAAGAGGGACAACAATTCCTTCTCCCCAATGGTGAAATGTTTTTTCCCAGACACTCAGCCAATTGTGGCACGCGTGGAGTAATCTATCTCATGACATGTACTTGCAATGCCTTCTATGTTGGGAAAACTATCAGGGAACTACGGCAGAGACTGGGGGATCACCTTTATGCCTCTACAAATGGCAAACTTACCACGGTTGGCCGCCATCTAGGTATCCATCATCGTTTCAATCCAGATTGTATACGATTCACTGTACTGGATGTTATCCCTGAAAACCCCCGAGGGGGCAATTGGGATCGTGAAATCCTCAAACGTGAATCCTTCTGGATTGAACGACTTGATGCATGTGTTCCTCCGGGTATCAACGAGGCACATTCATATAAATATTTCCTCGATTAATCGTGTTAACTTGTAATTTTTCTTTGTTCTCCCTTCCCCAAACCTCGCCGTGATTCCCTCCTTACAAATAAGAACAATTACAAAATAATTAAACAACAAACTTATATAATGCCCAGGACTATGGTTCCTTTTTTCCTCCCCTTTTTCAAAACCCCCCCCCCCCCCCCCCTTCCCCCCTTCCCCTTTCCTCCCTTCCCCCCTCGTCCTGTATTATGGACGGGTGGACTCTGTATAGATAATTGATTTATTTTGTATTCAATATTTTTTCTTTTGTCTAATTTTCTAGTGGCTGTTTTTAATGTTCTGTGATTGCTTGATTTTTTGTCATAAAATCATGTATAATATTAAGTATTATGTTGCTGTACTTGCTTTGGGATTGGTCAAGGTGTGTGCTTGTCCAGCTGCGGAGGTCCCTATGCTATTTTCCAAAAACCCCCCCCCCCCCTTCTCCCCTTTCCCACCCCCCCCCGCCCCCCCCCCCCCCCCCTCCGCTTCCGCTGGGAACCACACATCTTTCCCTTCCAATTTAATGTTTTTATTATTAATTTCTCCTCATGTAGACTACTAGTGGAATTGCACCGACCGCCCTGTCCTGGTTGGATGTGAGGAGTTTATTCTCCCCCCGTGGCGGGCTTGCGCTCCTCCGGCGGTAGGCTCGGCTGAATTCAGCCCAGCCTCCGCTTCGTTCTGACCAGTGCTCAGGCACTGTTCAATATTGAGCTTTGCGCCTGCGCCGGACAAGCCGTCCGCGCATGCGCAATAGTGGAGGACCGGACCCGGAAGCAATTGTGGCGATTGACCTCGCCACAGCCAGCTTCCGGGTTGGAGGCATTTAAGACGCCTGAGACCCAGCAGCTTGAGCCTCAGATGAGCATCCAAACCCATCCGGACGCTATTGGAGATTTATGTAAGTACCCCCTCAGGCTTCTTTGGTTATCAGATGTGGGTTCCCCGCTTTACAGGGTACCCCCCACCTCCCCTGGCGCTTGCACGCCTTATGATACTGTGTTAGTTTTGTAAACTAGCTTCTTATGCCTGATTGATATTCATTTCAGCGGTCCGCTGTGACAGTGTGATGTGGCGTTCATGCCACCAACTGCATTAGTCACACTCACATCTGTTTGGATCTGGGAAAAATTCTGAGTCCAGGCGTTTATTAAAGCAATGATAGGTAAGGGAACTTCATTACCAAAAATCCCCTTTCTACTAAGTCTATGTTTCCCACCTCAAAATTCTCTCTCATCAAGGTGAAATTGAAACATCCACCTCACTCTTACCTCCTGTTCCCCTCTGCCCCCTTTTTTCCCCCCCCCCCTTCCCCCCCCTTTTTCCCCCCCCCCCCTTTCTTCCCCCTCTCCCCCCCTCTTCCCCCCCCCCCCCCCCCCCCCCCCCTCTTTCCCTTCCCTCCCCCTCATCTCCTTCCCCCCCTTTGTTCCAGTCTTTCCCCCTTTTTCCCATTCCCCTCTCTCTCTCCTACCTCTATCCCAACACTCCCTGGTGGCCCCTTAATTGAATCCTATATTTGAAAAATTACAACTATCTTAAAATTTCCCTTACAATAGCTATACCCTAATTCTGCCTCCCGGGCCCGCCCCCGGGGGAACGCCTCTTTGAGGGCGTCTCACAACATCTATCCAGGAAGACCTCTCTCTGGTTGCAGTGTGGTGAGTGCAATTTGCTAAATTTCAGTACCTTCTCCAATCTAAATCTTGTACCCTGTATTAACTGTGTATACATCTAAGTTTGCTGTGTTGATATTATTTTTCACCTTCTTAGACTATATACTACCAGACGCCTCCTGAAGAAGCGGCTGTGACCGCGAAACCGTAGAGGTTACGTCTGCAAGTATCACACCACTAAACCTTTGCCTATGCTTCTTGTGGGCAATAGCTATACTAAACAAATCTAATGTCAACATTGCTGTAAACAATTGTTTTTGTTTTCTGTT
This sequence comes from Lithobates clamitans, assembly GCA_037952925.1. Taxonomy (NCBI): domain Eukaryota; kingdom Metazoa; phylum Chordata; class Amphibia; order Anura; family Ranidae; genus Lithobates; species Lithobates clamitans. The sequence continues at coordinate 2,471,217 of JBBGZY010002143.1, forward strand.
TTTGTATGTTGTTAATATTAATATGTACCAAACATGTCCCTTACAGGACTTTTTAATAATTTTGAAATAAATCTATACTCTTTTTAAACCAAGTTTGCTTTCTATGGTACCGCAATAGTCCTCTTTTCTCCTTTTCCTTTTTGAAAGAGGTAGGACCCTATTGGAGAGGTCCTTGTCCTGATTCCTCTTTCAAATCTATTCCTTGATCATATACACTCAGGATGATGGTACCTTCTAAAGTTGGTCTATTTCTCTATGTAAATTAGGTGGCAAACCAATGTACTCCATTGTCAAGGACATAATGGAGTGATCCGAAAGTGATGTGTCCCTAATTTGGGACTTTGTAGCTAGTGGAATTGCGATGGCTGGTAAGAAGATGTGATCTATCCTGGCATGAGTCCGGTGCAGGGCTGAATAGTGGGTGTAGTCTTTTGCCCGTGGATTGAGTTCCCTCCAGATATCCACCATCCCTAAAGCGTTTAACTGTTGAGCTATTTTGAGACTGTCTGGGGGGATGTTTGGCCACGGGTCCCAGCCCACTTCATTAGTCTAGAACCGGATCGAAGGAGAGGTTCGAGTCCCCTCCCATGACCACCATCCCTTTAAAAAGTGGGCTTAATTTCAGTAGCATATCCTCGAAAAATTTTCCTTGTCCCTGGTTGGGGGCATAGTAGGAGAGAAAAGTGTAGGGTCCTCCGTCTATAGTGCCTGTGGTCATCAGGTATCAGCCCTCTGGATCCCTGACCACCTCGGACATTGAATAGTTAACCCTCTTGGAAAAGCCTATCGCTACGCCTCTAGTTTTGTTCTCGGCGTTGGCCAGGTAGAAGTGTGGAAAATTTTGGTGAAGAAACAAGGGGTTATATGAGGAGGGGAAGTGTGTCTCTTGTATGAGGACGATATCCGCCCTTAGACTGTGGTATTGATTTCCTCCGTTTAATTGGGGAGTTTAGGCCCTGGGCATTGTGGGAAAGAAATAGTAGCTTACATGGTGTATTAGTGGTCTCAGTCATGGATCAGAGAGGTAGAAACACTATAAGGAAAACCGTAGGTTACCCCTGGTGGTCAAGCTGTCTGAGTTGTTAGTATGCCCGAACAGTTTCCAATGTCCCAAGCCTGCGAGTCGGTGCCGGAGTCTCCCCTTGCTGGCTATGTAACCGAGGTGACCTGGTTGGTGGGAGGGAGATAGCATGTGAGAGAGAGGGGTAGAAAGGAGAGAGAAAAAAAGAGTAGGTTAAATAAATCTTAAATATAACATTTGATCGTGTAGAACTTGGGGAGAAAGGGTTGTCACCCTCATCCCTGTGGTCCAGGGAAGGGAGTGATTCCACCTCCCTGGAAAGTTTAGATTGCTTCCGACAGGATTGCAACTTCCTCTCGAAAACCATATGAAGCGCACGGCAGCCGCTCCGGTCCGCCCGCCCTAAAAAGATATAATGGTTCTAGATTTAGCCCCAAAAGGAGCACAGACCTTCTGGTACACTAACATTAAACCCCGCAGAAGAGGGGGGGATATAATCCCTAGTAACATCCTTTTGTTAAGGTGCCCCACAGGCCACCGGGAAACCCCTTACCTCGGGGATCCCCAACGGTCCCCTAGGACCTCCCCCCGTCCCACCGCAGGGGTGAGCCCAATAGGAGATAAAACAACATTGTAAACAGTAAACCGTACACATAGTTACCTTTCCCCGTGTTACGACTCCGGGGGAACCCCGTTAAGCACATATTAGATGAAAAGAATACTAGGAAAAACGTCTAACAGGGCTATATAATGAGTAGGTTGTGAAAAAAAATAGAAGTAAGTATTTGAGGATGTATGCCAGGATCCCCAGTGGGGTCCCAGTTAAACCTGCCCGAAGGCTCAGAGGGAGTCCGTTAGAAGTCAACGGTACAGTTCCTGTGGGAGCTGTGCAAGGAATCTCCTCAGATGTCATCAATCAGTCTGTTAAGGGGGGCATGAGTCCTTGGACCTCTTGGATTGTTTTTTCTGCCAGACAGGCATAATTGGGCTAGTTGGGGAAGGTCTGTTGATTGAAGAGGATCCCTTCCCTGTGGTCTGGGGTGGTATCTCTTGGGAGATGAGGCCTAGATGGATCAGTAGCCGCTCACTTTCAGTGAAGGATGAAAATCCATAGGGCTTGTTCTGGTAGGAAAAATTCAGGCGAAAGGGGAAGGCCTTTCTGTATGTGATTTCTTTTTGTGTTAGAATCAACAAAAGGGGTTTCAGCGACCGCCTTTTCTGGACCGTGAGGGGGGACACGTCAGAAAATATCTGTATTTGATGTTCCCTTATGGTAAGCTTGTCGTTCAACCGTGCTGCTCTCATTACCTCCTCTTTGACTGAGTAGTAATGGGGCTTCACTATAACATCCCTGGGGAGGCCATCTTTCCTTACTGGCTGAAGTGCTCTGTGTGCTCTCTCTAACTCCAGCTTGTGGTCTGGGGTATCTGGGATAAGGTTCTTGAGAAGGGTACAGACCGCCGGTTGCACTTCCTTTACCGATTCCGGGAGGCCTCGGATTCTGAAATTATAGCGGCGGGACCCATTTTCGAGGTCGTCTATTTTAAAAAGGGCCACTTCAAGTTGATCCTGAATGTCCTGCATCCTGGTTGTATTTTGGTTGATTCTGGCTGCTGACTGATCTGTGCTGGCGGTGGTGATTTGTGTTGCTGTCTGAGCGAGGCCTCTGGCCAGCATCGTGGAAAAAGCCTCCATCAAAGCGGGCAGATCTGTGGGGGATTGTGGTGATGTATATCTCTTAGTGACAGAGTTAGTGGGGGTGCTCAGCATGTCCTTCAGGGGGGTGAGGTGCAATTCACCTATGGATCTGCCTATCAGGGATTCCGTGGATGCCGGTGAAATAGGGGGCAAGTAAGGTGCACTCACTGCGTTCCTCCCCTGTACTGGGCTGGGAGCAGGCCCCTCTTCCTAGTCCGCTATGGACTTCTGCCTCCTGGTGCATTCCGAGTGAGCTTGCGGCCGCCATCTTTGATCGGCCTGGTTGCAGCAATGACTCCTCCAGCTTCCTCGCGAGGTCCCTCCTAGCGGGGCACCTGGTCATCAGTATATGCCCAGGGAATATAAGGATCTCGTCCACATCAATTGTTTATCAAATGGAAGAAGGTCTTCCAGAATCACCCCCAGAAGGATAACCTTCGGGTCAGACAAAACAGGTGTGTAGGGAAAAGTGTGTTTAGGGGTATTAAAAATAAACTCCTAGTAGTGGTGAAGTTTATGGCAACGCCAGAAGATGTGAATGAGGGTGCCCGTAGCCGTAACACATCTGGGACATTGTGGTGATTCCGCCCTTCCCAAGCAATGTAGCTTCTGTGGAGTATAGTGTACTCTGTGGATAATCAACAATTGGGTCAGACACTGTGAGGAGGATAAAGAGACCTGGGTAAAATAAGACTGAATCCACTGCTTTTAAGTATCTTACTATTGAAATGGCCTTTGTGTAATCAGTGCAACTGATGCTAGACCCACTACTGGCAACCAGGGGTCCCAATTTTGAAGCATTTCTGTAGATAGACTCCATGTTGAAACACTAATTCTTACCTCAATGGAATATAATTCACCTGGGTTCTCTATTCATCGGAAGTTGATGGGTTGGACACAGCTATTTTTGTGTCTTTTTTTCCTTGTAACATCCTCTGTGAGCTCCTAAACCTCTCATTTTCCTTCTAATTTTTGTTTGCTTGTAACAAGCAGTACACTTGAGTTACAGTCTTGTGCACTGCTCAAGCACACTACAAATCCCAGAGTGCCTAGTCCAACGTGGGAGCGAGTAAGAGAGAGTAGCTGCATGAAGGAAAAAATTTAATCACCTTCTAACAGGAAGTCAGCCCACAGCAGCAAAATAAAGAGTTTGGAGCATTGAAGGAAGCCAAGAGCAATGAAAAGTACTTTTTTTACTTACATAGAATTGCTTTTGTTCAAGCCAAAGTTTAGTATCACTTTGAGTTAATTTTTGTGTGTGACCGATGGACAGTACAGGGACATCCTTTGTTGCTAGCATCTAGCTGAACAGCAGTAGTGGCCAATAGAGTTAATTTAAGCTGTAATGGTGTATGCAAGTAAATGGTACTCAGACGTTTCATGCAAACTGTGTAGGGAGCACTTGTACGCAGAATCTTGCTACCAGCAAGATCCTGTGTAAAAACACTTCTGTGCTGTATGAATGAGGCCTAATGCATAATGTTTCTCATCACCCACCATGTCTCCTGAAGTGGGGAGACTGTAGAGCTTGATACCCAGGGTATCCATTTTCAGTTGGGAGAATATTATTTGAACAACAAAGCTAGAAAGATGAACTGGGAAGGCTCCTCCCTATTGATGTTGCCCTCCTTAACCAAAACTTTTTAGTTCATACAGGTCAACAAGAAGATCCTTGGGAAACTAGAGGATTTTCTGTATGTAAAACTATATTATTGTTTCATAATCTACTGTTTTATATTTCTGCAGATAACTGGACTTGTTCTGCAAGGTCGGATAGATGAAGCACGACAGTTGCTAGCCAAAGAAGCTGCTGCTTCCTTAGAAACAAGGAGCATGTGCAGAGCGCTGGATGATCTTATGAAGAAAATGCCAGTTCTTAATGTATGTCATTTATCATATGGTCAGTGCTGTATTTTACATTTATAGGGGTTGTCTGTTTCCCTTATGCCAGTGAATATATGGTCCGTCTTTGTGCTTTGTTTTCTCAAATCTGATTTTATGTCTGTGCAATAAATTTGAATCATTGAAAAATATGATCCCTTCCACACTGTTCATTTGTTTAATTTCAGAAATATAAACAGGGAAACAATATTTATAAGTCCAAAGCATGTAGTATCTCAAGTGAAATGAGCCAACGTTGGATTTATGGAGTAGGGTATCTATAAATACAATGAGTCTATAGGAGTGCACCCTATATTTTGATAAGTAGAGGAGAAGAAGGTAGAACAAGTTCATGGGTGAAAAAATAGTTGGTTAGGTATTAGGGGCTTCTTTGTGATTTAAAGGATAAGTTCACCCTTTTACAAAATAATGTTTGTTTTTTTTTTTGTTGGGAGCCTGGAAAGCATTGCACTCAGGATCAACAGATCATTGGTGCAATGCAGGGCTCTTGCAGAAAACCATTACACATTAACAGGAAGCATCAATGAACTACCACAGCTCTCAACAGCGCCGTGGTAGTTCATTGAGAACTACAATTCAACAGCCGCAAAGGCTGCCGGACCTTGTAGTTTTTTTATTCATAGAACTCTGTGAATGAGCTCCGCCTGCCCAGTCATGTTCTTTGCAGAGAATGACAGTGCTGGGGAACATCGCCTGGCGTCTGTCACATTGGGGAGGCGGTTGGATATGTTACATATTACACCCTGAATATCTATGTAACATGTTACAAAAGGTGAACTTATCCTTTAAGACAATTTCATAAACAGGTTAAATTAAATACATAAATGTTGAGAGTGCTTTGTATTGAAGCTAATTTTAATGTGTTTTTTTTATGCTAAGTCTGTTCATGCTAATTAATGTGTGGGCATGACAATTGCAGGCATGTATTACCTTTCATAGGTCACAATACTCCCCTGACCCAGCCTTCATCTTCTGTTCTTCCCAGAAATCTGCTCCATCTTTGTTCAGGCATCATCATGTCAGCATCTACTTCCTAAATTGAGATGCTGTCCCATTAATGTTACAATCATGCGAAGCCTGGTGACTGACTGGCCAATAGCCTTTGTACAAATGGCCTTTACTGAAGTAGTTTTAACTAGAGGGTACAGAAACCAAAAATTCAGGATGCACTTCATCAAAATCAACCAGTTAAAAAAAAAATATATAATTTCTTTATTTTCATATATGATTTTGTTTGTGTTTATATTCAACTTTTTAATTAGTATTATGAATATGAATTTTATTGTCGGCCATTATCGGCACCTTTAGCTCAAAAAAATGCATCCCTTTGAATTCTATGTATGTCTTCACACTGGTCCGTTGTGGTGCTTGCTGCATTTTTGGTCAGTTAAAAAAACTGCACCAAATATGCACCCGTGTTACGTTTTTGGTGCGGGCTTTTGAGCCATATGACCTATGAAAAATGCACCATAAGCACAGTAAAATTGTGTGCGTTTTTTTTTTTTTCTTGCTTTAGTCAACGGGTTCGCAGACACTGACAGAGTTTGAACTAAAGTGGCAGCATTGGCAAGAGGTATGTGCACGCCATCTGCAGGAGGGAACCTTTGCATCTAGTCCACCTATGGAAACCATATGTCAGGTTAGTGGTCTGCTTGGAAAGTCAACTCTTGTTTATCCTCCCTTTTTTTTTCTTTTCTTTTCTTCTCTTCTCTTTGTTATACGAGTAGATGTGTAATCCTCTGACAGGGCTGATTATTCTGCTCTTCTGCCACCACCAATAGGTGTTACAGGGTGATGAGGAAACTTTGCTAAGTAAGAAGGACCTCATGGCTACGTGGTATCATTTTCTCGTTTCACGAATGCTTTTCACTTACCCAACAGTGAAACCAACAGAATTGCATTCATATGCTCAGGTAACAGACAACATTTAAATTCTTTCCTCCATGAAATTCTCCAGCGTTCCACCACAATTTTTACAAAATTCATTCACAGTTTTCTCCTTTCAGGTCTGTTTAAACCTTTTTTCGGCAAGTGAAAGTGATCCAGAACCACTAGACAGTATCCTACTGGCTGCGTTTGAGCTAGACATTCATCAAGTCATCAAGGAATTTAGGTATTCTTTTGGCAATTTTTAAATATTTATTTATTTTTTTGGTTATTAGTCCATTGAAACTTGGTATATATGGCGCATTGTTACTTAAAATGGAACTTCACTCTCTCAATCAACATTTTCTTTTTTTTTTTTTACATTTCTTCAGTTACTTCCTGGTTTCCAGGCCAAGCAAATGATGGCATACATCCCAGGCGTCTTCAGAAGGGGTTTTCTTAGCTAAGCACACCCTCCTACCAGGATGCCTGAGCTAAGGGCAAATGGATTTCAGGAAGTAAATGCTACATGAATCACCTGCCCCTAAGCTTGCCAGGGCCAGAAATGCTTAAAGTGAATTCTCAGCAAAATAAAGCATGGAGATATAGATGGATGGGGGAGTTTGCTTTGAATATTTAAAATTAATTAAATTGTGTTTTTGGTTTGCGTTGCTGAGATACATTGCAGTTCCACTTTAAAGTGACAATAAACTCTGGTTTGAAAAATGTATTCTAGAATGAACCCTTCATATATATATATATATTTGTGTATGTTTCCCAAACCTTCACGAAACATACCGGAATAGTGATGATACACCAAATATCGTGGGTCATATCAAACAGTAGCTCATAAAAAAAGCATGGAGATGCATTTAGTAAATGTCTGGAGCAGAAGAGAGCAGCATCAAACAAACGGGGCTTTTTCCGAAGCAATGGTGTCAGGGCTGGGCTCAGCCCTTCCTTCTCTGAGCTGGCCACTTAGCTGTCGGCTAATTGCCAGCTCCTATCTCTCCACAGTTACTCAGCTGTTGATGATATCCTGCCTACTTAAGCCGTCCATTCCAGAGGATCTCTGCCTTCGCCTTGGTCAACATCAGAGACTATCTCCTGCATTCCTGTTAAAGACTTGCTTGGCTGACATCCCTTCTGGCTCCAGATCCTGCTTGCTGTTTTACTACGCTCATCTCCGGCTCCCTGGCGTTTGGCTTGTCTGACTATCCATTCCGGTTCCTAAACTCTGGCTATGTTTTGACTACGTGTGTTCTATTTAATTTTATTATTAAACAAGTGTGATTTAACTGTACCTCTGTCTCGGTCTGATTTCATGGTTTCTGACAGTAGGCACAGGCCATAAATTCAGAAGATAGTCAATCCACTTGTTGGTAATATTTTTTCCAGATTGGATGAGCAAGATCACCGCATGGATTAGTTTTTGCCATGGCGTTGCAAACGCTCCTGAGTCGCACGGCTCACCTGGAATCTTCCACTGTGGCTGCTCCGGTATAACCTGTGTTGCAGGCCGTCCCTGCTGCTGCGCCAGTCTCTGTGCAGGCACCCGCCTCGAGTATTACCTCTATAGGAGGTATGTCTGGTTCCGCTCTGCTTCCCTAGTGATTTGGGGGCGATCCAGTCTAATGCAGAGGGTTTCTCAACCAGGTTGAGATATACTTTGAGATGCTGCCCGAGGCGTTTCCCACGGACAGAAGCAAAGTAGGTTTCGTGATATCTTTGTTTTCTGAGAGAGCCTTGGCAAACCTTCAATGGGAGACGCAAAAACCTGTTGTCTTGAGGTACCCTGAGTTTGTGGCCTCCTTTAAAAGGGTATTTGACGTTCCCACACGCTCCACTTCTGCTGCCAAGTTACTCATGTCCAAACAGAGTACAAGAACTGTTGCCGACTACGCCATTGAATTCCATACTCTGGCAGCTGAGGTTGCTTGGAACAATGAGGCCCTCGTGGCTGCTTTTTCCCATGGTCTCTCGGATTTCATCAAGGATGAGATAGCAGCCCGAGATATACCCACTGGAGAAGTTTATCACATTTGCCATCCTCATTGACTCCAGACTCAGAGAAAGGCTCTCTTTTAAGGAGCGCTTGCGGAAGCCTCCTGTACATTTGCCTCTGAGCTTTGCAGTCCCACCCGTGCCTCCCTCACCACCCATGCCTCCTGGTACCGAGACGGTCAATGAAGATGAACCCGTGCTCTTGGGCTTCACCCGTCTCTCTGCGGATGAGAGAACCTTTAGGAGGAGGGAGAGATTGTGCCTTTATTGTGGCCTGGCAGGTCACTTTTTGAAGTCTTGTCCTACCCTTCCAGGGAACGCCCGAACCTTGAGGTCCTGTCACGCACAGACGTTAGGTGGTGTTGTTTCATTCCCAGTTATCCAGGAGGATAAGCCCCTGGTTTCGGTTACCCTTTCTTGGGCTGAGTCGTCCATCGAGATACAGGCTCTAATCGACTCTGGGGCTGCAGGCCTGTTCATTGATGCTGCCTTTGTATTGAAGCACTCGATTACTCTGCAGCTGCGTGACACTCCACTTGCCATTGAGGCTCTTGACGGGAGACCCCTACAGCCTGCTCATGTGACTCATGAGACTGTTCCGTTGTCCATGGCTGTAGGGGCTCTTCACCATGAGATAATCTAATTCCAAGTTATTTCCTCACCTAAGTTTCCCCTGGTTATTGGTTATCCTTGGTTACAGAGGCACAACCTCTCTTTTGATTGGATCTGTGCTGAGTTTCTCTCCTGGTCGCCATACTGCAGTAAGACATGCTTCCAGAAGGTAGCTAAGGTCCTGTGCACCTCTTCACTCTCCTCCCTGCCAGAGGAGTACCGCGATTTTAGCGATGTCTTTGACAAAGGTCAAGCCGGTACTTTGCCTCCACTCCGGCCGTATGATTGCGCAAATTTCTTTCAACCTGGTGCCATATCCCCTCATGGCCAGATTTACCCTTTGTCAGTGTTGGAGGATAAGGCCATGGAGGAATATGTTGCAGACACACTTTCTCGAGATTTCATCCACCAATCCTTGTCTCCTGCTTGTGCTGGTTTCTTCTTCGTGAAGAAGAGTGGTGAACTGAGACCTTGTATTGATTTATAGGTGCCTCAATCGTTTCACGAAGAATGCCAATCTGATTCCGTTGAATATGGAGTTATTTGACCACCTCAAGGGAGCAACGTTTTTCACAAAGCTTGATTTTAGAGGGGCATACAATCTCGTGAGGATTAAGGAGGGCGACGAGTGGAACAGACCATTATGAGTACCTCGTAATGCCTTTTGGCCTTTGTAACGCCCCAGCAGTTTTCCAGGAATTTATTAACGATGTCCTCCGAGATTTGTTGCAGTTATGTGTGGTGGTTTATCTCGATGATATCCTCATATATTTTCCAAGTCCCTGGAGAGCCACCACACAGATGTCTGTCGTGTGCTTCAGAAACTAAGAGAGAACCATCTCTATTGTAAATTGGAGAAGTGCGAGTTCCATCGTGAACAGGTTAAATTCCTGGGCTATGTCATTTCCACTGCTGGTTTTTCGATGGACCCAGAGAAACTTTCTGCAGTCCTATAGTGGCCCCGACCCGTTAATTTACGTCCTCTGCAGCGTTTCCTGGCCTTTGCCAACTATTTTTGGAAGTTTGTTCGTAACGTCTCATCTCTGGGCAAGCCCCTGACTGATATGATCAGAAAGGACGGTAACCCACAGAGTTGGTCTCCAGAGTCTATTAAGGCCTTTGAGAGTCTCAAGGCTGCCTTTGTCTCTGCTCCTGTGTTGGCACATCCTGATCCTACGTTACCTTTTATCCTTGAGGTTGATGCTTCTGAGACTGGTGTTGGCACCCTTCTGTCTCAACGTCCTACCTCTGAGAGCGCTATGCATCCTTGTGGCTACTTTTCCAAGAAATTGTCACCTGCGGAGTGCAATTACGAGATTAGTGACAGAGAGCTGTTGGCAATCATTTTAGCCCTGAAAGAATGGAGACATCTCCTCGAAGGTACCACTGTGCCGGTTCTCATTCTTACTGACCATAAGAATCTCACATTCTTGGCTGAGGCTAAACGCCTCTCTCCCAAAAGGGCGTGATGGGCTCTTTTCTTGTCGAGTTTCAATTACATTGTCTCATTCTTACCCGATACTAAGAATGTAAGGGCTGACGCGTTGTCATGACAATTTTCCTCCACTTCAAAGTCAGAGTCGGTTTCCTGTGATTCCTCCTGATAGTGTTCTGACTACGGTTCGCACCAGTCTCACTTCTTGTTTGGGTGACAAAATTTATTGCTGCTCAGGTCCATGCTCCTCCTGAGAAACCTTGTGACCGCTGCTTTGTCCCAGAGAGTCTCCGTACTGCCGTGCTCCAGACTTACTATTCTCCCAAGGCTGCTGGCCACCCTGGGAAGAATCAACTCTTTTGGGCCATTTCCCAACAATTCTGGTGGCCTAGTCTACGTGCTGATGTAACTGCCTTCGTAGCTGCCTATTCCGTGTGCGCTCAGAGTAAGACTCCACGACACCTTCCAGTGGGCCTCCTACAACCCATACCCAATGGAGAGAGGCCCTGGACCCACCTGTCTATGGATTTCATTGTGGAGTTACTCAACTCCCAGGGCAACACAGTTATCCTTATGGTGGTTGACCGGTTCTCAAAGATGTGTCATTGTATTCCACTTAAGTAGTTGCCCACTAAGGAACTGGCTTCCATTTTTGCTCGGGAGATCTTTCCTTTACATGGGCTACCCAAGGTGATTGTCTCAGGCAGGGGTACTCAGTTTGTGTCCCGGTTCTGGCGAGCCTTTTGTGTCCAGAGTTGGGAATTCAGCTTGCTTTCTCATCACCTGCAGTCTAATGGGACCGCAGAACGAGCCAATCAGTCCTTGGAGAAATTCCTACGTTGCTATATTTCTGACCATCATAACAACTGGTAAGACCTATTACCGTGGGCAGAGTTTGCTCACAACAGTGCCTTGAATTCTGCTTCCCGATTATCCCCTTTTTTGGCGAATTATGGTTTCTAACCTTCCATGTTGCCTGACTCGTTTGTTCCGCAGAGTATTCCTGCGTTAGAGGAGCATCTCCGTGGTCTTCGTTCCACTTAGGCACAAGTCCAGGAGTCTTTGCGACATGCTAATGATAGGTACAGACTCCATGCTGACCGCAGACGCCTGCCTGCACCTTCCTACCAGGTTGGGGACAGGGTCTGGCTGTCATCTCGCAACTTCCGACTTTGTGTTCCCTCACTGAAGTTCGCACCTCGCTTTATTGGGCCTTTCCGTATTCTTCGGAGGATTAACCCAGTGGCTTACGCGTATTAGAAGGAAGGTCTAATGCGTATTTCAAATGTATTTTATGTCTCCTTATTAAAACCTTTGGTCTACAGTTGCTTTACCACCTCAGTGCCACGTCCTCACCCTGTACAGGTTGAGAACCATGAGGAGTATGAAGTACAGTCTTTTGTTGACTCCCGTAGGTTCTGTGGGCGCATACAGTACCTGGTGCATTGGAAGGGGTACGGTCCGGAGGAACGCAATTGCGTCTCATCCTCAGACGTACGTGCCCCTGTCCTCCGTGAATTCCATAGACGTTTTCTCCTCAAGCCTTGTGGTCCTCCGAGGGGGAGGGGTCGTTGAAGAGGGGGTACTGTCCAATGCTTGGCTCAGCCCTTCCTTCTCTGAGCTGGCCACTCAGCTGTCAGCTAATTGCCATCTCCTATCTCTCCACAGTTACTCAGCTGTTAATATCCTGCTTGTCAGTCCTGCCTACTTAAGCCTTCCAGTCCAGAGGATCTCCTGCATTCCTGTTAAAGACTTGCTTGGCTGACAACCCTTCTGGCTCCAGATCCTGCTTGCTATTTTACTACGCTCCGCTTCGGCTCCCTGACATTTGGCTTGTCTGACTATCCGTTCCGGTTCCTGAACTCTGGCTATATTTTGACTATGTTTGTTCTATTTACTTTTATTATTAAACAAGTGTGATTTAACCACTTGCTTACTGGGCACCTAAACCCCCTTCCTGCCCAGACCAATTTTCAGCTTTTAGCGCTGTCACTCTTTGAATGACAATTGCGCGGTCATACAACACTGTACCCAAATGAAATTTTTATCATTTTGTTCTCACAAATAGAGCTTTCTTTTGGTGGTATTTGATCAACTCTGGGTTTGTTTTTTTTTAATTAAATATCCAATTTAAAAAAAAAAAATACAAAACCGTTTTATATTTTGATAATAAATTTTGCAAACAGGATGGGCACCGATAGGGCTGCGCTGATGGGCACTGATAAGGTGACACTGATGGACACTGGCACCACTGGTGGGCACTGATAGGTGGCACTTATGTAACGTGGGCACTGATTTGTGGCACTGGCAGGAGTTACTGGTGGGCACATAATATGTTGTTCCCCTAGGGACCAATGTCCCTGCAAACTGAAGCTGGTGATCGGCTTTTTTTTCTCTTCACGCTATCAGCGTGAGAAGAAAAATAAAAACGATTACCGATCCTCTGTTTACATCACGTGATCAGCTGTCATTGGCTGACAGCTGATCAGGTGGTAAGGGGTCGGGATCGGCCCCTTACTCGGATCTGTGATCACCCGAGTCTCATGAACTCGGGTGATCACAGCGCATGCCCCTCTGGGGGGTGTGGCGAGGCTGCAAAGGGGAGAACGTCAATAGACGTACTCCCGGCAAAGCCGATCAGCGCTGTAGCGCTGATCTGAAGGAGTTAACTGTACTTCTGTCTCAGTCTGATTTCATGGTTTCTGACAAATGGTTTCGCACAGAGCAGCCACAATCCTCCTTCTGGGGGTCCCCTGCCGGTGGTCCAAGCCCCACCTCTTCATCGAGTGCCCCCACAGAAACATGCTTTGCATGGGGGCACCCGTGCGATCTCGCTCCGGAGTCCCGCTGCTGCTTCCATTGACGCAGACAGTGGGACTCGGGATGCACAGAATGCATTAAGGTGAAAAACCTTAAGGCTTTACAATCACTTTAAGTGGGAAGTATGTATTCCTTATGCGCTTGGCCTCAACCAGATCTTTTTATTTTTGGGCTGTGATCCAATTTCCTGTCAGAGTGGCTGCGTTAATTTTCCATGGTCCTACTATATGTAGGAATGTTGCTCTCCCCTAATATGGACTAAGGACTATAGCAGGGGTAGGCAACCTTTGAGAAGTGGAGATCTACCTGAACAACATGAAAGAGATCAAAGATCTCCGAGGTACAGCTTTTTTTTTTTTTTTTTTTTTTTTTTATTAGAAACTAGCTAGCATTCCCTAACAAGGGAAATTTTGAAAAATATAATATAACGAATGCCTCTGTAAAAATATAAACCTAGCCTACTTTTAAAAGTGGACAGTGTCAGTAGATTTTTATTTTTCTTATTTTATTTAGTTATTTATTTTTATAATTATTTTTAACAGCCCTCTTGGGGGCTTTAGTGAAATAACAGAGGTATAAACAGACCCCTGATGTCTTACATTTGAAATAAAGAAAGTGATTGAGGACACACTCCTCAATCTCTATTTCTACAGCCTCAGCTTCACAGAATGCGTGAACCAAAAGAGCTATGCAAAGTCTGCTTGTTTCAAAAACTAAGGCATAGTAAATAAAGTTTACTATGCTTCAATTATGAATGAACACCGTGAGTGATCAGTACTGCCCAAGGGAACACACGGGGGGCCCAGGTAGCAGAAGTAAGGGGAACCTGGACAGGAGGGACATCATTTACTGGAACCAATCCCCTGTGTTCCCCCCACCCCCTGCTGTCGGTGAGGGGGAGAGGCCAGCTTTCAGCTCCTGCAAGGGGGGAACAAGAGGGGTTCCGTTCCAGTAAATACCGTCCCCACTCCTATCAAAGTTTCCCTTCCCTCTACTTGACGGCAGCGCAGCTTACTTAGTTCCTTCCCTGCATCGCTCTGCATACGTGGAGGGGAGCACTCTGGGAGTCGGGAAGGAAGGGATGCAATCTACCCATCACCTGTCTGCAGTTGACATTTTGCTGACCCCCCCCCCCCCCCAACTATAGACTGTGGGATTTGTAATGTGCATAAAGCCGTGTACATGACCATAACTAATGTATATACTGGACGTTTCAAACAAACGAGGGTGGGGGAGAATCTCAGGAGCTCACAGGGAACATTGCAAGGAGACAAAAAACACAGTAAGAAAGTATTTAATGAAAAATAGATTACAGGGCCAATAAGTAGTGCAGGTGTGTAGATTATTTTTGGATAAAAAGGATATAATTTAGTGTCACTTTATGTTGAATGTAGAAATATGCAGTGTTCTTTTCCTTCCTTAAGTTTCACTTTCCTCTTGTTTCAGCTTTGTGTCCAACAATTGGTGGTTTGTGGCCCATCTGACTGACCTGCTGGATCATTGCCAACTTTTCCAGACCCACAATTTATAGTAAGCTATAATTAATTTGTAAATGGTACCATGTAGCCTGCTTGTAATATCCATACGTTTTGTATCCGAACAACTGCCAAGGATTAAACTAGCTGTAAACAGGACAGAATTTTTACTAGCCATAGAATTTGAATGGTTGTTGAAAGAGCCAAGTGCTGTACATTAATTTAAAATGGCCAAAGCATAGACATGCACAAAGCTCCATCATATATATGCTTTAACGCACCGAGTTGACATCCCTGCCGTTGGTCTTATAGCAGGGAAACCATAGCAATCGCCTGTGAAGGATAATCAGTCCTGATACTTACTAATCCTGAAATTGTTCTGTTAGGGGACCATAATTATATGGTAATAATCTCATGTCTGTGGGTAGAATTTTTTTTTAGCCAAACTTAGCCAGATTTTTCATGGAAATTACTTCAGCCCCATGCAGATTTTGTAAGTTTGCCCTCTTGCAAAGAAATAAAGGGTCTAGAATTTTTATCATAGGTGTATTTTAAATAGTGGAGACAGAATATCAACCAAAAATTTACAAAAAACACCTGATACAAATGTTATAAATTGAGTTACGGTTCAGTGAGTAAAATAAGTATTTGATCCCCAAGCAAAATATGACTTAGTACTTGGTGGAGAAACCCTTGTTGGCAAGCACAGAGGTAAGACCCTCTTGTAGTTGATGAACAGGTTTGCACACATCTCAGGAGGGGTTTTGGTGCACTCTTCTTTACAGATCTTTTCTAAATCCTTAAGGTTTCTTGGCTGTAGTTTGGCAACTTCGTTTCAGTTCCCTCCATAAATTTTCTATAGGTTTAGGGTCTGGAGACTGACTAGGCCACTCCATGACCTTAATATACTTCTTCTTGAGTCACTCTGTTGCCTTGACGGTATGCTTTGGGTCATTGTCATGTTGAAAGACCCATCCATGACCCTTCTTCAGTGTTCTGGCAGAGGGAAGATGCTTTTCATCCAAGATTTTACAATATGTGGCCCCATCCATTGGCCTCTCAATGCGGCAAATTCGGCCTGTACCTTTAGCAGAGAAACAGCCCCAAAGCATAATGTTTCCACCTCTGTGCTTGACTGTAAGGGTTGGTGTTCTTAGGGTCATAGTCAGCATTTCTCTTCCTACAAACATGGCAAATCCCCTTCCTCAAGAAGGCACATGCACAGTCATGCCAATGAACATCTAAATGATTCAGAGAAGGATTGGGAGAAAGTGCTGTGGTCAGATGAGACCAAAATTTGAGCTCTTTGCCATTAACTCGACTCACCGTGTTGGGAGGACAAAAAATGACCCTAGGAACACCATCCCTACAGTCAAGCACGGAGGTGGAACATTATGCTTTGGGGCTGTTTCTCTGCTAAAAGTAATGGCCAACTTTTCCGTATTGAAGGGCCAATGGACGGGGCCATGTATTATAAAATCTTGGATGAGAACCTTCTTCCCTCTGTAGATGTGTTGTTGTTGGGTCTTCCAGCATGACAATGAACCAAAACATTACCACCAAGTCAACAAAGGAGTTGCTCAAGAGAAGCACATTAAGGTCATGGAGTGGCCTAGTCAGTCTCCAGACCTTAATTGTATAGAAAATTTATGGAGGGAGCTGAAACTTTGAGTTGCCAAGAGATGGCCAAGAAACCTTAAGGATTTAGAGAAGAGCTGTAAAGAGTGGAGCAAAATCCCTCCTGAGATGTGTGCAAACGTGGTCACCAACTACAAGAAATGTCTTACCTCTGTGCTTGCCAAAAAGGGTTTCTCCACCAAGCACTAAGTCATGTTTTGCTGAGGGATCAAATACTTATTTTACTCACTGAACTGCAACTTAAGTCATAGCGTTTGTATCATGTGTGTTTTCTGGATTTTTGGGTGATATTCCGTCTCTATCATTTAACAACTTCCCGCCGGGAGGGCGTACATGGACGTCCTCCAGTTTCAGTGGTTGTACCGGGCTGATGCCTGCACCTACAGGTATCAACCCGGTATCGTTCTCTTCAGCCGGCGATTCCCTGCCCTGTAAGAACAATCAAAGCGGCATTTCAGCCACTTGATCATTCTTACAGGTGTCATCCCGCTGCCCTCCATTGCATCTACTCGCTCATCCGTGCGATTGGCGAGCCTAAACAGGAATCCACCAGTGCTGGAAGTTTACATGGAGATTTCCAGGGAACAGATGGTCCCCGGTCATCTCTATGACTCTCGAAGGCCCGGGCGTGACGTCATAACGTTGTAAATACTGCAATATACTTGGCATTCCAACCGAGATCGTCCTTGTTTTTTTTTTTGTTTTGTTTTTTTAGCTCAGGCTTTCCAGCTTGTAGGAGAGATCTGGGGTCTTATTGACCCCAGATCTCTCCATAAAGAGGACCTGTCAAGCACTATTACTATTACAAGGGATGTTTACATTCCTTGTAATAGGAATAAAAGTGATCAAATTTTTTTAAAGGCAAAGTGTAAAAAATAAACAATAATAAAAAAAAAATGGAAAGTGCACCGGGCCCTGCGAGCTTGCACGCAGAAGTGAACGCATACATACGTCGCGCCCACATATGTAAATGGCATTCTATCCCAAGACCTCCTCTCTAACTCTAAACAAGTAACGTGTAAAAATGTTTAAAGCGTTGCCTAAGGAGATTTTTGAGTACCAAAGTTTGGCGCCATTCCACGAGTGTGCACAATTTTCAAGCATGACATGTTAGGTATATGGTTACTCAGCATAACATCATCTTTCACATTATCCAAAAAAATTGGGTTAACTTTAGTATTATTTTTTTTTTATTATTCATAAAAGTTTTCTTTCCAAAAAAAAGCATTTGAAAAATCGCTGCGCAAATACCATGTGACATAAAAAGTTGCAACGACCGCCATTTTATTCCGGTCTTGCTAAAAAAAAATATATACAACGTTTGGGGGTTCTGAGTAACTTTCTACCAAAAATATTATGAATGTTACATGTAGTGCCAGAATTGGCTTGGATGGGAAGTGGTTAAAATACACATGATAAAAAAATTATAGACCTTTCATTTCTTTGTAAATGGACAAACTTACAAAATCTGCAGGGGATCAAATAGTTTTTTTCCCCACTGTATCTCTTGGATAAATATCTTTTTTAATGCATGCTAATACTATTCTAGCCCTGCATGCTGCTGCCTGGCATTGCTTGCAATGAATAATATTACTTTTAGGTAAACAATGCAGTACTTTTAGGGTTTAGATGTGGTGTAAAGGGTTGCTAGGCTAACAGCTAAGTTGAATTATGTGTATATAAATTGCCTTAACTGCTAGGAGATTTCAAATTCTGTTTAGCCAGTCTAGTGACCCCTACACGCCTGCCGCACTCCACACCCAGCAGTTGGTAATCCCATTTGCAGCTTCAGTTTTGAATCTTTCAATGCTACTGCTTCGCTTTCTCATTGACCAGTAAATCGGCATCAATAACTCCTATTGTGAACCTGAGGTAACGATGGAAGCTGGTAAAACAAAAGAGGAAATTCTAGCGCAATCGTGTTCCCTATGCAGAGGTGCATGAATCGCACAACTATCCATACAGAATTACAACTTTTTGGAAAGTAAACATTTTAATATTTGTGCCTCCAAATTTTTTTCTTGTTTTTCAGTTTTGGGGCCAACATGAGAGAATACCTTCTGCTTGAGTATGCCTCTGGCCTTTTCTCACACCATAGGTATGACAATTTTCTCATCCTAAGGTCTATATTCTGTCTTGACTGTGAAATTTACTTTTCCTAATGTAAATACATTCTGTTTCACTAGCATTAACCTCATTTAACCTATGCTGGGTATGGCATTATCTTGTTAAATGTGTACTATATTTACTATATCACATGTGCATGATTATTTTAGGAGCTATGGAAGTTTGAGATTGATTATATTTGGAGTGGATGTAGCGCTCAAACACATTTAACAATATTGGAGGACACAGAGGGTCTAGCTGCTGTAGTAGTATATGGGGAGGTATTTTTATTTTGATAGCGCAGTTTACGAATTTCAGTGGTATTATCTTGACAGTGGACCTGCCACTTGAATGTGAAGGCAAGTAGTAGAACCCTTCCAAGGATCTAATATATTACAGAAGCTGATAATACTGTTAGCATTTTCACGTCGGTTCTGCAAAGACTACTCACTGGTGGATATTAAAGTACCTATGCATGGATTGTTTTATCGTAATACTAGTAACTGTTCCAGTTATATACTATAACTGTGTAATGTATTGTATGTGCGCTGAAACAAGTGTAGTAGATTACCATTCTAGATCAAACCACCAGTTTGGAACTCTTTAGTCATAGTGGCCCAATTTACAGAAAAGATACAGTTTTATTTTTTCATAGCCCTTGGACTTTATGCATACACCCCATCCTGGAATGGCAACCACCTTAAAAACACACTGGACTGAAGGTCAACTACAGAGTGCACAGCGTTTATTAGTTACAGCTGTACAGTGCCACAAGCACAGCATCTTGTTTTGGTTCTGTCTATTTACCTTTTACTGTGCACACTTTGGCCATGTTAGGCCAGCCATACTTGGAGCGAATTTCTTTCCTGCAACCACGGACACAGTGTTGATGTAGGGATCCCTCCTGCCGGGCTATTATTGTCTTCTCCCGGCAGGGGTGGCTTCCCCCCGCCAGGAGAAGACCGTGATTATTGCTAATGGCTATAGCAGCCACTAGCCATAATCACAGATCAATCAACTTGGTACGGTCGAGTCTCAGCCAGTTCTTGCTGAGTCGGCCAAGATTCGAACTGTGTATGGCCTGCCTTAGTCTGTTAGTGGAGCTCCTGCAAAGTCTTATCACTGTGTTAATTAAATCTTCTAGTCCCAGTCCCTTGCCGACTCTTAACATGTTCAAAGGGGTATTAAAAAAATGGAAAAAATAAGATAAGCATTGTTTCTTACAGCCTGTGGCAGCTGGGAGTTGATTACTTGGATTATTGTCCAGAGCTTGGTAGAGTTTACCTCGAACTCCTCATAGAGAGGATCCCCCTGACTACTGAAAGGAAGGCATTAAAGGCATTGAGAATTTGTGAGCAGAGGCAGATGACTGAACAAGGTATGTTGGAATAAATACAAATGCAACTTAACCATGCAATCTGCATATTGAGAACCTTTCCTTTTTTGTATTGGATATCCTGCATCATAGGTTATTAAGATGAGAATGAGGGAATCCTGGTGTTGTAATTCATCGTGTTCATTTAGTTACCATGGTAGTTTTGGCACTATTGTCCTTCTTTCAGACAACAATATTAGCTAAAATCTCATTTATTTCAATAATCAAGCAGTGCCCAGTTGTATTTTCTATTTGTTGCCAACAATTATTTTTTATGTTATCTAGTTCGAAGCATCTGTAAGACAATGTCAATGCAAGCTTTGCGCAACAATCGTTTGGGTTCAGCTTTGTCCTGGAGTATTCGAGCGAAGGATGCAGCTTTTGCAACACTCATATCAGACCGGTGAGAAGAACACAAGATTCACTAACTGTCCTGTTTTTAAGCAGAACCAGTTATGGTCCAAAAAGTGTCCAGGATAACAATAACTTATGTTTTTGTTTTTTTGTTTTTGTTAGTCTTCAGATCTGTTCAGGTGACCCTTTAGAACCCCAACGGGCTTCTAGGCAGAGTTTTCCACTGAGAAATGCGTGGCATAGTGCTGACCTGCAAAGAATCCAAGTTCCCATTTTCATTTTTTGTGGCAGCCATCCCATGCCTTTTGTGTTTTCCTTTTTTTAACATTGCATTGTATGTAATTGATAACACAAATAGTTCAGCCACAACATAGACTAAGAGTTTAGAACGTGCCTGGATGGCATTAGCTCTTCTTGTCTCTAATACTTGTACTGCTATATATTGTATGCTGTACATTCATAGCTGACCTTGGCTGTTTGTGATGTGTGAACACACACAGGGTGCCATTAAGTGGGGAAGGCATCTGCAGTTACATAATCAGATGATTAAACAAGCTTGTGTAGTAAGCCCACGCATTTTGCAGATGTGCTTGTAATCAGTCAGCCATACTGTCTCTATAACGGTGTAACAGTATTTTGAAAACCTCCATCACTGCCCTGGAATCTTATTAAACAGTGGGCTGGCAGCAGGATGCAAGCATTATTCACAAAGCACAGAATACTGCTTGTTTCTGGTCTCTAGCTGATTGGGAGCTTGTAAAGTACAGTACAGAGCACACAATGTTTGCACTGCCATTTGCAGCAGTAGGAGAAAAGGCATTGAAAGAGACCTATTGTCAACCTGCTGTTTCAGTGCACATATACCAACTTCAAGTAGAAGTCCAGTCATATCCTTTCTAAACCTAAACCTGCTCCCATCCCCATTCTAAGCCCTATACTAATTACCCCTTAGAGCAGGGATCTTCAAACTACAGCCCTCCAGCTGTTGTGGAACTACACGTCCCATGAGGCATTGTAAAACCATGACATTCACAGACATGACTGGGCATGATGGGAATTTGTAGTTCCTGAACAACTGGAGGGCCATAGTTTGAAAACCCCTGCTCTAGAGGAAAGATGTCTATGCTTACTTTATTCTGAGGATGCTCCGGTCTGGTCATACGATTAGTTCCGAGTGCTGGCTTCAGTATAGAGGAGATTAAGCTGACAAAGGATGCCCCATAGTAAGCCTGTGGGTGATGTCACCTCATCGGCATTGCAGCCATTGTCGGCGATCTCCCCTCTTCAGTATAGTAGTATACACACATTTCCTTTTACAGGGTAGTTAGTATGGGGCTGGGAACAGGTTTAAGTTCAGATAGAATTTGACTGGACTGCCACTTTCAGTGGCAGAGATTATAAGAGTAAAGCTGACTATAGACGGATCAAAAATAGGCTGGTTCATCAGGGACTTCCTCCATCCACCATGTTTGTGTTTATAGAGAAATCCTTTTTTTTTATAAATTTCATTCAGCCTACTGGTAATACTTGAGCCCCATCTCTGTCCAGCAATGTCCACAAGTGTCTCCCCCATCCGAGACTCTCCCTCCTGATTGGCTGAGACATTGACTCCAGCTGCTGTCAATCAGTCAGTTGGCCAATCAGGAGAGAGAGAACGGTTGGGGCCAGGGCCACAGCTCCGTGTCTGAATGGACACAGGTAGCTGTGACTGGGGGCACTCGACAGGAGGGAGGGGCCAGGAGCACAGAAGAGGGACCTGAACAGAGTAGGATCTGGGCTGCTCTGTGCAAATCCATTGTACAGAGCAGGTAAGTATAACATGTTTGTATGTTTAATAGAAAAAAAAAAAGAGACTTTACAATGGCTTTAAGCAATTTATAATTTTTTTTCACAGCAAGGAAGAGGGTTACTGGGTATATTTTGCTTAGGATAGATTAGAACCTTATGCAAGCCTTTCATACATTAGGATGCCCCTTACCTTTTTACTTTTTGTGAAGGTTCTTGAAGGATTACTGTGAACGAGGGAAATTTTCAGATTTGGACCTAATTGACAATCTTGGCCCAGCAATGCTACTGAGCGATCGTCTTACATTCCTTGGTAAGAAAGATTTTATAAATCCCAATGTATGAAACCTAGTGCATGAAACTGCTACACAGTTCTAACGTAACCTTTGTCAACTTCATCCCAGGGAAATACAGAGAGTTTCACCGGTTGTACAATGAGCAGGAGTTCCATGAAGCAGCTCGCCTGCTCCTTTCACTCATGACTGCTCGTATTGCTCCAGGTTACTTTTGGTTTTCCTTATTGTTGGATTCACTACCCCTTCTTGAACAGCAGCAGGTGAGGCATACCGATGTGAAATGATAGATTTACACTAATTTGCATTCAGAAGGTCTGATAATATGCAAACAAGTTCAGTCTGCATTAGGCGAGACTTTTAAGAAGTAAGCGCTTGGACAAATAAAATCCTGCCTCCACAGCTTCAAGAAAGCAACTCTCTAGCCTTTACTACATTTCAGTACACTAGTTTTTTCTTTTAATAGCAATACAGTATACTTTGTACAGGTTCTGAAGCGCCCAGTTTTTCTTTTCTGACTGGATTTCCACAGTGGCCCCTGCTGCACAAGGTTATCCTTGTTGACCTCTAAGCACCTTTATTTCATGTGTATATGTGAATGTACACAAGTTTAGGTTTTTCATTAATAAAGGGTCTTGCAACATGTTGAATACCTAAAGAGACCCTGTCATGATTAAAAAAATAAAATAAAATCTACAGATAAAGGCACAGAGAAATTACGTTTTTTAAATGCTTTCCATAAACAATTTCTTTATTCACCTACAATGTTCCTCTGAACTTTTTTTTTTTTTTTTTACTATTTTTGACCAAATTTCATTTGATAATAGCAAACCTGCCTTGAGGCATGAATGGTTTCTTTTACCTTCTGTATTGGGGGTTAATAGAAAATGTTGTATTACAATGAGTGAAATGTTGGGAAAAATAAGGCCCATAACTTTGCAGAGCATCTATTTATAAGAATCATTTTATAATCAACTCCCAGCAGCATTTGAAGAGGAAAAAGCAGCAGGAAGCCATGTCTTTCTTATTAGTCCATAAGAAACCATGTGGATAGACTATTCATTTCAACAACAATCTTCCGATTTGTACATTTTAATATAATTTATTTAGGGCTGTTATCTATCTGTAAAAGCCTCTCTTATGTAGACATTAAATAAAAAAAAAAAGCATGGGTGTCACCATCTTGGATGTGATGTCAGCAGCCCCAGAGCTGTCACTCAAGTGTTATTCAGTCTATAGTACTCTCCATAGCACCTTCCCCCACATCTATATAAAAATCTGCGCAGGGAAGTGACGTGAGGGCTATGAAAGCAATGAGGGAGTGGGCTGCTCTAGGAACACTTTGTTAATTGTTGCTGTGTATTTTTTTCCCATTACAATAACCCACCATCAATAAACACAAAATAAAATCTACTCCCGACATTGCATGGGAAGACCACATATACAGGGGGGGGGGGGGGGGATAATTAATGATCCCCTGCAGATTTAGTAAGTTTGCCCACTTACAAAGAAATTAAGGGTCTATAATTTTTCTCATAGGTGTATTTTAAATGAGAGACAGTATATCGACCAAAAATCCAGAAAAAATGACATGATACAAATGTTATAAATTAAGTTGCAGTTCAGTGAGTAAAATAAGTATTTGATCTCCTACCAACCAACAATTGTGGCTCCCACAGACTGTCTATAGTATGTGCTCATGTGGTACACAGATCAGTCCTGTCAATTTAAGAAGGTGCTCCTAATGACAACTTGTTATGTGTAAAAAAGGACACCTGTCCACAGAATCTTTCTTCCATTCAAACCTCTCCATCATGTGCAAGACCAAAGAGCTGTCAAAGGATGTCGAGGACAAGATTGTAGACATGCACAAGGCTGGAATGGGCTACAAGACCATCAGCAAGATGCTTGGTGCAAAGGAGACAACTGTTGGAGCCATTATTCGCAGATGGAAGAAATACAAAGTAACCATCAATCGCCCTCGGTCTGGAGCTCCATGCAGGATTTTGCCTCATGGGGTAAGGATCATCATGAGAAAAGTGAGGGATCAGCCCAGAACTACATGGGAGGAGCTTGTGAATGATCTCAGGGCAGATGGGACCACAGTCACCAAACAAACCATTGGTAACACAATACGCCACCATGGATTGAAATCCTGCAGCACCTGCAAGTTCCCCCACCTCAAGAAGGCACATGTACAGGCCCTTCTGAAGTTTGCTAATGAACATCTAAATGATTCAGGGAAGGATTGAGAGAAATTGCTGCGTAAAGATGAGACCAAAATTGAGCTCTTTGGCATTAACTCAACTCACCGTGTTTGGCGGAAGAAAAATACTGACTAGGACCCTAAGAACACCATCCCTACAGTCAAGCACGGAGGTGGAAACATGCTTTGGGGCTGTTTCTCTGCTAAAGGTACAGGCCGACTTTGCCACATTGAGGGGCCAACAGACGGGGCCATGTATTGTAAAATTTTTAATGAGAACACTGAAGATGGGTGGTGGCTAAGGCAACAAAGGAGTGGCTCCAAAAGAAGCACATTAAGGTCATGGAGTGGCCTAGCCAGTCTCCAGACCTTAATCCTACGGAGGGAGCTGAAACATCGAGTTGCCAAATGACAGCCAAGAAACCTTAAGGATTTTTGAGAACATCTGTAAAGAAGAGTAGACACAAATCCCTCCTGAGATGTGTGTAAACCTGGTAACCAACTACAGGAAACATCTTACTTCTGTGCTTGCCAGCAAGAGTTTCTCCACCAAGTACTAAGCCATATTTTGCTTGGGGATCAAATACTTATTTTACTCACTGAACTGAAACTCAATTTATAACATTTGTAGCATGTGTTTTTTCTGTATTTTTGGTTGATATTCTGCCTCTATCATTTCAAATACACCTATTATAAAAATAGACCTTTCACTTCTTTGTAAGTGAGCAAACTTACAAAATCTGCAGGCGATCAAATCATTATGTTCCCCATTGTATGTGCATTATTGTTTCTAACGCTGACAGGAACAGGACACTAGTGGCTAAGCTTTGATCTAACCTAAAATGAGTTTCCACACGAATATAATGTATTTTTCTCCTAAAAATGTCTGTGAGAAGAAAGAAATACATGGCAGGCGTTTTACAAGCTTCCTGATCACTGTAATTGACTGTCAAATTGTTCACGTGATCAGTCCTGATCTGTGGGCCAAAGCTGTTGATTAAAGTGGGGTCAGAGACCTGCGAGTGCATTCCTGTGGCAAACTTATGCTACATATGAGGCACCACAGAGGAGGGCCCACCTCCTGTGGTGCTGTATATGTATGTGAACACAGTGGGGAAGGGGTTTGATATAGTAAGAGAGATGAGAAAGTAGCATCTCCCCCTTTTTACTTCTTTTTTAATGTATTCAGTAATTTTTTTTTTCTTTTTTTTTCTTTTGAAAATGTCCTGTGTGCCCGTGCTACGTTTACGTTTGTCCACTTTCCACCCAAAATCTATTTTAATGCTTCTCAGCATGATGCCCCATGACAAGGTTACAATAATTGACTTTCCCATTTTCGAGACCCAGCAGCCAACACTTTGCATGGCTGCTCACTCTCCGTATCTGCTGTTATTGACCAGAGTGGTTTCTGATCATGTGATCACTGTGCCATGTCTGACACGCAGGCCGAAGGCTCGATTGACACAACTAAATGTCTTCATTCTGAAGATGAACATTGCCAGCTTCTGGCTACAGTGTTTATTTGCAGTACCATTTCAAGCATATTTAAAAGTTCAGCTGATACAGTTGCACCATTAAAAATTATTATTTACAGTGGTAGTAAACCCTTTTGTGCTATTTTTACCTACAGGTAAGCTTATAATAAAGCTTACCTGTAGGTAAAATTATCTCCTAAACCATATTCCAGCAGGCAGCAGCCAGTGACGTCACCGGCGCATGCGCTCTTAAGGGACGGCGTAGCCATCTAGTTCCTTCAGAGCTCCGTTTCCTGGGCTCCTGCATGCCTGTCTAACATAATGTGCTAGTATGCAGTGCATACTAGCACATTATGGCTTAAACCTGCAGGGGGACTTCCTTTTATTTATATATTTTTTTTGTTACCTTTACTACCGCTTTGATTAACAAATATTTTTATTACATTTTTGTGCATTTGTAATTCTATAAAGAAAACTATGTGTGTGTGTTTCTTTTTTTATTTTTTTATTTATTAATTAAAGGAGAGAGAGAGAGAGAGGGGTTTGTTCTTAAGTTGAATTTGTATGTAAGTTGGGACAGGTATATTTTTTAAGTTTAACTCCAGTCCAAAAAAATAATTTTTAAGTTTTTTTTGGATAGCATAGGGAAGGGTTAACACCTCTTAAATGTATGTTTTGCTGTCTGCCCCTGTTCAGAAGATTTCACCTCACTTTCTGTCCCTGTGACAATTGGATTTTGAAAAAAAGCTTCAGTGGAGACACCTTTTTTCCCATGATAACACTTACAGTGAATTTCCCTTCCTATGGGTATATTTCCTGTCACTAACCACTGTCTCCCTCCTTTTGTTATGAGTCGTAAGCCGGGGACTGCCTGTAAATCTTTAGGCTGTCCGACCTCTAGTGGCTCTGCTTTTTCAACACAGTGCCTAAAATAGAGAAGAAATGAGCATGTGCAGAGCTGGGTGAGACAGTGTATTACTAGATTTTAAATAGGCACTTATTTTTAATGTTTTACATAGCATTGCAAAAGTGGCCACCTGAAGTAATCTATCAGGACTTAATTTTCTGGCTAAAGTTTCACTTTAACCCTTTCGCACCTAAGGCTAAAACAAATCTTAAAGGAGTTGTAAACCCTCATGTTTTTTCACCTTAATGCATTCTATGCATTAAAGTGAAAAACCTCTCATGCTGCAGCCCTGCAGAGCCCGCATTTTACTTACCTGAACCCGGTCTTTTTCTCCCTGGGGAAGAGCACACCAGCTCTAGCTGGAGTCTCGTGTCCTGATCTCCCGCTGCTGTCAATCAATTCCAATGGTGCGGGCGTCACTGGTATAACCAATACAGGAAGTTGACTCCCCTATATAACCCCTCTTCCTTCCAGAACTCCTCAGTTTTTTGGCCAGTGTCTAAGGTGTTAGTAACGAGTGAAGATGTGCTCTGAGGAGCTCCAGGGAGGGATCCATGCTGGATTTAAAAAACCTCCACAAGCGGATCCATCCTCGCCACTGAGGCCATAGGATGGTACCTGGACCTCGATTCAAGCACAAGGTTTTGCCTGTAAGCTTCTCTTTGAGAGCTGGACCCTAGGAATCTGGACTCTTTTTTGTTCTTGCTACATTACCTAAAGCTGTTCCTGAGGGGTGCTATACCCGTCCAAAGGAGCGGAACCCCTATTAAAAGGGCCCCAGTCTTTGAAGGTTTAACTACGCTGCCCGCCGTGATGGGTGAAAGTTGGATCTGTCTGTTAAATCAGCAGTATCCTGCAGCAAGGAAAAGGTAGGGGAAGAGGCTAGGTACTGTAAAAGGGTGGCTATGCTTTCCTTCCATATTTAAAATTATGCCTTTAAAATGTCTCCTCTAGAAGGAGTAAGTTACACATACCTTAATGTGATGCTTCAAGCAGCTCTGTGTCTGGCTATAAACAGCCAGGTGTGGTCCTAGCAGCCAGTTGGGGGGTTCTCAGTGAACAAAAAACTCTTCTAGAGGAATCAAGGGGATACAGAAGTTACAGAAGCAGCAATTTTACAGGTTAAGGTACTCTGGCAGCAAATGCAGCAGCTCCATACAAGAGCAACCTGAAGTACACAGGCATAGGTTCTTTTATCCACAAGCCACTAGTTCTGCTTCATGTAAATCATGTCATGTAGATACAGCTACTATTGTAAGGCTATATATCTGCTGGTAGTATCCCCTACCTCCACTGGGAGGCACGCTGGCCAATTTCAGTTTTTTAAAACTTGCCCTTAGCTTTGCTGAGTTTTTATTCAAAAATAGCCAGCCTGTTGTTGCAGGCTCGTCGGCAACGCCGCCTCCTCCTCGTGTGTCTGTGTTTTAGCAAGAAGAGTGCGCGCACACACACAGACTATGTTATACTAAAGAGGAGGGGGCGGGTTGCTAAGTGGCGTGTTCTTTCAGAGGCGGCACGGTGTGTAAGACGTAAAGACGTCCACACAGCTGAACAATCTGGTGCTAAGGGCGGAACATGCTGAGGACGCCAATCAGGTCTTTTTCACCTGATGCTTGTAACAATGCAAAGCTAAGCTCCTAAAAGAGTCTGTTACAGCTACAGCCACATCACACTTAAACTTTTTACAAATAGTAAATTGTGGGAACAAGATGAGGTATTACCTTCAGACAATTTAGAGGAAAGACAAGCCGGTTATTCCTCTGCAGAGGAAACAATACTTGATGTTTCAGCTTCACAAACTGAAGTACAGAGCCTTACTGAAATGGTTCGCTCTGCTTTCATGCTACCCCTAACAGAGTTAGCTGAAGGTCCGGTCTCCTCCCTGGGTTCCCTGAAGCCTTCACAGCCTTTGCGTGCATTTCCCGTCCACGCATTACTAGAGAAGCTTATTTATACCGAATGGGATCATCCGGATAAGCATTTTTCCCCTCCGAAGAGATTCTCAGTTCTCTATCCTATGGAGGAAAATTTCACAAAAAGATGGAAAGTTCCAGCAGTTGACGCTGCGATTTCCAATGTGAATAAAAGTTTAACTTGTCCAGTGGACAATGCGCTTATGCCTAAAGATCTAACAGAAGTTGAAAGGTCTGTTAAAATCCTCTTTTTCCTTAGCAGGGAGCGTGACTCAGCCGGCTATTGCAGCTATAGGCATCTGTCAGTTTTTAAAGGACTAGTTCACAGATTCTCTTAACGAGCTCCCTGCACAACAGGCCCGGGAGTTGGCAGAGCTACCAAGAGCATTATGCTTTGCCATAGATGCTATGAAGGATCCTATTAATCAGGCTTCTCGCCTTGCGCTTGTACTAGTTCACATGCAAAGGACCTTTAGGTTAAAGGGTTGATCAGATGAAGCGCCTTGTAAGAATCTTTTAACTAGTTTTCCCTTTTATGGAGACTGACTATTTGGCGAGAGTTTGGATAAATATACCCAAACAATTTCTAACGGAAAGAGTACTCTTTTGCCAGTTAAAAGAAAATAAACGTCCTTCATTTAAGTGCACTTTTTCTCCCGCGCCAGGTAAATCCACCTCTAGGCAGGGGCGACGGCCTACACGGTCAGACTCTAGAGGAAGACCTCAAGGTCAAACCCAGGCACAAAGGAAGACCTGGGGCTGCAAATCTGCAAAGCAGAATACCAAGGCCTTGTCATGAAGAGGCATCTCCCCTCACCAAAGTGGGGGGAAGACTTCTGAGGTACTCAGAAGTCTGGCAAAGGGAAATTCAGGACAAATGGACTCTCTCCACAGTCTCTCTAGGATACAAGCTAGAGTTTTGAGAGTTTCCACTGTCTCGTTTTCGGAGATCAAACGTTCCCAAAGATCCAGGGAAAAGGCAATCCCTGTTGCAAGCATTAGACCGATTATTGGCTCAAGGGTGATCATACAGATTCCCAAACAAGAGCAAGGTTTGGGGTTTTACTCAAACCTGTTTATGGTACCAAAGCCAAATAGGGTTATCAGACCAATTCTACGGAATCTAAATCGGTTCCTGAAGGTCCGCTCCTTTCGCATGGAGTCAATCAAGTCAGTTGTTTCCATCCTACAAGGGGGAGAACTTCTGGCATCCATCGACATCCGAGATGCATATCTGCATGTCCCTATATTTCCTCCTCACCAGAGGTTTCTGCTGTTCGAAGTAGAACAAAAGCACTTTCAGTTTGTAGCCTTTACAGCACCCCGGGTATTCACAAAAGAACTAGCCCCACCTCTAGCAAGGTTAAGGGCACAGGGCATAACTGTCTTGGCTTACTTAGACGATCTATTGTTAATAGACCAGTCGGTGGCTCGCTTGAAGCAAGATGTAGCCATTACAAGCAGTTACCTGGAGAGTCTGGGTTGGATTCTCAACGTGAAGAAATCCTCCTTAAAGCCACAAAAAAAGGCTGGAGTATCTGGGCCTGATCATAGACACAGCCCAGGAAAGGGTGTTCTTGCCTCCCGCAAAGATCAGCTCCATACAAGAGCTGGTGCGGATGGTCAGGTCAAAGAGAAATCCCTCAATACGTCTTTGCATGAGGTTGTTAGGAAAGATGGTAGCTTCATTCGAAGCAGTTCCCTATGCCCAATTCCATTCGAGACTGTTTCAAAACAGCATCCTGTCTGCTTGGAACAAGACGATTCAAGCTTTAGATTTACCAATGTGGCTGTCCCCAAGAGTGTCCCAAATCCTCAGTTGGTGGTTACTAACTCGGAACCTGCTGAAGGGAAAGTCCTTCAGACCAATTATCTGGAAAGTAGTAATGACAGATGCCAGACTTTCAGGCTGGAGAGCGGTACTAGAGAAGACGACTGTCCAGGGACAGTGGTCAAGAACCAAAAGAGCCTTGCCCTTCAACATCCTAGAGATTCGGGCAGTGTATTTGGCTTTGGGAACCTGGACCTCCAGGTAAAAGAATTGTCCTGTCAGGATCCAATCAGACAATGCCACGGCTGCATATATCAATCACCAAGGGGGCACCAAAAGTCTCTCAGCTCAGAGAGAGGTGAACCAGATTCTAACTTGGGCAAAAAAGAATGTCCCATGCCTATCTACAGTTTTCATTCCAGGAGTAGAGAATTGGCAGGAGGACAAGTTGCCAGCAGTTATTCCTGGGGGGATGGTCTCTTCATCCCGAGATTTTTCAGGCTGTTTGCCAAAGATGGGGGACCCTGGACATAGACCTTCTAGCGTCCATGTTCAACAAGAAGCTAGTCAATTTTGTGTCCAGGACAAGGGACCCACTCTCATACGGAACAGATGCGTTGGTGACCCCATGGGATCAGTTCTTATTGATCTATGCATTTCCCCCGATTCAGTTGCTACCTCGACTTCTTCGCAGGATCAGGCTGGAAAGAAAGTTGGTAATACTGGTAGCACCAGCATGGCCCAGAAGGTCATGGTATGCAGAGATCGTAAATATGGCAGTGGAGGGTCCATGGCTCCTCCCACTAAGGCCGGACCTGCTATCACAGGGGCCGATATTCCAACCTACTTTACAAACGCTAAATTTAACGGCCTGGCTATTGAGACCCACATTCTGAAAAAACGTGGGCTTTCCAGGGCAGTTATTTCTACTTTATTTAATGCTAGGAAGCCAGCTTCTAGAGCTATATATTATAGAGTCTGGAAAACTTATGTTTCCTGGTGTGAATCCACGGGTTGGCACCCTCAGAGATATATTATAGGCAGAATTCTTGCCTTTCTACAAGTAGGCGTAGAGATGAAGTTGGCCCTGAGTACTATTAAGGGCCAAGTCTCAGCCTTATCAATTTTATTTCAAAGACGACTTGCTACGCATTCTTTATTCTGGGGTTTCATGCAAGGAGTGATGCAGATTAATCCGCCAGTTAAATCACCCTTAAGTCCTTGGGACTTGAATTTAGTTTTGTCAGTGTTACAAAAACCGCCATTTGAACCATTACAGCATGTTCCCTTAGTCCTTCTGACTAGGAAGCTGATATTTTTGGTTGCTATATCCTCAGCAAGGAGGGTTTCAGAATTGGCTGCTCTTTCCTGTAAAGAGCTATATTTGATTATTCATGAGGACAGAGTGGTGTTACGCTCTCGTCCGGGCTTTTTGCCAAAAGTGGTTTCGGGCTTTCATCTGAATGAAGATATTGTCCTGCCATTGTTTTTTCCAAAACCATGTTCCAAGGAAGAAAAGTCACTACATTGTCTTGATGTGGTGAGAGCAGTGAAGATCTATTTAAAGAAAACTGCTCATATTCGTAAGACTGACGTCTTATTTATTCTGCCAGAGGGTCCTAAAAAAGGACAGGCAGCGTCGAAATCCACTGTGGCTAAGTGGATTTGGCAAGTTATAATTCAAACTTAGGATTTAAAGGGAAAGATTCCCCCTTTTCAAGTTAAGGCGCACTCTACCAGGGCGGTTGGTTGCTTCTTGGGCAGTGCGTCTCCAGGCCTCCATGTCTCAGATCTGCAAGGCCGCGACTTGGTCTTCAGTACATACATTTACAAAATTTTATCAAGTAGATGTAAGATGGAATGAGGATATCGCCTTCGGGCGCAGTGTGCTGCAGGCAGCAGTATAATTTCTCAAGGTCTGGGGGTGCCCTACGGGTTGTGTCTCCCTCCCCTCAAGTAGCATTGCTATGGGACGTCCCACTAAGTAATTACTTGAGGCCCTGTGTCCCATGATGTACGATAAAGAAAATAGGATTTTTAAAACAGCTTACCTGTAAAATCCTTTTCTTGGAGTACATCATAGGACACAGAGCTCCCGCCCCTCTGTTTTATGGGGTGAGAGTATATTGCTTAAATTGCAGTGTCAACACCTGAAGGTAGGCCCATAACCCACTAAGTAATTACTTGAGGCTCTGTATCCTATGATGTACTCCAAGAAAAGGATTTTACTGGTAAGCTGTTTTAAAAATCCTATTTCTCCTGCTCCTGACAATCGCAGCGATACCACATGTGTATGTTAGTTTGTACCTGTAGCAGAGCCCAGAAACAATGGTGCACAGTTTGCTTTTTTTTTTTTTTTTTTCCTCTCTCTGCAAGGACAGAGAAAGATACAATGTACAGTGCCTTGAAAAAGTATTCATACCCCTTGAAATTGTGCACATTTTGTTATGTTACAACCAAAAACTTAAATGTATTTTATTGGGATTTTATGTGATAGACCAAGACAAAGAGGCACATAATTGTGAAGTGGAAATGATAAATGGTTTTCAATTTTTTTTTTTTTTACAATTAAATATCTCAAAAGTGTGGCGTGCATTTGATGAAGATGGATGGAGCCAAGTACAGGGAAATCTTAGAAGTAAACATGTTAGTCTGCAAAAGACTTGAGACTGGGGCAGAGGTTCACCTTCCAGCAGGACAACGACCCTAAACATACAGCTAGAGCTATAATGGAATGGTTTAGATAAAAGCATATTCATGTATTAGAATGGCCCAGTCAAAGTCCAGATCTAAATCCAATTGAGAATCTGCGGCAAGACTTTAAAATTGCTGTTCACAGACGCTCTCCATCCAATCTGATAGAGCTTGAGCTATTTTGCAAAGAAGAATGGGCAAAAATTTCACTCCTCTAGATGTGGAAAGCTGGTGGAGACATCCCCAAAAAGACCTGCAGCTGTAATTGCATGGAGACATCCCCAAAAAGACCTGCAGCTGTAATTGCAGCGAAAGGTGGTTCTACAAAGTAGGGCGGCTAAATACAAATGCACGCCACACTTTTCACATATTTTTTCAGGTTCAAACTGTTTTTATTAGAACAAAAAACTAAAATGTACAGATAATGCATTATCACGGGAAATGTCAGGTGTAGATGACAATTTTACCAGAAAGATATTATGATCAGACATCCCTTGTACAGTAAGTTGTGTGGTGAGACACATTTTAACACATATAACAGTAAAGCAGTCGGAATACGTATGGTACATCTTGTATTCATTTCCTCAATACAGAAGATTAATAGGGTAGCAAGTGATCCTATCAAACAAGGGTTTCTGAAGCTTGTAGCCACTTATCCCAGATTTTTGCGTACTTGGCTGGACAACCCCTATGTGTATAGATAAGCTTCTTGTACATTAAACTATTGTTCACTTCTGTTAACCAAGCACTAAACTCGGGGAGTGGTCCTCATCCACTATCTTGCTATGACTTTTCTTGCAGAGAAGAGTGTTTCATTCAGAAATATTTAAGTAAGTTTATTAATCTCTGGTTCAGTATAAATTCCCAGAGGCACGGCCAGAGTAAGGGGGGGGAACCCTTTGTGTCATGGAGAAACTGTACAATCTGTGTCCAGAAGCCGTGGATCCTGGGGCAGCTCCAGAGTGAGTGATAAAAAGTTCCCGTTGCACATTGCGCAGTTGGCAGATCCCATTTGTATCTGGATACTTTAATTGGAGTGAGGTATGATCGATGGATTATATAAATCTGCCTAAGTTGATCAAAGTTTGGGAGACACTAATTTGCAGGTATCTAGAGCATCACTCCATTCCTCATCCTCCATTGCCCCTCATCCTCCTCCCATTTAGCTTTTAATGCATAAGCTGACCTAGAAGAAGAGGACAGTAGCAACATTCTATAAAAGATTGAGATCAGTTTTTTGGGGTCTGAGCTATGTATCGCCTCCATAAAAGGGTTAGTGTCCAGTTGAAGGGTACTGGTTTGGAATTGCGTACTAAATGCATGTTGAATTTGTAAGTATCTGAAAAACATGCGGGTCGATAAACTGTACTCAGCCTGCAGTCTGTCAAACACTTTCAGTTTTCCATTGGAGGTTAGGTGGAATAAGTAAAAAAAACTCCCTTGGATCTCCATAGTTCTGCGTCTGGAATTGAACAAAACTCAGGGTGGGATGCATTGTGCCACAGCGGGGTATGTTTGTGCAAGAGGAGCAGCTGAAGCTTGGTTGTCGCGAGGTCTCCTATGCATCTATAATGGTAGAGTAGTGATGCTCTATCTACCACCAACTCTGTTTCCGTTACTCTCCCCATGACCGCAACTAGGGGGTCCCTAGTTGAGTGTGACCACCTGGGGCATAGAAAGGTCATTTCTATGCCCCAGGACATTTGTGCTGCTAGGTAATACATGTTGAGGTCTGGTAGAGCTGTCCCCCCCCCCCCAGGTCTGTGGGATTTTTCAATTTGCCCGAGGGAAGTTTATGTCTGCTCTTACCCCATATAAATGTTTTAAGTATAGTTTCCATAACTTTGAAATGCCGAAGCACCAAGTACACTGGGAAGTGCCAGAGCACGTACAGAATTTTGGCCAATAATACCATTTTGACGAGGTTTATGTGCCCTATAACCTCCAATGGTAACCCGGCCCATACCTGGGTCTTGTGCTTAAGCATTGCAAATAGAGGTTGTACATTTAGTTTTTAATATAGTCGGCAGGTGTCAGAGTGATATGTATGCCTAAATACTTAATACAGTCCACTCTCTGTAGGGGAAGGTGGGCCTGTGCTTGTGCTGTTGGGATGCTGTCTAAGTGAAGTATTCGAGCTTTATCCCAATTAATTTTGAGTCCTGAAAAGGAGCCAAAATGTTCTATTATGGCCAATGCTGTAAGGAGCGCATCTGTAGATCCGTCAATGTACAGTAGCGTATGTGCTAACCTTCTCTGTTATGGGTCCCACATGTTGCCCTACTATACCTGAGTGGGAGCATAGTGCCACAGATAAGGGTTCTGCCACGAGGGCATAAAACAAGGGGGACAAAGGGCACCCCTGTTGCGTGCCTCTGGTAAGGGGAAACTGTTCAGAAGTCCACCTGTTGGCTTTCACTTTAGCTGCAGGGTTCTGATACAGCAATTGCACCCATTTAATGAATTTGGGTCCCAAAACAAATCTCTCTAGGCAGGTCGAGGTAGATCCAAGGCGACTATCATTCTGGGACCTATGTTATCATATTGGGTCTGGAGATTAATAAATAGCCTCCTCAAATTAAAGGAGGTATTTCTACTTGGCATAAAGCCCGATTGGTCCTCATGTATTAGAGATAAGATCACTGTGTTAAGGCGAGTGGCAAGGACCTTAGCTAAGATCTTAACGTCCACTTGTAGCAGAGATATGGGGTGGTAAGATTCCGGGAGATGTGGGTCTTTACCCGGCTTGGAAATCGATACAATTGAGGCTTCTCGCATAGAAGCAGGTAAGGATGAAGTCGAAAATATGGTAGTAAAATTGTTAAGTTTAGGTACCAAGAATTCGGAGTATGCATACTTCCACAGGGAGATCATCTGAACCCAGTGATTTAGAGCGGGGAAATTTTGCTATAGTGTCAGCTATTTCCTATGTTGACAGTGGCTTTTCCAGCTCTGCCGTATGTTGTGCCGCGAGCTGTGGGAGCTGCACCTCATCAAGGAAAGAGTCAATGGCAGAGTTACCTTCCGAGACTGTAGAGGTATATAATGAGGCAAAAAAATCCCTGAACATCTCAGTGACTTTCTTGGGCTCAGATACAAGTTTACCCTCGCAGGATTTAAGTGAAATTACCACTGCTGGTCGCTCTTCGCAGTGTGCTAATAAGCCAGGAGTTTACCGACCTTTTCTACATGTTCAAATAGTTTTTGCTTGTGGAAAAACAATTTTCGTTTGGACTTTTCATATTGTAGTTGTGTGACTACCCTAGAGTGTAACTTAATTGTGTTTAGCCCTTTCTACTGACGGGTCATCTACAAATGCTAGTTCAGCCTTCGCTAAATCTGCTGTCACTTTCTCCATATCTGTCTCAGAGGTCCTATTTCAATCTATTTATACGTATAGCCAATGTAGATCTAGCATGTAGTTTGAAGACATACCAAACGGTATGTAGGGGAGCCGACCCCTCGTTGTCCTTAAAGTAGCGCTCCCAATCAGTCAGGATGTCATCGTCCTCAGGCAGCAGTGTAAGCCAGAAGGGGTTTGATCTCCACATAATTGGAGGGCGACTATAAGGTAACGCTTGCTTGGCCCAACAAGGACTATGATCGAGAGTGACCTCAGGGATATAACTGCGTCCTGCAATCTAGGCAACAGTGAGCTGGAGATTAAGATTAAATCTATTCTAGACATTGAGTGATGGACATGAAAAGGCCTGAGCATCAGGGTGCACAGACCTCCATGTGTCTATTAGGTTGAAACTAGCAAGTAATTTTGCAAACCTGGTAGGCTGAGGGTGGGGTTGGTGCAGGTGAATCAACATGTAGTCTGACGAGGTCGGGGTTAAAAGTCATGTTAATGTCACCCAACCAAATGGCGGGGGTTGCAGGGTACAGTGCCATAAATCCAAAGCTCTCAGACAGAAGTGAAGAATTAAAGGGTGGAGGTACATATAGTGCCAATATCAAGATCCGTTCCCCATAAATAACTGCATGCAGGAAAACATATCTACCCAGTGAATCAACCTCAGAGCCCCGGAGCTCAAAATGAGTGGATTTAGCTATTAGAAAGGTAACACCTCTAGAGTGAGAGGTATAGGTGGAGTGATATGCCCATCCTATCCAAGGGCGTTTGAGCGCCATCTGTAGACGTCCTTCTATATGGGTTTCAACAAGAACTATTATGTTAGCTCGTTGTTTCTTAACCAATTCCGGACCGCCCAACGACGATATGAGGACGGATATCATTATTGCAGCAGCTAGCTGCCATAACCCTGGTATCCCCGTGTTCGGCTGGCGGTCCAGTACAAGATAAAAGTGGTCTCTGTGGTGGATTCGCCACAAGATTACTTTTATCGGCGGCGGGAGAGGGCCCCCCCTCCCTCCGGCAACCGGATCCTTCCCGTGGCTGTGCATGGTGACGAGTGAGGGGAAGATGGCTCCCACCCTTCTCCATGACACTGCAGGGCGGAAGCGACGTCAAAACGTCTCTTCCGCCCATAGCTCTTCTTTAATTTTTTTAAATGACAATTTTATTTTATTTTTTTATTGCATTTTAGTATAAATATGAGATCTGAGGTCTTTTTGACCCCAGATATCATATTTAAGAGGTCCTGTCATGCTTTTTTTTCTATTACAAAGGAATGTTTACATTCCTTGTAATAGGAATAAAAGTGACACCATTTTTTTTTTTAAACAGCGTAAAAATAAATGAGAAAAAATTTTTTTTTTTTTAAACGTGCCCAGTCGAGCTCGCGTGCAGAAGCGAACGCATACATGAGTAGCGCCCGCATATGAAAATGATGTTCAGACCACACATGTGAGGTATCGCCGCGATCGGTACAGCGAGAGCAATAATTCTAGCCCTAGACCTTCTCTGTAACGCAAGACATGCAACCTGTAGAATTTTTTTAATGTCGCCTATGGAGATTTTTAAGGGTAAAAGTTTGTCGCCATTCCACGAGCGAGCGCAATTTTGAAGCATAACATGTTGGGTATCAATTTACTCAGCGTAACATTATCTTTCACAATATAAAAAAAACTTGGGCTAACTTTACTGTTGTCTTATTTTTTAATTCAAAAAAATTTATTTTTTCCAAAGAAAGTGCGCTTGTAAGACCGCTGCGCAAATACGGTGTGACAGAGTATTGCAACGACCACCATTTTATTCTCTAGGGTGTTAGAAAAAAATGTATAATGTTTGGGGGTTCTAAGTAATTTTCTTGAAAAAAAAACTGTTTTTAACTTGTAAACAACACATCTAAAAAAGAGGCCCAGTCCTTAAGTGGTTAAGGGAAGAGCATATAGCTGACCTCTTAATTTTATTGTTCATACCCCGGATGTTCAAGGTGAGGAGTTTCAAAGAGGCCATAGATCAAATAGAGAAAATTGTGAAGCTCCAGGGTTCTTGGCATCCTTATCACATCTTGTATCTATGCATAAAGAGTGTAGAGGAAGAATACTTGTCTCCTACCTGTATGACCGACCTCCCCCTCCCCGCCCTGCACTGTCCCCAACTTGTGCGGGTATTATACCCAAACTGCTAACATAGGTAAAACATTGTCCAACCTGTGGAGGAAATACAAATAAGCCATTTTGCGCATGGTATACAGGCAAGTACCCGTAGGCACTTTCCAGCTGTGAAAAAGGATGTAAAGTGAGGTATGAATATTATTATGACCCAACACAGGTTACTTAAAGAGTCAGGTGGAGCGAAACGTCGCTGTTTAACGAAACACTACATAGGACAAAGCCCACGTAGTCAGGTGGGCATCCTGGTGAATTGTTTATCCGCTTCCGCCGGAGTAAATTGCATTTTGGACCAGCACCATAAAAAAGAGGTGAAGAAAAATGGCCTGTCCCTGAGAAAAACTGAACCTTTCTAGATGTGCCTGTAAACAGGCTGAGTAGCTTGGATGTGTTCAGTTGTAAGGTAACGGTGACCTCCAGTGGTGAGTATATGT
The DNA here is from genome assembly GCA_037952925.1 of Lithobates clamitans. Classification (NCBI taxonomy): domain Eukaryota; kingdom Metazoa; phylum Chordata; class Amphibia; order Anura; family Ranidae; genus Lithobates; species Lithobates clamitans. The sequence goes on from JBBGZY010002143.1 coordinate 2,510,524, forward strand.
AATGCCCAAAGATAATATATCTGAACATGTAACTATGTAGATAAAAGACAGATATGCACTGTCCACATATTCACCTGGAGGTAATACAAACAGGGGAGCAAAACCTTGTATCCACAAGGAATTGGGGGTATTGAAAGCTGAAAACAGTTTAGCAGCTTCCAAAAAAATCCAAAATGAATAATGGGATGACATATAATCAGAGATGCAATGCAATAGAGTAGAGGGTTAACCAGGGGAGGATTTAGGGTAAACACAAAGATATGCAATGAGGTCACTTAGCTGCGGGTTTCCCTGCCTTCAAGCCAGGAGATGGCTGCATCTGGATCATCAAAAAAGTGCACTCTGCGGTTTTTGGAAAGGGTCCAAACAGTGCATTTTTGCTTCCATAGACTTCAATGGAACCGCATCCAAAACAGTGTTTCATTTTTGATGCATTTCCGCTGCGTTTTTCACCGCAAAACATGCCGGAAAAGTGCATCAATCCCAACATGCATAGGTGTGAACCTATCCTTACCGGAAATATGAAAAAACAGAAAAGCAAATTGGTGCAAACAGGATGAGCACTCAATGTATACACAGTCTAGAACGATTTAGTATTTTCCTTGTATTGTGATTGTGCATTTTCTTTGTATTATTTCTTTGAGAGTTTTTAATTATAATCTAATTTCCATCTTTAGGTGATATTCTCCTCGGAGCAGACATATCAATTAATGCAGTGCCTTGAGGACAAGATAGCTGTGATGCCAGGATCAGCAAGATCAGTTAATTTACACGAGCACCAACTTCAGGTAAAAACACTAAACAGAAGACCATAAGTGTCCCTGAAAATTTGTAAATGAAAGGTTTAGTTGTTGCCTTTAGAATGTCACCCAAAAATATGCAGATTTTATGGATCAGCGCCTGACAATTAAATCTAGCTATTGTTCTAAGCTTGCTCTGTACTCCCTCAAAACAAAGGTGCATAATATTTTTTTCAATATTCATATATCAAGTACTAAAGCCCATTAACCAATTAAGGACGGAGCCTCTCTCTGAGATTTGGTGTTTACAAGTTAAAAACTTTTTTTTTGCTAGAAAATTACTTGGAACCCCCCAAACATTATATATATTTTATATATATTCGAACACCCTAGAGAATAAAATGGCGGTCGTTGCAGTACTTTCTGTCACACCGTATTTGCACAGCGGTCTTACAAGCGCACTTTTAAAAAAAAAAAAAATAAGACAACAGTAAAGTTAGCCCAATTTTTTTTTTTTATACTGTGAAAGATAATGTTACGTTGAGTAAATCGATACCCAACATGTCACGCTTCAAAATTGCGCCCGCTCGTGGAATGGCGACAAATTTTACCCTTAAAAATCTCCATAGGCGATGTTTAAAAAGAATTCTGCAGGTTACATTTTTTGAGTTACAGAAGAGTTCTAGAGCTAGAATTATTGCTCTCGCTCTACCGATCGCTGCGATACCTCACGTGTGGTTTGAACACCGTTTTCATATACGTGCGCTGCTCACGCGTGCGTTCACTTCTGCACGTGAGCTCGGCGGGACAGGGCGCATTTTAAAAAAAAATGTTTGTTTTTTTTTGTTTGGTTTTTTTTTTTTACACTGTTCTTTAAAAGGAAAAAAAAAAAAAAGAAAATTGTCACTTTTATTCCTATTACAAGGAATGTAAAAATCCCTTGTAATAGAAAAAAAGCATGACAGGACATCTTAAATATGAGATCTGGGGTCAAAAAGACCTCAGATCTCATATTTACACTAAAATGCAATTAAAAAAAATTGTCATTAAAAAAAAAAAAAAAAAAAAAGAGCTATGGGCGGAAGTGACGTTTTGACGTCGCTTCCACCTTGCAATGGTATGGAGACGGGTGGGGGCCATCTTCCCCTCACTCGTCTCCATACCAAGCCAGGGAGAGGACCCAATCGCCTCTGCCGCTACCGACTGGCTCCGGTAAGCGGCGGAGGGCACCAGATAGCAGCAGTGGGAGGGGGGCCATCTCCCACCGCTGATAAAAGTGATCTCACAGTGAATCCGCCACAGAGACCACTTTTGTCTGAAACCGGACCGCTCACTGAAGAAGCGTATACCGGAGTTATGGTAGCTAGCCATAACAACGATATCCCTCTTAAAAGTGCCGACGTATATCGGCGTGAGCCGGTTCCGGAAGTGGTTAAAAACTGTTTCTCTTCCAGCACACTAAACACTTTCAAAACACAAGTGTGAGAATATAAACGGGCAGGTTAGAGTGAGGTGGACTAAAAGCAAAGTAAGGCCTATATTAAAGGGACCCTGTCAATGGTAAACAAATAAAAAAGAATCCAAGAAGCCCAAGTCTGTGAAAGAAGCAGATATACACAGATCAGCCATAACTTGATGACCACTGGTTTGTGAACAACAATGGTTATCTGAATTATTGAAAGTTGGTGGGATATATTAGTCAGGAGGTAAACATGTTGTCACTGAAGTTTACGTTGAAAGCAATAAAAATGGCCATCGCAGTTTGTATGGGGCAGCATAGCTGCAGACCAGTCAGGGTGCCCATGCTGACCCATGTCCACAGCCAAAAGCACCTACAATGGGCACGTCAGAACTAGACCATGGAGCAATGGAAGAAGGTCACCTGGTCTAAAGAGTCACATTTTCTTTTACATTGTGTGGATGGTGGGGTGTATGTGCGAAGCTTATCTGGGGAAAAGGTGGCCCCAGGATGCAGTATGGGAAGAAGGAAAGCTGGCAGAGGCAGTGTGATGCTTTAAGCCTGGTACACACCAGTAGTCCTTTTTTTTTTTTTTTCAACCCTGCAGGACTGAATGAAAAAAAAAACTGCTGTACTAACTATCCAGCGTTAGTACAGAGATCTCCCCTGCTGTGCTATTGTGTTCTGACAGGGGGGCGGCCCCCCTGCCAGAACGCTCCAGTCAGCGCTATCAGCCATTAGCTGAGACTGCTGATCGGGAGCAGGTCGGCAGACCTTTTTCGATCATGTCCCTTCAAGAGAGGCTGGGCCGAATGTCAGACGATTTCTATTGAACCGGCCGATGTCGCCTGACATTCGGCCTGTGTATACTAAGGCTTTAGGCAATGTTCTGCTGGGGAACCTTGGGTCATGCCATTAATATGGATGTCACTTGACACCTTGCAACTTACAGTACTTAAAGGATCTGCTACTCATGGCTTGGTACAAGATATCACAGCATACCTTCAGAGGTCTAGCGGCATCCGTGCCTCAACAGGTCAGAGCTGTTTTGTTGGCAAAAGGAGGACCTACTCAATATTAGGTGGGTAGTCATAACGTTATGGCTGATTGATGCATACTTTCCTGTCTAGTGGCTGGTCTGCAGAAATCCCACTCTTGTAGAACTCTGTGCTCCAATACAAGTCCACACTTCTGAGTGCGTGGAATAGTGTGTTCCCAGTGGCTTCTGTGGCTCCTTCTGACAACCCTTACGTCACTACTAGGGATCGGCAGGAGGAAACACTTTTCCACCCAACAGAAGAGTCTAATAGTATTGGTATTGCACAGAGCTCTGCCGGAGAACAAGGTTTTTGCAAAACAGCTGCCAGATAGATGAATATAAAACTACTTCTGTCACAGATGTGTCCTCTATGGATCTGCCCCTTCGTCTGACAGGGCTGCTTTATTCAAGAGTTATCTGCATGTCTGCCTTCCATCACAAATTAAAAAAAAGACATGTTTTTTTTTACCTTAGGATAGTGGGTGGAGCCATACAAATCATTATTTTATGCACCTAGGCAAACTGTTTTATCCAGGACTGCTAGATACACATTTAAAGCCAAATAGAGCCGTTTACACCAAGCTGCGTACAATTGGCTTGTTGGCCATCGTTGGTACGGTTCTTGATGTCTATGGAGTAGGCCTTAAAAGCTTCTAGAGGCTGTTATTTCTGCTAAAGGAGGCTCTACTAAATATTGATGTGATTTTTTTCTGATGGGGTGCCCAAATTTATGCACCTGCCTACCGTATATACTCGAGTATAAGTCGAATTTTTCAGCACATTTTTTAGTGCTGAAAGTGCCCCCCTCGACTTATACTCGAGTCAAGCACTTTTCTGCAGCAAAAAATTTCATTTTCCGAACCGACTTTGGGGCCCCATATCTCAGGGTCACTTGGTGCTAGGAACCCCAAATTTGGTGTGCAAACCCAGTGGACCTGGTACCACAACATATCCAAAGCTGAAGTTCCTAGCACTAAGTGGCCCCGAGATACGGGGCCCCAAAATCGGTTCGGAAAATGTCATTCTCTGCTGCAGAAAAGTGCTTGACATTTTCTGAACCGAGTTTGCGGCCCCATATCTCAGGGCCACTTGATGCTAGGAACCCCAAATTTGGTGTGCAAACCCAGTGGAACTGGTACCACAACATATCCAAAGCTGAAGTTCCTAGCACTAAGTGGCCCTGAGATACAGAGCCCCCAAACCGGTTCAGAAAATGTCATTCTCTGCTGTAGAAAAGTGCTTGACATTTTCTGAACTGATATTTGGGGCCCTGTATCTCGGGGCCACTTGGTGCTAGAAACCCCAGCTTTGAAAATGTTATGGTGCTAGTTCCACTAGGTTTGCACTCCAAATTTGGGGTTCTTAGCACTAAGTGGCCCTGAGATACAGGGCCCCAAATTCGGTCAACTGTGTCCATCTGCTGCAATGTCATTTCGGGACCCTTTGGGTTCAGAGACCCCAAATTTTGGCTGCAGCTAGGGGGCATCTAGGAACCCTTAACTACCGAGTTTGAAGTTCAGGGGACCTATGGCTGCAAATGGGCACAGTGAGGCTGCAAATGGGCATTGTTGACCCTCTTTTCCACTTACAGTAGCTGTGCATTTCTCACCCTCGTCTTATACTCGGGTCAATAAGTTTTTCCCATTTTTTTGTGGTAAACTAGGGCCTCGACTTATACTCGGAACGACTTATACTCGAGTATATACGGTAATTTCGTTTTGATGCATATTGCGCATTTTCTGTTAATCCAATAAACCTCATTTCACTACTGAAATATTACTGTGTCCTTCAGTTATTTGATAGATCAAAATTAAATTGCTGATCCAAACACCCAAATATTTATAAATGACAATCATATAAAATTGTCAGGGGTTCCTAAACTTTTGCATACAACTGTATATTGGACAATAAAGCCTTCTTAATACAGAAGGTATCTGTTTCGTTTCTTCCCCGCGCATGTGCCGTTGGAATTTTCGGCAGACTACAAGTGAAATATCTCCTAAACTGCGCACGTTTAGGAGATATTTCCACTACCTATAGGTAAGCCTTATTCTAGGCTTACCTATAGGTAGAAGTCCAAAAAGTGGGTTTACAACCGCTTTAATTGAACTTGAGCAGTTCTGCAAAGAAGTGTGGGCAAATATTGCAAAGTCTAGATGCACAAAGTTAGAAGAGACATATCCCAACAGACTAGAGGCTGTAATTGAAGCAAAAGGTGGTTCAGCTAAATACTGACATAAGGGGGTGATCCTTTTTCCAACTCTGATTCTGTTTTTAAATTGTTTTCTGACCTGTTGGTGTTACATCTTTCACTTGGATGTTATAAGTTGCACTGAGTAAATACAGTTGGATAAAACCAAAACTGTCTTTATTTTAGGCTGCAAAGCAACAAAATGTGATTATTTTAAAGGGGCTGGTTCGTTTCTATACCCACTGTATGGCTGGGTGTTTTTAAAATACCTCATAGGGAATATTGCTGTTCTATGAATACAGGGATTGGAATGAATCCTAGAGGGTGCTGCGCACTAGGGTGATATACTCCTGATCCTTGTATATTACATGGCCGCTGTGTTACTTTTAATGCTGACCCTGCACTCTGTACTTTACATACTCTACACCTCTACACTCTGTAGATTACCCACTCCTGTTCTCTGAACTCTTTGTAAGTATGACAATCTGGCCTGGGTAAAATGATTGGGCAAGGCCTACACATCAGAGGATAGGGGTGCAGTATGGCGTCTTTGCTTCCGACACTGCACATGACACTTTTCCCAGTGAGTAATGTTTGGTGCCTGAGCAGCTGATTGTGTATTTTCTGTATTCCAGGTTTGGTTTTGAACTCTTTATATTTCCTTTGCAGGATGGCAATACTGAAACCACTAAAGTTGACATGCTGCGTCTGGCTCTTGCTCGAAATCTAGCACGTGCCATTGTAAAAGAAGGAACACTTCAGGCCTAGATGGAATGTAGATAATCCTGTTGCGTTTCATGTATAGACTGTTTTCAAATAAATCACTTTTTGCAATTTTGTGATCTCCTGTACATATGGCTCTTTAGACAAATATTCCATAAAATACTTTCACAGTTATAACAGGAAGGCACTATACTGTTGTACTGTATGTTATATACTATTTTTTAAAACCATTTAAAAAAATCCTCTGTATTGGCTGGATTCTTGTATGGTCACCAAAGTGTTTGTTTTTTGGGATGACATTCTACACAATGCCTGTAAGCAGTAGAACTGTGTACTGTTTGTGTGTGTGTGTGTGTGTGTGTGTGTGTGTGTGCGCGTGCGCGCGCTCAAAGCACTTGAATTGGGCTGTTTTTAACAGTAAGGAAGATGATGACATAAACCAGGGTTGCACTGATACCACTTTTTTAAGACCGAGTACCAGTACCGATACTTTTTTTTTTTTTTTTTTTAATGTCATATGACGGTAGCATTAATAGGCGGCAGTGATGAACACTGATGAGGTGACACTGATGGGCAGGCACTGAAAGGTAGCACTGATTGGAAATTGGCTTGCATAATGACACAACTTATATTTAAATGTTTCAATTCTGCTAGCAAGACGGACCTGTTTCATCAGAATCAGCGACCTGTCACATTTGGTGTTCTGACGGAAGTGATGTTTCGTCAGAACACCGCAACGACTATCTTGGTACACCCTGCACAAGGTTAGTGAACTATATGGGCTGAGTAACAAGATGTCCGCTGCCGCCTTCTGACTGCAGGCTTACGGCGGCCGAGTGCTGGGTGTACCAAGATGGACGTCCCTTCCCTTACTGAATGTGATGGGTCACCGATTCTGACAGAACAGCCGGCATTGGGAAAATATCGGCCGTGCCCCGGCCAGCTTACCTGTCACTGCTGCCAGCGAGACTCCCTCTCCGCCCAGTGACTTCCGGGAGTGATGCCTTCGTTCCAAGGTATCGGATTAAGCATCGAACCATTTGCACAAGTACAAGTACTCATGCAAATGCTCGGTATCGGCACCGATACTAGTATCAGTGGAACCCTAACATAAACTAAACAAAGCCTTTCCCTGTTACAGAGCTTTCTGAATGGCAAATGATCTTGTGAAAAAACCACAGCACTTTTTGGCCTTACCAATTTTGCTAACACATGTAGGGTGATTTTGCAAATCACCCTACATGTAACATCAGTTGAAAGTGCATTTTCTTTCTCATCCATTGAGGGACACAGGGAGTCTGTCTTTTTCTGGTTATAGTGCAAATTGCACTGGAGTCCTGTGCATCTTCTGGTACGTTTCAGGTCTGAATTCAGCCAACAATTTGGGCTGAAATCGGACCTGAAACAGTAAATGGAGACGCACCGGACCCCTGCTGTCAGCGGCATCCGGCAGCAGTGTGAACCCAGCCTAACAGCGGCACAGACAGCAAAAAAACCTGACAGGTGTTCTAATCCCTCTGCACTCTATCCAAAACTAACAAAGTTTTGCCTTTAGTTATACTTTAAGAATAAGGCTGGTTAGCTCAGTTGGTTACAGTGTTGTGCTAATAGCATCAGTGTCAACGTAAAAGGTTTAGATCCCCGTAATGGTCAGAAAGGTGATGTAAGAATGTAATCGACTTGACTTACCGTCATAAATTATAAAAGAAGCACTCCCAAAGGCACTCATTTTCCGTTATCCATAACCCTGCTGTTGTCTGATAGAATGGAAATAGGGTGCCTTGTTTAAAGTTGACATCAAAACTTCTGTTTCTTTATCGTACATCACGGGACACAGTGCCATAGTAGTTACTATGTTGGTTATAGGCCACCTTTAGGTGATAGACACTGGCACACCCTAAGACAGGTAGTCCACTCCCTATATAACCCCTCCCACTACTGGGAGTACCTCAATTTTTTTCATCAGTGTCTTAGGTGTTGGTCACGAGTAAAGATGTGCTGAGCTCCACTGGAATATTCCTTTGCTGGGGCAAGCTATGCACCCGGATCCATTCAAAGTGTCTTTTCAAACAAGGTTTAGCCCGTAACGCTTCTCTTTTTAGAGAGCTGGACCCCGGGATCCAGTGCTTTGTTTTTTTTCAGCCATAAAGTTTCCTGGCATGGTGCTTTACGGTCCAGGGAAGTGGAACCCCCGATAAAAAGGGGGGCCCCGGTCCCTGAAGGTTTTTAAACGGAGCCCACCTTGAGGGATGAAGATTGGGTCTGTTGGTTTTACCACAGAATCCCTGCGGCTGGATAAGGTCAGTGGAGATTCCTAAGGAATTTTAAATTTTCTTATGGATTGTTTCCTTTAAAAGTAAATGTTGTCATGCCTAAAGTCAACACTGGGGGCTGTACAGAGCACGTACCTTGTTCATGCTTTCCTTAGATCACTCTGTGTCAGCAGAAGCTGCAGACTTCCCTCTGGCTAGCAGTCCCAAGCCTCCAGTAAGATGCTGGGGGGGGGGGGATTTTTTTCCAAAAACACTCCCCACCTGGGCAGAAGCTCTCCACTTCTCCCTGGATAGGTAGGGGGAAGCCAGAATGATCGGCGGATGCCGCTCTGTTCTCCTCTGCATCTACACGGAGGTTTGTCCACCAGCTCTCCTCCTTGCCCCCCACACACACACTCCAATCTGGTCGGATCCCAATCGCTCTTTTGAAAAGAGGAGGGGGCGCGGTGGGAAGACTGAGGGGGTGTGGCTTTGCGCTGCGTTAGCGTGTGGCCACGTCCAGTGTGGGAGTGCATTTAAAAGGCTCCATTTTGCTGACCACAGCTGACAGGGACACAAGAGCAATAGGGGGCATGTAAGTGGTGACACGCATTCCCTTGGCACATTTACTGAAGCATCAGGCTAAACATTAATAGCAGCGGCAGTTGCTGGACTATTTGTTCAAGCAGTGGGTGCAATTTCTTCTGGCAGTACCTCTGCATTTGTGCATCGGGCTATGGTCAGAAGGGGAGGTAGAAAAAAGGGCTCAAAAGTGTCTCCCTCCAGCTCTAAGAAGCTTAGTCTCATCTCTACAATGGCATCCTCCCCTGAGAGATCTGAGGCGGTGGTCAGAGTAAGCCATCGGGGCCGTCAAATGTTGCAACTGTTTCCAACACTGCAGCCCCTGTCTATATTACTGAAGGGTTTTTTTTTTCCTGAGCTATGATAGGATTGGAGGAAAGGTTAGCGCCTTTAATTGCATCTTCCCAGAGTGGGACAAAACGTGACAGGTCTCCGTCCACTACCTGGGACACTCGAAAAGAGGAACTGGGGGTGGGAGAAGACCAATTTCCCTCAGGGGACCGTGAATAGGCTGATAACTCCTCTTTTGAGGTGTCAAATACAGAGGGACCTCCTTCAGCTTCACAATCTCAAAGAATGATGGTGCAATCTCTTACTGAGTTGGTCCGCTCCACTTTTATGCTACCCTTAAATGAGTCGGTTGATAAGCCCACTTCTTGTTTGGGTTCGCTAAAGCCTCCTCAAGCTCTGCATGCCTTTCCTGTCCATTCATTGCTGGAACAGCTTATGTATTCTGAGTGGGATCACCCAGATAAGCAATTTTTTCCTCCTAAAAAGTTTTCAACACTTTATCCTATGGAGGAAAAATTCACTAAAAAGTGGGAGATACCAGCAATTGACGTTTCTATACCCTCTGTGAATAAAAGTTTGACTTGTCCGGCAGACAATGCTCAAATGCTTAGGGATCCAACGGATAAAAAAAATTGGAATTCCTTTAAAAAAAATGCATTTTCTCTGGCAGGTTCAGTGACTCAACCTGCGGTGGCAGCAATTGGTGTATGTCAATCCTTGAAAGACCAGTTTAAACAGGTGCTCAAGGTTATCCCTGTTCAGCAGGCCCAGGATTTAGTCGAGCTACCAGGTACCTTATGTTTTGCAATAGACGCTATGAGAGATTCTATTCTTCAGGCCTCGCGCCTTACGCTTGGGCTGTGTAGAATGCTATGGCTGAAAAAATTGGTCAGCCGAAGCGCCTTGCAAAAAGCTCCTGGCTAGTTTTCATTTCCGCAGTGAATGGCTGTTTGCGGATGATTTGGATAAATACATGCAAAAAATTTCTAGTGGAAAAAGTACCCTTTTGCCAGTTAGGAAAAGGAGTAAACGTATTTCATTTAAACAAGCTCCTTCTCCAGTGCCAGGGGCAACAGCCCCCAGGCAGTCATGATGGCCTCCACCGTCAAGTTCAAGGGGTAAACCTCAGGCTCAACCCCAGGGACAAAAGAAGTCCTGGGGAGGAAACCTACAAAACAAAATACTAAAGCCTCCTTATGAAGGGGCGCCCCCGCTCGCTCGAGTGGGGGGAAGTTCTCAAGGGTCAGGCAGGAAGAGTGTCGAGACAAATGGGTGACTTCCTCAATAGCTCTAGGGTACAAGCTAGAGTTCTGAGAGTCACAGTCTCCTTGTTTTCTCAGATCAAACGTTCCCAAGGATCCAGAGAAAAAGAAGTCTCTCTTTGAAGCATTGGACCGTCTTTTGTCTCAAAAGGTGATGGTCCCCATGCAAGAGCAGGGATTGGGGTTTTATTCAAACTTTTTCACAGTGCCAAAACCAAATGGAGATGAAAGACCCATTCTAGATCTGAACCAGTTCCTGAATATCCACTCTTTTCGCATGGAGTCAATCCGATCAGTAGTCTCCATCCTACAAGGAGGAGAACTTCTGGCGTCAATCGACATCAAGGATGCATACCTCCATGTGCCTATTTTCCCTGCTCACCATAAATATCTACGTTTCGAGGTAGAAAATCTTCATTTTCTGTTTGTAGCTCTCAAGTTTTTACAAAGGTCCTTTAGCCAGATTAAGGGCCCAAGGTATAACGATTATAGCTTGCCTAGACGATCTGCTCTTGATAGACTAGTCGATGGCCCGCTTAGACCAAAGTATGGTCACCACAGTCAACTACCTGGAATACCTAGGTTGGATTCTCAATCTAGAGAAATTATTATTATTATTATTAAATCTTTCGTTAAACCGTCAAGGCGATTAGAATACTTTGGTCTGATCATAGATACAGCCCAGAAAAGGGTATTCTTGCCCCAGGCAAAGATCAGTGTATTAAAGGAACTGATTCAGGTGGTCAAAGCAAAAAAGAGTCCTTCTCTTCGGCTTTGCATGAGGTTGTTGGGAAAGATGATGGCTTCATTCAAGGCCGTTCCTTATGTTCAGTTTCATTCGAGGCTGCTGCAAAACAGTATCCTATTAGCTTGGAACAAGAAGGTCCAAGCTCTAGATTATCCAATGTGTCTGTCTCCAAAGGTGCGCAATCTGCAAAAGGGAAGATGCTTCCGTCCAGTTACCTGGAAGGTGGTAACAACTGATGCCAGCCTTTCGGGTTTCGGAGCAGTCCTGGAAGAAGCGACTGTCCAAGGGAAATGGTCCAAATCAGAAATGGCCTTGGCCATCAACATTTTAAAGATTCAGGCAGTGCGCCTGGCCCTGAAGGCCTGGACGTTCAGGTTACGGATTTGTCCTGTCAGGATCCAATCCTACAATGCCAAGCCGTGGCTTATATCAATCACCAAGGGGGCACAAGAAGTCATGCGGCCCAGAGAGAAGTGAATCATATCCTATCTTGGGCAGAAAACAATCTACTTTGCCTATCGGCAGTCTTCATTCCAGGAATAGAAATTTGGCAGGCGGACTATTTAAGTCGCCAGCAGTTGTTCCCGGGAGAATGATCCCTTCACCCTGAGATCTTCCTGGCAATATGCCGAAGATGGGGGATCCCGGACATAGATCTGTTTGCGTCCAGGTTCAACAAGAAGATCAACAACTTTGTGTCAAGAACAAGGGATCCGCTAGCATGCCGAACAGATGCCTTGGTGATCCCGTGGAAGCGGTTCTCACTGATTTATGCATTTCCTCCTATTCTGCTGCTTCCACGACTTTGCAGGATCAAGCAGGAAGGAAAGTCTGTGATTCTTGTGGCCCAGAAGATCTTGGTATGCAGAGATCATAAGGATGGCGGTAGGGACCCTACCACCACGTCCAGACCTACTCTCGCAAGGTCTGATATTCCATCCTACCTTACAAATGCTAAATTTAATGGTTTGGCTATTGAGACCCACATTCTGAAGAAGAGTGGGCTGTCAGGTTCAGTGGTATCTACCTTGATTAATGCAAGGAAACCGGCCTCTAGAATCATATATTAGAGTCTGGAAGGCACATGTTTCCTGGTGTGAATCCAGGGGTTGGCACCCCAGGAAGTATGTCATCGGTAGAATCCTTGACTTTCTGCAAATGGGGTTAGAGATGAAGCTGGCCTTGAGTACTATCAAAGGCCAGGTCTCGGCTTGATCGGTATTACGAGCACTTGCTTCACATTCTTTGGTCCATAACTTTATACAGGGGGTAATGCGGCTTAATCCACCTGTTAGGTCACCCATGGGACCTGAATTTAGTTCTGTCGGCATTACAGAAACAACCTTTTGAGCCGATACAACATATTCCCTTGGTCCTTTTGACAAGGAAACTAATTTTTCTGGTAGCCATATCTTCTGCAAGAAGGGTATCAGAGTTGGCTGCTCTTTCTTGTAAAGAACCATATATCCTATATCCTAAGGAGGTCCCCAAACCAATGGAGCATCCCCTGGGCCCACCAAAACCCATACAGTGGTGCCATATACAACCTATACAGATCTGAAAGGAGAGGTAGATTTTAAATCAGGAAAAAATTAAGCAGAAAGGTGGCGCCAAAGAAAGAATGTGCACCTGACAGATAGGGAGCCAGGGAAAGCTAAGGGAAGTAAGAGGAGGGTTAGAGGCTGAGAGAATGGGAAAAGGCAAACTGGCTGAGGGGAAGAGTAGAAAAGGCATATAACAGCCATGGTTCCCAAATTTTAAGGAATTTTAGCGTGGGAGTCATGGATTCTGGATATATGTTCATCAAGCATCAATGTGGTCATACGATCTCTCACCCCCTGGAAGGGCACAGATGTTTTTTTTCCAGGCTTAGGCAATTGTTCTTTTGGCTTACAAAAATAGCTAGGAAGTGAACTTCCGCTGATAGGCAAATAGGTAAGGAATTGGAAAATGCAGTAAGGAAAACTTGGCTTCTTTTGGTATGTCCACCATACATGAACTACATCACCCCCATGGCCACAGCCCCAAAAACAGTGGTCACTGTAGGACGGAACAGCATGGGCAATGCGGATAGGGACCCAATACCAACATAAAAGCACCTTATATGCCGCCTCCAAGGTGGCTGTTTGGAATGAGCATTTGGCCAAAAAATGGGCAGGCCCCGCTCCAGTCTGCTGAGTCTCCTTCCCACTGAGCTACATAGATGAGAAGAGTGGAGAAGGGACGGTTATTCAGAGAAGCATAGAGGGCTGGAATGGGGCCTTGGGATCCCGGAGAGTGCTGGCATGTGTGTTCAAATTTAGTCTTTTGGAATGGTTACGTGGAGGTTCTACACAGAGGGGCAAGCCAATGCTGAAATTTTCGGTAGCAGAAGAATTCCGTCTCTGGTATGTCATGGGACTCCCGCAAGGAGGGGAACAATCTGGCGGTTAGAAAGTGTTGGACATGTGTGAACCTGTTAGTACCCCACCAGGAGACCGCCTGTGGGTGGTCCAAGCCTGAGGGAAAGAGAGATTTATTGGTGATGGGGAGCAAGGGTGAAAAAAGGTGACATGAGGCCAGTTGAGTACTGCACGGAATCCCAGACTTGTAGGCTGTGATGCATAAGCGGACTCGGTAACGCTGGGCAAAGATTATGAGGGAGCCAGAGGGGGGATGGCATGGTGACGGGAGAGCAATTGGGCAGTTCCAAGGGCACCCACAGCGAAACATCTACAAGGCATGAAGCAGAGCTAATTGGCCAATCTGGGTGGTTAGACAGTATTTAGCGATGTTCAGACCCCCCCTGTAGCCGATGCATAAATTGGTCCCTCTGGAGATCCTAAAACGTATGTTAGCCCAGATGAATCTCAAGATTCTATTCTGGAGCAGACATAGAAAATGCGACAGAAGTAATATTACATTTTGGGCAAAATGATAATTTTTACTGAGTTAATCCTGCCTTTCCAGGACAAGTGCGAGAACTGCCATAAGCCACACTAAGGAGTGAAGCAATAGATAGTAATTAGATGTGAATAAGGAGGAACAGAAAAGGGGCAGCCGAATATCAAGGTAATCAATATCGGAGGATGCCCATTAGAAGGGAAAGTGGGCCTATAAGCGAGTAAGCAGGTCCGGTATGGAGGTGACATTAAGGGCAACCGTTTTGTCTAAGTTGACACATAGGTTCGAGATCGATGAGAATTGAGGTAGAATCTGCTGCAGATTGGGAAGGGTGGTAAAGGAGTTGGTCAGAGTCAAAAGGGTGTCATCTGCAAAGAGGTAGCTTTATTTTTTAAGCCTTGCATTCTGGTGGGTAAGTATGGGCTGATGACTGTCTTCTGCCTTTCCCCAAGATAGCTTCTGTCCCCTTGCCAACGTCATACGTATGATTGATGCATGTGCAGTGGCTATCAGGTTGGGAGGCTGAGTAGCTCTTGTTGCAAAGCAACAGCGGCCGAGTTCTTTCCGCAGTGCTGACTCTTTTAAATGGCAACAGATCCCCCCCCATGTGAATGGGTATCGGATACATTGTACCCTTTAAAAAAAAAAAAATACGTGAAATGAAAAAAAAAAAAAAACGAGCCGGTTTTTTAAAAGTTCTTTAATAAAAAAAATAGCTCTGAGCCGTCTTCTCCCGTCGCTGTCCTCTCCCACCACCGTCTCTCCCGGTGCCGTCTCTTTCTGTTGCTGTTTCCTCCCCGAGCTGTCTTCTTGTGTTATCTTCTCCCACTGCTGTTTTCTTCCTCGCCGCCAGATACCTGCTAAAAAAGAAAAAAAAAAAGCCGCTCTTCTTCTGTGGCTATCTTCCTCGGTTATATTGTTGCCGGCTGTCTGGCATCTCTTGTATAGCCATGAGGCCAGGGGCGGATCCAGGGGCAGTTGCCCCCCCGAGATATTAGTTGCGGGTGCGGCAGGCCAGTCAGTGGGTGAGTGAGTGGACGGCTGGGTGAGCGGGTGGCTTCAGCTCGGCGGGTGGGTGAGTGAGCGGGCGGCTCTGCGGGCAGGGGAGTGAGCGGGTGGACAGGCGGCTCAGTGGGTGAGAGGGCGGGGGAGCAGAGAGATGACACCATCTCTCACAGCCTGGCACCTGCCTTGCATCACTGCAGTTCTGCCCTCACTGTGCAGGCAGCCGTGGGCAGCAGAGAGATTACATCATCTCTCTGCTGCCTGACTTCACTCTGGGACACAGGAAGTGACAATTGTAGCAGGCAAGTGACAATCTGCATCTGGTGACAGGCGACGTGGCAAGTGACAATTCGCAACGTGTGGTAAGTGACAATCTGCAACTTGTGGCAAGTGACAATCCGCCACATGTGGCAGGCGACGTAGCAAGTGACAATCCACAAAGTGTGGCAAGTTACATAGTAGATGAGGTTGAAAAAAAGACACAAGTCCAACCTATGTGTGTGGTTATATGTCAATATTACATTGTATATCCCTGTATGTTGCGACGTGGCAAGTGACAATTTGCAACGTGTGGTAAGTGACAATCTGCAACTTGTGGCAAGTGACAATCCGCCACATGTGGCAGGCGACGTAGCAAGTGACAATCCGCAAAGTGTGGCAAGTTACATAGTAGATGAGGTTGAAAAAAGACACAAGTCCAACCTATGTGTGTGGTTATATGTCAATATTACATTGTATATCCCTGTATGTTGCGGTCGTTCAGGTGCTTATCTAATAGTTTCTTGAAACTATCAATGCCCCTGTTGAGACCACCGTCTGTGGAAGGGAATCCCACATCCTTGCCACTCTTACAGTAAAGAACCCTCTACGTAGTTTAAGGTTAAACCTCTTTTCTTCTAATTTTAATGGGTGGCCACGAGTCTTGTTAAACTCCCTTCTGCGAAAATTTTTTATCCCTATTGTGGGGTCACCAGTATAGTATATGTATATTGAAATCATATCCCCGCTCAAGCGTCTCTTCTCCAGAGAGAATAAGTTCAGTGCTCGCAATCTTTCCTCATAACCAATATCCTCCAGACCCTTTTTTAGCTTTTTTGCCCTTCTTTGTACTCGCTCCAGTTCCAGCACATCCTTCCTGAGGACTGGTGCCCAGAACTGGACAGCATACTCCCGGTGCGGCTGGACCAGAGTTTTATAGAGCGGGAGAATTATCATTTTATCTCTGGAGTTGATCCCCTATTTAATGCATGCCAATATTCTGTTTGCTTTGTTAGCACCAGCTTGGCATTGCATGCCATTGCTGAGCCTATCATCTACTAGGACCCCCAGGTCCTTTTCCATCCTAGATTCCCCCAGAGGTTCTGCCCCCAGTGAGTAGATTGCATTCATATTTTTGCCACCCAAATGCATTATTTTACATTTCTCTACATTAAACCTTATTTGCCATGTACTTGCCCACCCCATTAATTTGTTAAAATCTTCTTGAAAGGTTTCTGCGGAGAAGTTTATGCCCTGCTTAGCTAAGTATCGTCTGCAAATACAGAGATTGAGCTGTTTATCCCATTCTCCAGGTCGTTCATGAATGAATTAAATAGGATTGGTCCTGGGGGACCCCGCTTTCCACACCAGACCACTCCGAGTACTCCACATTTATCACCACCCTCTGAACTCGCCCTTGTAGCCACTTTTCAATCCATGTACTTACCCTATGGTCCATGCCAACTGACCCTACTTTGTACAGTAAACATTTATGGGGAGCTGTATCAAATGCTTTTGCAAAATCCAGATACACCACGTCTACGGCCTTCCTTTATCTAGATGGCAGCTCACCTCCTCATAGAAGGGTGGCAAGAACGATTCTTCATGAATCCATGCTGATTACTGCTAATGATACTGTTGTCATTACTAAAATCTTGTATATAGTCCCTTATCATCCCCTCCTGGTCTGTAATTCACAGGGATGTATCTTGGCCCTTTTTTAAATATTGGTGCTACATTGGCTTTTCTCCAATCAGCTGGTACCATTCCAGTCAGTAGACTGTTCATAAGAATTAGGAACAATGGTCTGGCAATTACTTGACTGAGTTCCTTAAGGACCCTCGGGTGCAAGCCATCTGGTCCCGGTGACTTATTAATGTCAAGTTTTTCTAGTCTATTTCTAATTCTGTCCTCTGTTAGCCATGAGGGTTCTTCCTGTGATGTGTCATGAGGATAAACATTGCAGTTTTGGTTACTGAAGCCCCCCGATTCCCTTGTTTCCCTCCATCATTATGGGACCAATATGATCTGACCTCCCTTTCTTACTATTTATGTACTTAAAGAATTTATTGGGATTTTTTTACTCTCCTCCGCTATATGCCTTTCGTGTTCTATCTTAGCTGCCCTGATTGCACCCTTACATTTCTTGTTGCGTTCTTTGTAAAGTTGGAATGCTGATGATCCCTCAGCCTTGTATTTTTTGAAGGCCTTCTCCTTTGCTTTTATATGCATTTTTTATGTTGGAGTTAATCCACCCAGGACTTTTATTAGCTCTTTTAAATGTATTTCCCTTTGGGATGCACTGGCTAATGTCCTTATTTAATATACTCTTAAAGCATACCCATTTTTCCGCCGTGTTCTTTGTTCCTAAGATTTCATCCCAATTATTATCTTCTAACAAGGTTCGTAGTTTAGGGAAGTTGGCTCTTTTTAAATTCAGTGTCTTTGTATTCCCCTTATGTTTACTATTTGTGTGATTTATACTAAAACTAATTGACCTGTGATCAATGTTTCCTAAATTGACCCGTATTTCCACATCCGTGATCAGGTCTGTATTGTTGGTAGGGATGAGCCCGTGGTTTGAGTCGAACATTGGGTGTTCGTCCATTCGCCGAATACTGAACATTATGGGGCGTTCTTGGGAAATTTGAGCGCCTGCGGAACGCGCCATATTGAACGCCGATACCTTCAATGCACTGCGAGATCGCAGTGCATTGACGGCCGCTGATTGGCCAAAGCATGCACCTGACCTGCATGCTTTGGCCAATCACAGCGCGCTCTGTTGTGAGAGCCATGATTGGCCAAAGCCAGATCCCACCCCCCCCCATGTGAATGGGTATCGGGTACATTGTACCCCTACATATTCACCAAAAAAAAGTGTCAAAGTGGTAAAAATGACAGGAGACCATTTGGGACAAGTCCTTTATTAAAGTCTCCTGCGATATCCGTTCATCTTCGATCCCAGCGCTGGCGGACCGAGAAAAAAAATAAATAAACCAAACGGGTGACCCCGCCCCCTCTAACATTACGCGATATCACATGATGTCAGAAGGGGGCAGGGATCACCCGTTTATGTCACCAAGTGGCTCCGCCCTCAACTATATAACAGCTGTCATTGGAAAAAGCCTGCAGTCAGCGGGACGCCTCCCATCGAGGCAGAGTTTTTTTTCCAGTTTCTTTTTTTTTTTTCAGGTCGTCAGATGCTGTCATCGAAGATGGAGTTACATTGCGGAACACTTTTTTTTTTAATAAAATACTTTTTTCGGTGAATGTGTAGGGGTACAATGTACCCGATACCCATTCACATGGGGGGCCGGGATCTGGGGTCCCCTTGTTAAAGGGGGCTTCCAGATTCCGATAAGCCCCCCACCAGCAGAGCCCCACAACCACCGGGCAAGGGTTGTGTGGGGATGAGGCCCTTGTCCCCATCAACATGGGAACAAAGTGCTTTGGGGGGACCACAAAGCATCCTTCCCATGTTGAGGGCATGTGGCCTGGTACAGTTCAGGAGGGGGAGGCGCTCTCTCATCCCCCCTTTTCCTGCGGCCTACCAGGTTGCTTGCTCAGATAAGGGTCTGGTATGGATTTTGGGGGGGATCCCTAAGCCAATTTTGGCTCCGGGTTCCCCTTAAAATCAATACCAGATCTGAAGGGCCTGGTATGGATTTGGGGGGGGGCCCCTATGCCATTTTTTTTTTTTAATTCTGGCACAGGGTTCCCCTTAATATCCATACCAGACCTAAAGGGCCTGGTATGGATTTTGGGGGGATCCCTATGACATTTTTTTATTTGTATTTTGACGCAGGGTTCCCCTTTATATCTATGCCAGATCCAAAGGGCCTGGTAATGGACTGGGGGGGGGAACCCATGCCGTTTTTTTCAATTATTTTTATCTATATTGCAGGGATCTGACAATACATTACAGCCGCGAGCAGTTTTACCCCCTTCAGCCCCGGAATATTTTACCCCCTTCCTGACCAGAGCACTTTTTGCGATTCGGCACTGCGTCGCTTTAACTGACAATTGCGCGGTCGTGCGACATTGCACCCAAACAAAATTGACATCCTTTTTTTCCCACAAATAGAGCTTTCTTTTGGTGGTATTTGATCACCTCTGTGGTTTTTATTTTTTACGCTATAAACAATAAAAGAGTGTCAGTTTTTTTTAAAAAAAGCTATATTTTTTACTTTTTGCTATAATCAATATCCCCCAAAAATATATAAAAAAATTTATTTTATCCTCAGTTTAGGCCGATATGTATTCTTCTACATATTTTTGGTAAAAAATTGCAATAAGCATATATTGATTGGTTTGCGCAAAAGTTATAGTGTCTACAAAATAGGGGATAGTTTTATGGCATTTTTGTTATTTTTTTTTATTATTAGTAACGGGCGGCGATCTGTGAATTTTATTGTGACTGTGACATTATGGCGGACACATCGGACACTTTTGGCACTATTTTGGGACCATTGTCATTTATACAGCGATCAGTGTTATAAAAATACACTGATTACTGTGTAAATGACACTGGCAGGGAAGGGGTGAAGTGTGTCCTAGGGAGTGATTCTAACTGGGGGGGATGGGCTTTCCACTCACATGACAGCGATCACTGCTCTTGATGACAGGGAGCAGTGATCTCTGTCATGTCACAAGGCAGAACGGGGAAATGCCTTGTTTACATAGGCATCTCCCCGTTCTGCGGCTCCGTGACACGATCGCAGGCAGACATCGAGTCCGTGGGTCCCGCAGGCACGTCACGCTGTAAGGAGGGGCTCTCTTGGAACCTTGATTTAAGGGGGCTCTCTGGGGACCCTGATGCAAGGGGGAGGCTCTCTGGAGACCCTGTTGTGAGGAGGGGCTCTCTGGGGACCCTAGTGTAAGGGGGAGGCTCTCTGTGGACCCTGATGCAAGGGGGAGGCTCTCAGAGGACCCTGATGTAAGGAGGAGGCTCTCGGGGGACCCTGATGTAAGGGGGAGGCTCTCTGGGGACCCTGGTGTAAGGGGGAGGCTCTCTGGGGACCCTGATACAAGGGGGAGGCTCTTTGGGGACCCTGATATAAGAGGGAGGCTCTCTTGGGACCTTGATGTAAGGGGGAGGCTCTCTGGGGATCCTGATTTAATGAGGGGGGCTCTCTGGGGACCTTGATTTAAGGGGGCTCTCTGGGGACCCTGATGTAATAAGGGGGCTCTGGGGACCCTGATGCAAGGGGAAGGCTCTCTGGGGACCCTGATGCAAGGGGGAGGCTCTCTGGGGACCCTGATGCAAGGGGGAGGCTCTCTGGGGACTCTGATGCAAGGGGAAGGCTCTCTGGGGACCCTCATGTAAGAGGGAGGCTCTCTGGGGACCCTGTTGTAAGGAGGGGCTCTCTTGGGACCCTGATGTAAGGGGAGGCTCTCTGGGACCCTGATGTAAGGGGGGCTCTCTGAGGACTCTGATGTAAGGGGGGTTCTCTAGGGACCCTGATGTAAGGGGGAGGCTCTCTGGGGACCTTGATATAAGGGGGGGGGGCTCTATGGGGACCCTGATATAATGATAATATATATATTATATAATGTAATTTACAATGCTGTGAAAAAGTTTTTACCCCCTTTCTGATTTTTTTGCATATTTGTCACACTTAAATGACTCAGATCATCAAACAAATGTTATTATTACACAAAGATAACCCGAGTAAATACAAAATGCAGTTTTTAAATGATGGTTTCATTTATTAAGGCAAAAAAGCTGTCCAAACCTGCCTGGTTTTATGTGAAAAAGTAATTGCCCCCTAAACCTAAAAACTGGTTGTGCCACCCTTGGCGGCAACAACTGCAATCAAGTGTTTGCAATAACTGGCAATGAGTCTTTCACATTGCTGTGGAGCAATTTTGGCCCACTCTTCTTTGCAGAATTGTTTTAATTCAGCCACATTGGAGGGTTTTCCAGCATAAACGGCCTGTGTAAGGTCATGATACAGCATCTCAATTGGATTTAAGTCCGAGCTTTGACTAGGCCACTCCAAAACCTAAATTTTGCTTTGTTTGAACCATTTGGAGGTGGACTTGCTGTTCGGATCATTGTCCTGCTGCATAACCCAAGTGCACTTGACCTTGAGGTCACGAACTGATGGCCGGATATTCTCCTTTAGGATTTTTTGGTAGAGCTAGGAATTCATGGTTCCGGTAATTATGGTAAGTCGTCTAGGTCCTGAAGCTACAAAGCAGCCCTAGACCATCAAGCTACCACCACCATGTCTGACTGTTGGTATGATGTTCTTGTTATGAAATGCTGTATTATTTTTATCCCAGATGACGCACACCTTCCAAAAAGTTACATTTTTGTCTCAGTCCACAGAATATTTGTCTAAAAGTCTTGGGGATAATCAAGATGTTTTTTGGTGATTTGTGTTCTTTTTCATCAGCAGTGGTTTTGTCTTGGAACTCTCCCTTGGATGCCATTTTTGCTCAGTCTCTTTCTTATTGTTGAATCATGAACACTGATCTTACCTGAGGCAAGTGAGGCCTGCAATTCTTTAGATGTTGTTCTGGGTTCTTTTATGACCTCCTGGATGAGTCGTCGTCATGCTCTTGGAGTAATGTTTGTAGGCCAGCCACTCCTGAGAAGGTTCACAACTGTTCCAAGTTATCTCCATTTGTGGATAATGGCTCTCCCCGTGGTTCACTGGAGTGCCAAAGCCTTAGAAATGGCTTTGAAATCCTTCCTAGACTGATACATGTACATTACTTTGTTTCTAATCTGTTCTTTATTTTTATTAGATTGTGGCATGATGTGTGGCCTTTTGTGATCTGTTAGTGTGCTTCACCTTGTCAGACAGCTTCTATTTATATTCTTGATTCAACAGGTCTGGCAGTAATCAGGCCTGGGTGTGGTAAGCAGGGCTGGACTGGGACAAAAATTTGGCCCTGGACTTCATCCAGAATGGCCCACTTTAATTTTTCAAACATGCACAAAAACAGTATCCTGTGCACTTGCGCGAGAGTGACGTCATCACGGCCCAACTATCCACACAGCAGAAGCACGTAAAGCCAGAAGGAAGACCGGGTGAAGGGGGAAGCCCCCAGCAGCAGTGACAGCACACTGCTGGAGGGCTTCGCTTCTCTGGGTAGTGTGATCCCACTTGCTTCCACCTTTCACAAGTGGGATCACACTATCCAGAGTTTTCTTTTCTTGCACTGGGACACTTTACTCTTACTGCTTTGATTGCATATTTTGCACAGTTTTTTTTTCTCTGCACATTCGAAGAGACAAATTTGCACATTTTTTTGCACTTTAATACCATGGACATAGTTTGGATATAATGGTTTTAATTATAAGTATGGTTTATATATGAATTTTTTGCTGAAAATATTTTATGCACTTATTTTTTTTTGCACATTTCAATATTAATTGACACTTTAATGAATAGGGATGAGCCGAACACTCCCCAGTTTGGTTCGCGGCAGAACATGCGAACAGATCAAAAATTCATGCGAACACGCAAACCCCGTTAAAGTCTTTGGGACGCGGATGTGAAAATCAAAAGTGCTAATTTTAAAGGCTCATATGCAAGTTATTGTCATATAAAGTGTTTGGGGGACCTGGGTCCTGCCCCAGGGGACATGTATCGATGCAAAAAAAAAAGGTTCTAAAAACAGCCGTTTTTTTGGGAGCAGTGATTTTATTAATGCTTAAAGTGAAACAATAAAAGTGTAATATTCCTTTAAATATCATGCCTGGGGGGTGTCTATAGTATGCCTGTAAAGTGGCGCATTTTTCCCATGTTTAGAACAGTCCCAGCACAAAATGACATTTGTAAAGGAAAAAAAGTCATTTAAAACTGCTTGCGGCTGTAATGTAATTTTGCGCCCCCCCCCCGGTCTGGTATTGATACTAAGGGGAACCCCACACCCAAATAAATACGCTTTTTGGATAATATAGGGCAGGGTTGTCACCCCTGTTGCTGTCTGTGCCCCTGTTCAGAAGATTTCACCTCTTTCTTTCCCAATGACAATTGGATTTTTAAAATTTTGGGTTATTAGGGAAACAAGGATTGGTGATAAAGCATCAGTGGAGACACCTTTTTTCCCATATTAACTCTTACAGGAGAGAATTTCCCTTCCTAGGGGTAGATTTACTTTTACTTCCTGTTGTCTCCCTCCGTTTGTAAGTAGGAGTCGTTTGTAAGTCTGATGTTTGAAAATAGGGGACCGCTTGTATATACTATACAGCCTGCCCTATACACTCTATAGGGCCTTAGGTGTTGGTGGTACCAGAACACTGTAAGCCCTCACAGTTACTCTTGGTGGGTACTGGAACGGGCCCTGCTATGAAATATTATATCAAGAATTGTAATTACATCCCCCTGTTAAACAGGGGCAGAAAAATTGTGCCTTAGGCGGTGGTGGTGGTGGCACAACACTGTGAAACCTCACAGATACTATTGTTAAAAGCAGAAATGGGCCCTGCTGTGAAATATTAGATCAAAAATTGTAATTACAATACAGTGCAGCCGTAGTGCAGTTGCTACTACTTTTCTGGTGGTGTACACAGTACACAATACAGTGTAGTGCGGTGTTGCAAAACAAAATATACATCATGTCCAGAAGGTCACCAAGGAGAGGCAGATGCTCACAGGCCACTAAAAGAGGGCAAGCAGGCTCTGAGTCTACAGTCAACCGTGCTGGTCATGGACATGGTGCATCCTCTGCCGGTGACCGCGGGGCACACTTGTCCTTTTATTCTGCTGCTGGCCGTGTTATTGAGCCAGAACATGCGGAAGAGTTGGTGGAGTGGATAACAAAGCCATCCTCATCCTCCTCATCCTCTGTCACCCAGGCTCAGAGTAGTTTTCCTTCCTATGCAGCTGCCAAAGCGGCCTATTCCACCGGCTCCTTGTCCACAGTCACTCCTTCCGTAGCCCCACCATCATGCACGGAGGAGTCCCCTGAACTATTCGACCACAGTGTCAAGTACATGCTGCTTGAGGATGCGCAGTGATTTGAAGATTCCAATGTTGGTTCCCAGGTTGAGGAAGGGAGTAACGTCAGCCTAGAGAGAGGGGGTGCCCAAGAAGGACAAGAAACTGGCAGTCATGTTCCCCCAGCTGCAGCATAGTGCCAAGCCTTAGGTGTTGGTGGTACCAGAACACTGTAAGCCCTCACAGTTACTCTTGGTGGGCGCTGGAATGGGCCCTGCTGTGAAATATTATATCAAGAATTGTAATTACATCCCCCTGTTAAACAGGTGCAGAAAAATTGGGCCTTAGGCGGTGGTGGTGGTGGCACAACACTGTAAAACCTCACAGATACTATTGTTGAGAGCAGAAATGGGCCCTGCTGTGAAATATTAGATCAAAAATTGTAATTACAATACAGTGCAGCCGTAGTGCAGTTGCTACTACTTTTCTGGTAGTCTACACAGTACACAATACAGTGTAGTGCGGTGTTGCAAAACAAAATATACATCATGTCCAGAAGGCCACCAAGGAGAGGCAAACGCTCACAGGCCACTAAAAGAGGGCAAGCAGGCTCTGAGTCTACAGTCAACAGTGCTGGTCATGGACATGGTGCATCCTCTGCCGGTGACCGTGGGGCACACTTGTCCTTTTATTCTGCTGCTGGCCGTGTTATTGAGCCAGAACATGCAGAAGAGTTGGTGTAGTGGATAACAAAGCCATCCTCATCCTCCTCATCCTCTGTCACCCAGGCTCAGAGCAGTTTTCCTTCCTATGCAGCTGCCAAAGCGGCCTATTCTACCGGCTCCTTGTCCACAGTCACTCCTGCCGTAGCCCCACCATCATGCACAGAGGAGTCCCCGAACTATTCGACCACAGTGTCAGGTACATGCTGCTGGAGGATGCGCAGCAATTTGAAGGCTCCAATGTTGGTTCCCAGGTTGAGGAAGGGAGTAACGTCAGCCTAGAGAGAGGGGGTGCCCAAGAAGGACAAGAAACTGGCAGTCATGTTCCCCCAGCTGCAGCATAGTGCCAAGTTTGCTCCAGTGACGAGGAGGGAGGGGATGATGAGGTCACTGACTCTACTTGGGTGCCTGATAGAATAGAGGAGGAGGAGGAGGCACAACTCCAATGAGGCAGGATGTCCTCTAGGGGGCAGCTTAAGGGCAGCCACCCTACTGCATCACACCGCAAAGCTCCGCAGGTGCAGGGCGCTGCTGACTCCCCTCTGATTTTGAAAAGTTCCTTGGTGCAGGCCTTTTTGAACACGTGTGCAGCAGATCGCACCATTGCTGTTTGCAACCTATGTCTGAAGCGGATCAAGCGTGGCCACAACAGCAGCTGCTTGGGCACCACATGCTTGACCAGACATATGACGACCTCCCATGCAGTCTTTTTCCCGTATACTATATTTGAGATTTAAATACCCATCAGATATGATTTGGGTTAAATGAGAGTTCTTTGACCATGAGTGAAAGCTTTAACACAATAACAACATTTATTGGTGAGTAGTTAAAAGTCTATCTAATACACAACCATCTATCTATAGTCTACACCAAGGAAGAAAATATTAGGTTAAAATAAGAGAATTACATGAAGGAATAGAGTATATTCCTGAATAGGGATGAGCTTCGAGTTCGAGTCGAACCCAAGTTTGACTCAAACATCGCCTGTTCGATTGTTCGTCGAATTGCGAACGTTATGGGCCGTTCGCACCAAATTCGAGTGCCGCGTCACGGCCCATAATTCACTGCGGCATCGCAGTGCATTGCTGTCTGATGATTGGCCAAGCATGCACTATGACCCGCATGCTTGGCCAATCACAGAGCCATCTGTACAGAGAGCCGTAATCGGCCAAAGCCAGGGTGGCTTTGGCCAATTATGGCTCAGGGGGTTTAGTACACGCCCCACACTATATAAGGCCGCCTGCGTGGCGGCCTTGTGTAGTGTGTTGCGGCGGCGAGAGATAGACAGAGAGACAGTGTCATTTGATCTAAGTTAGAGTAGGCAGGTGAGTCAGTTAGCTGCACTTACAGTGTATTATATATATATATATATATATATATATATATATATATATATATATATATATATATATATGTATATATATATATATATATACATACACATCCTAGGTATTGTGTGTGTGTGTATATATATATATATATATATATATATATATATATATATATATATATATATATATATATATATATACACACACACACACACTGTATTCAGTTTAGCTAGATCCGTTCCTGTAATTCTCTTCCTAATATACTGACAGGCAGGCAGGCAGATGTTTTTACAGTATTTACAGTTAGTGTACTGTGTCCTTTGCACAGTATGCACATAAAGCTACCTGAAGAAAATTGCTGGTGTTCTTCTGATCCTATTAGTACCGCAGGCAGCTGCAGTATTTACAGTTAGTGTACTGTGTCCTTTGCACAGTGTGCACCTAAAGCTACCTGAAGACAATTGCTGGTGTTCTGATCCTATTAATACCACAGGCAGGCAGCTGCAGTATTTACAGTTAGTGTACTGTGTCCTTTGCACAGTGTGCACCTAAAGCTACCTGAAGACAATTGCTGGTGTTCTGATCCTATTAATACCACAGGCAGGCAGCTGCAGTATTTACAGTTAGTGTACTGTTCCCTCTGCACAGTGTGCACCTAAAGCTACCTGAAGACAATTGCTGGTGTTCTGATCCTATTAATACCACAGGCAGGCAGCTGCAGTATTTACAGTTACTGTACCATGTCCTCTGCACAGTGTGCACTTAAAGTTACCTGAAGACAATTGCTGGTGTTCTGATCCTATTAATACCACAGGCAGGCAGCTGCAGTATTTACAGTTAGTGTACTGTGTCCTCTGCACGGTGTGCACCTAAAGCTACCTGAAGAC
Source organism: Lithobates clamitans (assembly GCA_037952925.1). Lineage (NCBI taxonomy): Eukaryota > Metazoa > Chordata > Amphibia > Anura > Ranidae > Lithobates > Lithobates clamitans. Next base: position 2,537,794 of record JBBGZY010002143.1, read on the forward strand.
AATTGCTGGTGTTCTGATCCTATTAATACCACAGGCAGGCAGCTGCAGTATTTACAGTTAGTGTACTGTGCCCTCTGCACAGTGTGCACCTAAAGCTACTTGAAGACAATTGTTGGTGTTCTGATCCTATTAATACCACAGGCAGGCAGCTGCAGTATTTACAGTTAGTGTACCGTGTCCTCTGCACAGTGTGCACCTATTAATACCACAGGCAGGCAGCTGCAGTATTTAGAGTTAGTGTACTGTGTCCTCTGCACAGTGTGCACCTAAAGCTACCTGTAGACAATTGCTGTTGTTCTGATCCTATTAATACCGCAGGCAGCTGCAGTATTTACAGTTAGTGTACTGTGTCCTCTGCACGGTGTGCACCTTAAGCTACCTGAAGACAATTGCCGGTGTTCCTCTGATCCTATTATTACCACAGGCAGGCAGCTGCAGTATTTACAGTTAGTGTACTGTGTCCTCTGCACAGTGTGCACCTAAAGTTACCTGAAGACAATTGCTGGTGTTCTGATCCTATTAATACCACAGGCAGGCAGCTGCAGTATTTACAGTTAGTGTACTGTGTCCCCTGCATCGTGTGCACCTAAAGCTACCTGAAGACAATTGCTGGTGTTCTGATCCTTTTAATACCACAGGCAGGCAGCTGCAGTATTTACAGTTAGTTTACTGTGTCCTCTGCACAGTGTGCACCTAAAGCCACCTGAAGACAATTGCTGGTGTTCTGATCCTATTAATACCACAGGCAGTATTTACACTTAGTGTACTGTGTCCTTTGCACAGTGTGCACCTAAAGCTACCTGAAGATAATTGCTGGTGTTCTGATCCTATTAATACCACAGGCAGGCAGCCGCAGTATTTACAGTTAGTGTACTGTGTCCTCTGCACAGTGTGCACCTAAAGCTACCTGAAGACAATTGCTGGTTTTCTGATCCTATTAATACCACATCAGCTAGAGATCTTGGAGTTTCGGGGGCGGGACCGGAAACGGATGATGGAGTGAGCTGGTGAGGAGAGTATGTGTGTGTGCGCCTCCACCTCACTCCCACAATATGGGTGAGAACCTGCTACGGCCCTGACTCCGACCCTGATGGTGCAAATAGAGCAAGGATTAAGCAGACAGTACCTATCTGGTGGTATATCCTGAGCCCGGCACTGATCTCCGCGGACCACCGTGCGGACCCCCATGCTTGACTGCTGCCCCCGAACCCTCGTACCTCGCTGCCGCCCGCGACCTGTGTCAACATCCTGGTGTGAGCGGTGCGGTGCGCTGCGTCCCCCGCTGCCCTCGGAAGTCCTCGCAAATCCCTCGGAGGACCAGAGAGATCCCGAAAGGAAGTCAGGTGGTGGCGCGCTCTCGCGGGAACACGGGCGGGAGTACGAGTGAGAAGCGAGGAGTGTTTCCTCGACAGCCCCAGGAGTGTCAGCAACGGGAGCCCTGAGAAGAGAATCTGCATTCTAGACTGAGTAGCGGTGGTGACCGAGCCCCCCCGAAGCTGCGGTGCCCAAACAAGCCACGGAGCCTGGGTGAGTGAGCGGTCACCGTATTTGAAGCTGAACTAAACTGACTTGTTTATTAGACAGTGGAGGGAGAGGGCTACTTGAGACTGACGAGAGGTTGTATACACAATGCCATTTAACTGAGGGGGATCCACAAGTACTGTTTGGACTTTACCTGGGCTGAACAGGGTTGCCAGAGGGGATTTTTTTTTTTTTTCTTTCTTTTGAGGTTGGAGAAAGGTGTTCCTTATAAATGACTTACTGAAAGCTACTTCTCTAACAAAGAAGAGGAAAGAAAAGGAAAGGATCTCCCTTATTTAAAAAAAAAGGAAAAGAAAAAATTTTTGTTCTTTTTTTTTCTTTTTTTCTTTTCCTCCTCTCAAATCAAACCTATGCTAATTACCCGTTATATCCATAATTGTTATATTTTGCCTAGGAAAATAAATAAATAAATAAAGCTAAGAGAGGAAAACGGGGAAGTTATTATGTCTGCTAGGAGGAAAGGAGATGAACACGTCAGCCAGGAGAGTATGGGGGTCCAGTCCTTGCGGTCGGCTAAAGACAAAGGGATATCGTCTACAGTGGCAGGAGCAACAGCGGCAGCGGTTGCAGCAACCGCTAAACTGGAAAAAATGATTAACGTAACCGACCATACTCCAACGAAAGGGGGGCAGCTAGTACAGAGCAAGATAACAGCAGACAGAAAGAGCCAGGGGGGCCTGTTAAAGGAGCAGGAGGAGCAGGGAAAATGATGGAAACAGCTAACACCCAGAGTCAAGTTCCAGAGGGGGAGCCATCCCTGAAAGACATCCTCCTGGCAATTAACGCCTGTAAACAATCTTTGGGTGAAATGTCAGGACAGATGCAAGACATTAAAGATGAAATTGCCCTAGTACGCCATGATTTAAAAAAAACAGCGGAGAGAGTAACAGAAATAGAAGGGAGAATAAGCCTTATAGAAGATGAGCTATACCCCACGAAACAAAGAAGCAAGACCCAGGAAGAACAGTTAAATAGGCTCACGGAAAAAATGGACGAGATGGAAAATAGTCTGCGCAGAGACAATGTGAGGGTAGTGGGCCTGCCAGAGAAGAGCGAAGGTGCAGATCCAATAGGCTTTCTTGAAAAGTGGCTGATTGAAACCTACGGAAGAGAGACATTCTCGCAGAAGTTCTCTATTGAAAGAGCGCATAGAGTCCCGTTTAGGCCCCCTCAACAAGGAAATCCCCCAAGAGCCCTACTGCTGAAATTTTTAAATCATAGGGATAAAATAAACCTCTTACGCAGGGCCAGAGAAAAAGGGAACATATTTTACAATGGTGCGAGAATCTCAATATACCCTCATTTCTCCCCGGGACTGCAAAAACGTAGAGCGGAATTTTCAAAAATTAAACGTAACCTCCAAGGGTATGATGTAACATATGCGCTTCTTTATCTTGCCAGACTACGTGTGAATGCACTTGGAGGAAGTCAGATTTTTGACTCCCCCGAGAAGGCACTGACATGGTTGGAGGAAAAGAAGGACCAGTTACCACTGAAATAAAAAGGGAGTAGAGCAGAAAGAGAATAGAATAGGGGAATAAATATATACATGTAAATATAAGTTATATATAATAAAATCGAAACCATCATGGGGGAGGGGAGTGAGGTGGGGTATACACATGGTTGGATTGAATCAGAAAATAAGTTTGAACGTGAATGGAGGAAGGGTGGAAAGGGTGGAGGGTAAGAGTAAGGAAGATAGGGGTGTGTGTAGAGTTGGTTTTGGAATAAAGGGAGGGTATGGGACGGTCACTAAAAAAGCCTCTAAGGGTAACCTAGAATGGAGCGGGGGGGTGGGGGGAGGGTTTTTGGTGGGAAGGGAGGGGGGGTGGGTGGGGGGGGGGAAGAACACAAAACAAGGGAGTATATAACGCATAAGAATGCAAGGAAACGTTTTGTACACTATTTATTACATTTGCACACAGGACGACACACCAGGCACAGCATAGTTAGGATGAGTATAGGTCAAGGAATTGAGATATGAGTGTAAAACATTTGGTTAAAGGTGGAGTTAGAGTAATTTTTAGTTATTTTATTAATAGTGATAGGAAGGGTTTGAGCACTAAAACACAAAGGGTAAATACGCTGCACAAATTAATGGGATATAATGTTTTTTGCTCTCTCTACTCTTTTAGTAAGACTGGTAAAATTTAAAATCCCCTTTTTAGTAAGGATTATACACAGTAAAAATCAGGTTAAGTGATGATGTTGAATATTGGATCATGGAACGTTAGGGGTCTGGGAACCCCTGTTAAAAGAGCAGCGATATTTGATAGTTTGGGTACATACAAAGTAAGAATAGCCTGCCTGCAGGAGACGCACCTAAAAGATACTAAAGGACATATGAGGAATAGGAGGTATAAGTATCAGTTTCACTCTGTGCATACCTCATACTCAAGAGGGGCCGCGGTTCTAATTGATGGGGAGGTGGTATTCTCCTGCAGACAGTGCGTATTAGATGAAGAAGGGCGATATATCTTCATGCATTGTACAATAGAGGGTCAAGAATGGGTACTAGCCAATATATACATCCCCCCCCCCCTTTAGAATGGAGATATTGTATGACCTCTTGAAATTCATAATGGATAAGCCAGGCCTGCCAGTTATAGTGGTTGGGGACTTGAATGTAGTTATGGATAAAACAATAGACAGATTTCCTCCAGGGAAACAGAGCCAGGGAGCACAAGAAAATCGGATGTGTCAATATCTACAAGAAGCAGGATTATCCGACATTTGGAGATTACGGAACCCAGGAACATTACAATACTCATGTTACTCGAGTTCCTACTCTACCTTATCTAGGATAGACATAGTACTGGGTAATGATCTAGCAGGGCAAGTAATACAAAATATAGTGTATCAGCCTAGAGGGGTGTCAGATCACTCTTTAATGACAGTTGAAGTAAACCCTGGAAACAAAAAAGAAGGTAGAGTATGGAAATTGAACCAGGCCTGGCTGGAAATTATGGGGGAGTCAGAAGGGATGGCATATGAGTTGGATGAATTCATAAGGTTCAACTCAGATAATGTTACAAAGGGGGTGATGTGGGATACGTTAAAGGCTTACCTGAGGGGTCTATTGATTCAGAAAGTGTCTAAAATCAAAAAAGCTTCACGGGACTGGGAGAATAAGACTAGGAGAGAGTTAATGGAGGCAGAGAAGGAGTATGTGAAAGAACCCCTACCCGAGAATCAGAAAGTGTGGGAGAAAAAACAACAAAGTTATAAAGATGCAATACTCAGGAAAGTAGAAAATAAAAGATTGTTCCAGAGACAAATTGTATATGGGGAAGGAGAAAAAGTAGGGAAGATGTTGGCCAGTATTGTTAAAAACAGTTCCCCCCCCTCCACGGTCTCAGTAATTAGAACTAAGAGAGGTGAAATATCATCCCAGAGAGAGATAATTATAGACACCTTTAAAGAATACTATATGGATTTATATAAATCCCGAGGGATCAGGGTGGGAGAGGAAATGGACTCCTTTTTTAGTAAGATAAGTATACTAGTAATTGAGGAGGCAGATAAAGAGGAACTAGAGCGACCAATCACATTGGAAGAAATCAAAAGGGCAGCAGCAGAAATGGCCAATAATAAGTCCCCGGGTCCAGATGGGCTACCAACAGAAATATATAAAAGCTACGGGGAAACACTGCTTCCGGAACTCCTTAAAGTATTTAACTGGGCGAAGGAGAGGGGGAAATTACCATCGTCAATGACGGAAGCTGTAATTATTGTATTGCATAAAGAGGGGAAGGACCCACTGGAACCAGGATCTTACAGACCTATATCCCTACTCTGCTCTGATGTTAAGATACTAGCAAAGGTCCTGGCAGGGAGGTTAAGAAAGATCATTCACAAAGTAGTTCACCAAGATCAAACAGGGTTTATTCCAAATAGAGCAACAAGTATGAACATCAGGAGAGTTTTTCTGAACCTTCAGATACCCACAGATAATACGGGCTCGAGAGCAGTTATGCAGCTTGACGTGGTAAAAGCGTTTGACAGCGTAGAATGGGAGTATATCTGGCGGGTACTAAGGGAGTTTGGGTTTGGCCCCTCCTTTATTAGCTGGGTAAAAGTACTGTATAATGATCCCAAAGCTAAAGTAAGAATTAATGGTGACTATTCATCCGAGTTCCAACTAGAAAGAGGCTCAAGGCAAGGCTGCCCCTTGTCCCCTCTAATATTTGCCCTGGCAATGGAGCCTTTAGCCATATCGATAAGGCAGAATAGGATAATAAAAGGATTCCAGAGAGCAGAGGGGGAAGAACGAATCGCATTGTATGCGGACGACGTTCTCATATTCTTAGGTGACCTGGAGGGATCCCTTAACCAGGTGTTGGAAATATTCTCAGGATTTGGAAGAGTTTCGGGCTTATCCATAAACCAGGAGAAATCGGTGTTGCTACCAATAGATCCTGTGGGAGAGAACGGCCCAGTAAGTAATATACATATGGAAATAGTAGAATCAACAAAATACTTAGGTATAAAGTTAACAAAAGATCCGGAGGAATATTTAGTTAATAACTTGACTCCCCTGCTGAGGAAATTTAAAAGCAAGATTGAAATTTGGAGAGGTTTGCCTCTGTCAGTGGCAGGGAGATGCAACCTGACTAAAATGTTGTGGCTTCCCCAGCTACTGTACGTTATGCATAACTCCCCAATATGGATAAGCCGGAGCTGGTTTAAAAAAATAGATACACTACTGAGAGATTTCATCTGGAAGGGGGGTCCCTCTAGGATAAGACTACAGACCCTACAACTGTCATCGCAAGAAGGGGGATTAGCGGTGCCTCATCCTAGGGGCTATTTTTTGGCGGCACAGATGCAGCAGCTGGTGAGAAGCTCCGGTCCTAACGGCCACAATAGGAGAGAACTGATGATTATGGGAGCACCCCATGGGACAGTGACGGAAGTACTTGAGGCGAACTCCTTTTTGCATAAACCCCCAACGATAAAGTTGATGAAAAAAGTATGGAACACTATCAAGGCCATGAAGCGAATGGGAGGGCTGATGAAATGTACCCCACTGTGGAATAATAGGAACTTAGAGGAATTAAAAGAAATAGGGAAAATAAAATCATGGGAAACGAGAGGGATAAATAAATTATCCCAGCTGTACAATCAAAATACCTTAAAAACATTTGGATCACTCAAGGAGGAATTTGGTATTCCAAACCAATCATATTTTAGTTACCAACAAATCAAACATGCCTTGAGCAGACAGTTTGGAGAACAAGGGCCAGTTTGGAACAGGGCTACTATATTTCAAAAATTAGATATGCAGGGTGGATATGGGGGGTCCATAGCCGAAATGTACTCAGATATATGTAAAAGCATTATAGAGACTCCAGGAAAATTGAAATGTAGAACTAAATGGGAAGAAGATCTGGGACTAATATCAGATGAACAATGGAAAGAGATATTGGCGGGAGGTCACCAGGTTTCAGTCTCACCAGCTCAGAAAGTTTCACAACTAATGCTACTACATAGGACATACTACACTCCTAAAAGGTTATTCAGGTTTGGAGGGAGGAATGATGACAAATGCCCTAGATGTCAGGAATCGGGGGATCTAATTCACATGTTATGGAAATGCCCGAAGCTATTTCGCTATTGGAATGAAGTGGTGGAAACGTTAAATAAGATCCTCGCATTAGAACTTAAAATAGAGCCAAAACTATGCATCTTGGGGGTAGAGGGAAATATAAGAAGAGGAAATTTTAAAATTAAAATAGTGAGAAGATGCCTATTCCAAGCAAGGAAGTTAATAGCTTTAAGATGGCAGGCAAGATCCCCCCCCACGAAGGAAGAATGGATTAAAACGGTAATAGAAACAATGTGGAAGGAAAAAGTAGTATACACGAAGAGAAAGAACCTGAAAGAATTTAAAAGATTATGGAATCCTTGGCTAGAAGAATTGGGATACCCAATGTGAGGAAAAGATAAGAGAAGCAGCCTTTTGGTAGCTAAATTAAGTAAGAAATAGTGAGGCATGCTTAGGGGAGGGGGGAGGGAAGGGGGGATAGGGTGGGAGGAGGGCGGGAAAAATACAGGAGGAGAAAATAATTAGAGTATACCCTTTTTGCGATAGCAATATGTGTTTATTAATGTATGTATAGTAGATATGTTCAAAATTGGTATGCTTGTTTTTTAAATTTTTGTATAATGTGGAAAAAAAAAAGGAAAATCAATAAAGATTATGGAAATTAAAAAAAAAACAAATAATGCAGCTGCTGACTTTTAATCGGACACTTACCTGCCCCAGGGTCAAGTGATGCGGGGGATCGAAGCCCCGCTCGTCCCCCCCTCCCCTCGGCGGCGCCGGCATTTTAACTGTGGGCGCCCGGCTGTGGCTTCACAGCCGGGCACCCACTGCGCATGCGCGAGCCGCGTGTTGTCACTGGCCCCCCAATCATCTGGGACCAGTCACGTGTCCCAGATGATTGACAAGAGGGAGGGTGGAGATGCGATCTCCCTTCCTGCGCCAAGGGAAGTGACGTCAGGAGCCCAGGCACCGAAGGAGGCAGACTACGAGGGACCCCCTAGCAACAGGCATTTAGAGGTGAGTAAAAAAAAAAATTTTCTCCAAATGTTTTTTTTTTAAATTTTTTAAACACATTACTAATTTTTTTTTTTTTGGGTTGGAACTCCACTTTAACAACAAACCTACAGTCCCTGTCTTGTTTGCACCGCCTGTATACTGCTGTTCAGGGTATATAGGGCCTGGGGGCCCCATGCCTTTCCTTTTTTTAATTTGGTTGCGGGGTTCCCCTTAATATCCATACAAAACCCAAAGGGTCTGGTAATGGACTGGGGGGGGGGGGGGGGACCCATGCCGTTTGCCTCACTTATTTTCATCCATATTGCAGGGACCCGACATTACATTAAAGCTGCAAGCAGTTTTAAATGACTTTTATTCCTTTACAAATGTCATTTTGTGCAGGGACTGTTCTAAGCAAGGAAAACACGCGCCACTTTACAGGCATACTATAGACACCCCCAGGTACGATATTTAAAGGAATATTTCACTTTTTTTTGTCACTTTAAGCATCATTAAAATCACTGCTCCCGAAAAAACAGTTTTTAAAACTTTTTTTTGCATTGATACATGTCCCCTGTGGCAGGACCCGGGTCTCCAAACCCTTTTTAGGACAATAACTTGCATATTAGCCTTTAAAATTAGCACTTTTGAGTTCAAACGTTCGAGTCCCATAGACTTTAACGGGGTTCTAAAGTTCGCGCAAACCTTCGGTCCGTTCACAGGTTGTAGTGCGAACCGAACCGGGGGGGGGGTTCGGCTCATCCCTATTCCTGAAAACATTAATCTGCAAACATATTTAGTTACAAGTAAGATGCAGACCTTTCCCATAATTACCCTTTGCACCAAGGTTCCAGTCTGATGGTTGCTCTCCCATAAAAGTGCGTGTTCCCTCCCATCTAGTCTGTGTAAATCATTACATGCTGATGCCTCATTGGTAGGCATAGCGTGGCTCTGATTGGTGAGCCTTTCCTATTCCTGGTTAAGGACTGGCTACATCTCTAATCCCTATATTTTGCATTAGTCAGCCCCCTTTAATGCAAATCCTTGTGACTATTCTGAGCAGGAGCTTAACTTGAATTTTCCCGGGAAGTTAAGTATTGATTACGGGTTGGCCTCTCTTCATTGCATATCCCAGCATGGGATCATTTGAAGTGAGTATGTGTAAAACAATGAGGTTTGGATTCCATTGTTTGTATACACAAGCCTAGGCACCGACTTGTTTGGTCAACCAGAGATTTCTATGAAGATAATATGTTCCGCCCTACATAGATAAAAGCTAAATTAAATATAATTATTAAATATAAATACATTACATATAAATTAAATATAAAATATATAAATAATTAAATATAAATTAAATATAATTTAAATATATTCATATTTCCAATATTTTACAGTTATTAATGTAGATTTCACATAAACTCATAAGGCAACAAGTCCATAGACCCACATCAAAGAAAAAGGCGGACTTCTCCTTGCTCCTCATCTGGGATCTCCAACCCTACTCCAGTCCTCTGGAAAACCTGCACTGAGAGGAACGAAGGTTTAGCAATAGGTGTCCCAAGTACTTGCAGCCAATCTGCTAGCAGTACACCACCATCTGATTTTAGCAGGCAAATTTCCCTACCCCAGTTGCTAAACCGTAAAAAGAAATTCGGTCCCAGCCATCCACATGCTCATAGTCTGAATACTAGCTTGAATGCCAGCTTGGCCAAATTGCTAGCACTGCAACTACTGCCTTTTCAGCTGGTAGACTCTGCCCCCTTTCGTGAATTTGTGGAATGTGCTGTACCTCAGTTTCAGGTTCCAAAACGCCATTTCTTTTCACGGAAGGCCATTCAAGCTCTCTACCAGCATGTGGAAGGCAATGTTTTTGTCTTGTTGGTCACCAATAAGGTGTATATTACCACCGACTCATGGTCTAGCAGGCATGGGCAGGCATGTTACCTTTCCTTCACGGTGCACTGGGTAACTCTGCTGGCAGCTGGGAAGGATGCAGGACAGGGTTCAGTATTGTTGGAACTTGTACCGCCACCACGCCTCCAAAATGCTAGCGGTGATTCTGTAACAGCTCTCTCCTCCACCCCCTCCTCTTCTTCTTCTTCCTCTATGGCCTCTTCTGCAGATTTGTTCTCTGAACCAGCGGTGCTCTATAAGCGTTCAAGGGGCTACGCAAGCACTCAGGCAAAAAGATGCCATGCGGTGCATGAGTTACATAGTTACATAGTAGGTGAGGTTGAAAAAAGACACAAGTCTATCAAGTCCAACCTATGTGTGTGATTATATGTCGGTATTACATTGTATATATGTTGCGGTTGTTCAGGTGCTTATCTAATAGTTTCTTGAAACTATTGATGCCCCCCGCTAAGACCACTGCCTGTGGAAGGAAATTCCACATCCTCACCGCTTTTACAGAAAAGAACCCGCTACGTAGTTTAAGGTTAAACCACTGCTTAGGGGACAGGAGCCACATTGGGGCAGAGATTCTGTCAGCTCTGCAGGGGCAGGCTCAGAGGTGGTTGACGCTATGCCAGCTTCAGCCAAGAATGGTTGTATGCGACAATGGCACTGTCAGGAAAGTACTTACAGAGGCCGAGATGCCGAGAGCGGTTCACACTTGCGACTAAGCGCAGTCCGCCCCCTGGAGGTGGAACAGGGAGTGATTGGCACAGAGAGGCACAGGCAACCCAGCAGGCAGAAGAAGACTTGTGTGGCAGTCCTTGCAGGGATGAGCAGCTGTGCAGAGACTGGCAGATGGGATGACTTGCTGCAGTGAGGTAAACAGAAAGTCCAGAACCAGGCTGAGGGTCAAACACAGAAGAACTGGATGTTTAACACAGACTGAGGTATGGTGTCTGGGAGACACAAGGCAAGTCCAGTCACGAGCAGAGGTTCAAGGGCAAGGAGACAGGAGGCAGGTCCAGGTCACAGGCAGAGGGTCAAACACAGGAGACAAGCGGAATCTGTTAAACAGGCCGAGGGTTAAGTCCAGGAGGAGAGCAGAAGAGTCAAGATCAATCCGGGTCACAGCAGGCAATCAGGTATAAGCAACAGGATCAAGGAACAACAGGAAGCTGAAGACGAACCAGCAATTTGTCTGTGCACCAGAGCCCCTTTTATAGGCCAGCCTAAGGATCACGTTGGGCATGTGCCAGTGCGCACGCACGTGCTCCGGAGCACCGGGCCGCGAATGTGCATGCGCTGGAGCGCCGTTCCGCCGTGCATGCACGCATGAACACGGCCAAAGCGCCTGGAAGAATTATTCTCCTGACAGGCACCAACCTTCTCTCCGCCCTCCGACAGGGACACTTGACCTATGTTCCATGCTTGGCACACATCATGAATTTGGTGGTGCAGAGGTTCTTGAGCAGGTACCCAGGCTTACAAGATCTCCTGAGGCAGGCCAGAAAAGTCCCTGGTCATTTCCAACAGTCATACAATGCCAGTGCTCGGCTGGCTGACATTCAAAGGGAATGCAATCTGCCCACCAACTGCCTCATTTGTGACATGTCCACCAGGTGGAAGTCAACATTGGCAATGATGCATTGCTGTACACGCAGCAGAGGGCCATCAATGAGTACCTGTGTGAGTATGGCACCAGGACAGGGTCAGGGGAGCTTGGCTTCTTTTCGCCATGCCAGTGGCTACTGATCAAGGATGCATGTACTGTCCTGTCACCATTTGATGAGGCTACGAGGATGGTGAGCAGCGACAATGCATGCATCAGTGATACTGTCCCTCTTGTCTTCCTGTTGGAGCACACACTTCATGGAATAATGGACAGGGCACTTGAGGAAGAACAGTGTGAGGAAGAGGGGGACTTTCTTACCTCTCAAGGCCCCCTTTATCCAGATATTATTCCTGCAGGCCCGCCAAACACACAGGAAGAAGAGGAGAAGGAGGAGGAGGATTTCATGGACGTGGAGGATAACACTCAGCAGCAGTCTTCAAGGGATAGTTTTCATCATGTGATCCTTAGTGACCCAGAGGACTCAGAATCGAATGCCTCTGCAAACTTTTGCAGGCTTTGCAGAATCAGGGAGGCCATGCAGCGTAAGGACCCGAGGATTTGTGGTATCAAAGAGACGGAATCATTACTGGCTGGCAACCCTTCTTGATCCACGTTAGGGTAAGGTTGCAGAACTCATCCTGCCTTCGCAGAGGGAGCAGAGGATGAAACATCTTTAGGAGGCCTTGAAGAAAGGTTTGTGCAATGCATTTCCAGACCCTGTGAGGTTACAATTTCCTGGTGATGGACAACGTGTTGCTGAGGCTTCTGTCAGGTCACCTAAGGCCAGATGACAGATGCACACCGTTGGGGTCAGGAGTGCACTGCAAATGTAGTGGACCCTACAGCTGACTGCTGGGGATGGGAGTCTAGGTGGTTAAGGAAGGCAGGTCCGCTGGAACACCAACACAGATCCCACAGGGGCTAGAGCGTAAGATTCCCCAGGGCGCGGAGTCTAAGAGCCAGCAGGTGTTCACCAGAGCCTCTAGTGGTGAGGATGAACTGGGTTACAACTGGCTCCAGGTCACGACCCCCAGGGTCTCCCAGCTCACGCCCACAGTAGGCTACAGGAGGACAGAGATAGTAAGGGAATAAGCCAAAGGTCGGGCAACCAGCAGACAAGGATAAACAGAACACGCCAAAGGTCAGGGTCAAAAGCAGGCAGGGATAATCGAGAACAAGCCAAGATCGGTAACTGGAATCAGACGTAGAAGACACAGCAAGATGCACACGGAAGCTAAACACACAAAGGTTGATCAGCAAGGCAGGCTTGCAGTGCGCGTGTTAATATAGAGTTCCCTGATAGGGGCTGGGGTGGAGCCACGCTTTGAGGAGAGATTATTTAAGTAGCCAGGTGAGAGTGGCTGGCCTCTAAAGGTGTACACATGGAGGAGAGATAAGCTGACAAAGATTACTGCATAACCATGACAGCTTTGTTCAGTCAGAGGAAGAGCAGTGGAGAAGGTGGCCGGCTGACCGATGCCTTTAGACAATTTTTCAGTCCTCAGCGCCAAGGTCTGATCGGTTCAAGCAACCATCGCCAGCGTCTGCATTACATGGTGCAGGAATATCTAGGGGCAAGAGCAGATTTGGAGACCTTTCCAACAGAGCATCCACTGGGTTACTGGGTCTTGAGGATGGACCACTGGCCAGAACTTGCTCAATATGCAACTGATCTACTGGCCTGTCCTGCATCCAGTGTTCTTTCTGATCGCACATTCAGTGCTGCTGGAGGGTTTGTAACGGATCATAGAGTGCGCCTGTCCACAGACTCCGTTGATAGGCTAACATTCATAAAAATGGATCAGTCTTGGATCAGTAGCAGCTATCAAGCACCTGATGCTGTTGTAACTGATTGATTTTTCTATGTATGTAGGATCCCTTGAAGACTGCCTATGCTGGGTGACTATCCTATTTCTCCTCAGTCTTGATGATGCTAGCTTCCAACAATATTTTTGATTTAGGGCACCACTACCACTACCTAAGGTCCAATTTTTCTGTCCCTGTTTAACAGGGGCATGTAATTACAATATCGGATCTAATATTTCACAGCAGAGCCCATTCCTGCGCCCAGCAAGCGTATCTGTGAGGGGTTACAGTGTTGTGGCACCACCACCACCAAAGGCCGAATTTTCTGCCCCTGTCCCAGCAGCAGAAAAAAAAGGCCATCTGCAGAAGATGCACCATGTCCATGACCAGCACTGTGGACTGTAGACACAGAGCCTGCTTGCCCTCTTTTAGTGGCCTGTGAGCATCTGCCTCTACTTGGTGGCCTTCTGGACATGATGGGGATTTTGTTTTGCAACACCACACTACAATGTATTGTGTACTGTGTACACTACCAGAAAAGTAGTAGCAACTGCACTATGGGTGCAGAGTATTGTGTACACCACCAGAAGTCTAATAGCAACTATGGGTGCACTGTATGTATTGTGTACACCACCAGAAAAGTAGTAGCAACTGCACTATGGGTGCACGGTACTGTGTACACCAACAGAAGTGTAATAACAACTATGGGTGCACTGTATGTATTGTGTACTGTGTACACCGCCAACAACTGCACTAGGGGTGCACAGTACTGTGTACTGTGTACACTGCCTGAAGTATATTAGAAACAGTACATCAGGAACGGCCTGCAGTGAGATATAGCTAAACTGTATGCAGTGGATATCTGTATATATATATATATATATATATATATATATATATATATATATATAAAATACACTGCAGCTAACTGAATAACCTGCCTACCAGAAGTATATTAGAAAGAGCACACCAGGAACGGCCTGCAGTGAGATATAGCTAGACTATGCAGTGGATATGCAGTATGCAGTGTATATATATATATATATACATATATATATACACAAGACTGACTGTATATATATATATATATATATATATATATATATATATATTAAATACACTGCAGCTAACTGAATCACCTGCCTGCCTGATGTATATTAGAAACAGTACACCAGGTATGGACTGCAGTTAGATCTAGCTAAACTGGATACAGTGGATATATATATATATATATATATATATATATATATATATATATATATATATATATATATATATATATATACACACACACATATACAAGACTGACTGTATATATATATTAATTACACTGCAGCTAACTGAATCATCTGCCTGCCTGAAGTATATTAGAAAGAGTACACCAGGAACGGCCTGCAGTGAGATCTAGCTAAACTGTATGCAGTGGATATATATATATATATATATATACACAAGAATATCTGTATATATATATATATATATATATATATATATATATATCTATATCTATATCTATATCTATATATATATATATATAGATATAGATATAGATATAGATATATCTATATATATATATATATATATATATATTAAATACACTGCAGCTAACTGAATCACCTGCCTGCCTGAAGTATATTAGAAAAAGTACACCAGGAATGGACTGCAGTCAGATCTAGCTAAACTGGACACAGTGGAGATATATATATATATATATATATATATACGAGACTAACTGTATATATATATTAAATACACTGCAGCTAACTGAATTACCTGCCTGTCTGAAGTATATTAGAAACAGTACACCAGGAAAGGACTGCAGTCAGATCTAGCTAAACTGGATACAGTGGATATAATATATATATATATATATATATATATATATATATATATATATACGGTCAGGTCCATAAATATTGTGACATCGACACAATTCTAATATTTTTGGCTCTGTCAGGAGCCTAGTAGACCAGACTGTGTGGACTTCACAGAGATAACCCAAAACACATGTAAGTGAATAGTGATATTTATTAAAATAGGTGATAATTAAAAAATACAAACAGTGAACAACCAACCCAACAAACCCACTATAAACAACAATATCTACAGCAAGGGGCAATACCGGAATCACAGATGTCAGCCAGGCCAGGGTCATACACAGCAGGTCAGCAGAAACAAGGGATATACCAGAGACATAAACGTTTAGCCAAGCCAAGGTCATACACAGGAAGATCAGTAAATGAGGGACAGGGAACCAACAGGACAGAGAGGGGATGGATCGGGCTGAAGGGTACAGGAACACAGAAGGGATCGGGTCAGGATAAGCTCGGGCACAAGGTCAGATGCAGGTTCAGGATCGGGTAACAGGCGAACAAGGTCAGGGCTCAAGGAGAGAGATACCAAGGCCAGCATATGAGGGCTTGCCGGGTATTTATAGGACTGACTATGATTGACTTCAAGTCACACCTGAGCGCAGGGAGTGTTGTCTGCTCCATACTGCCAGGATCCATCCGCTGGTGGACGTCAGTACTGCGGCCAAAAGATGAAATGACACCAGCAAGGAAATATTCTCCTGACAGTTCAACACTGCCAGGAGACACCTGCTGGTGGACCCCAGTACTGCATGCCAAACGATATATCTTGCCAGCGGACGGATCCTTTCCTGACAGTACCCCCCCTTAAAGGAGCGGCCTCCGGACGCTCCAACTAGTCTTAATTGTCCATAGTCTATGGCATCAGGCAGAATGGTGGAAGAAGGCTGGTCATCAGGCCCATCCAGGCAGACAGCTGGCACATCAGAGTCATTGAGCTGGGCAGCGGACAGGAACAAACCAAGCTGGGCAGCAGGCAAGAACAAACCAAGCTGGGCAGCAAGCAAGAACAAACCAAGCTGGGCAGCAAGCAAGAACAAACCAAGCTGGGTAGCAGGCAAGAACAAACCAAGCTGGGCAGCAAGCAAGAACAAACCAAGCTGGGCAGCAGGCAAGAACAAACCAAGCTGGGCAGCAGGCTCCGGGTCATCGAGCTGGGCAACAGGCTCCGGGTCATCGAGCTGGGCAGCAGGCTCCAGGTCATCGAGCTGGGCAGCAGGCTCCGGGTCATCGAGCTGGGCAGCAGGCTCCGGGTCATCGAGCTGGGCAGCAGGCTCCGGGTCATCGAGCTGGGCAGCAGGCTCCGGGTCATCGAGATGGACAGCAGGCTCTGGAACATTAGGCCGAACAGCGAGCACCGTAAGGGCAGGCCGGATTACAGGCACCGGCTCAGCAAGCGGGGTGACGGACCCCGGCCCAGTGGGCTGGGTAACAGGCCCCGACTCAGCGAGCTGGACACCGGGCACTGGTTCGGCAAGCCGGATAACGGATACTGGCTTGACAGGCAAAGTGACGGACTTCGGTTTAGCAGACTGGGTAACGGGCACCAGTTCAGCAGACCGGGTAATGGGCACCGATACAACAGACTGGGTAACGGGCACCGATTCAGCAGGCTGAGACACGGGCACCGAAACTCCAGGCTGAAACACGGGCACCGAAACTTCAGGCTGAGACACGGGCACTGAAACCTCAGGCTGAGATACCAACATAACGACATCAGGCTGGAAGACAGGTACCAGGATATCAGGCTGGAGGATGGGCACATCAGACCGGAAAGCAGGCTCATCAGGCTGAACAGTGGGCACATCAGGCTGGAAAGTGGGTACCAAGACATCAAACCGGGCAGCAGGTGCTGGAACTTCAGGCTGGACAGCAAAGACAGGCGCTGGCACATCAGGCAGAACAGCAGGTACTGGCACAACAGGCTGAACAGGTACATCGGACTGGTCAGTAGACGCTGGAGCGTCAGACTGGAACATGGACACTGGGATTTCGGGCTGAGCAGCAGGCACTGGGACCACAAACTGGGCAGCGGACACAGGCATTGGCACAACTGGCTGAGTAGCAGACACTGGCACATCAGGCTGGAAAGCAGACTGGAAAGCTGGCACCGAGACATCAGACCAGGCAGCGGGTACTGGAACTTTAGACTGGGCAGCAGACACAGGCGCTGGCACATCGGGCAGAACAGCAGGTGCTGGCATACCAGGCTGAACAATAGGTACATCGGACTGGACAGTAGTCACTGAAGCGTCAGACTGGAACATGGGCACTGAGATGTCAGGCTGAGCAGCAGGCACTGGGACCTCAAACTGGACAGCGGGCACAGGCATTGGCACAACAGGCTGAGTAGAAGACACTGGCGCATCGGGCTGCACAGCAAACAGAAGGTCATCAAACTGGGAAGCGGGCACATCAGACTGGAACACTGGTAGCAAAACTTTAGGCTGGAACATGGACACAAGGTCATCAGACCGGTCAGACTGGGTAGCAGGCACTGGAACGTCAGACTGGGTAGCAGGCACTGGAACGTCAGACTGGGTAGCAGACAGAGGTTTGGCAGAATCAGGTGGGTTAGTTGGTGTGGAAGCAAGTTGGGTTACTGGCAGGATCGTGTGGGTAGGAAAGAATTTTTGTTTCTTTTTTGGTTTAGTCCGTGCAGTTTTGTATGTGGGTGCAGGGCTGTAAGAAAAGAAAGTAGCTGGATCGAAGGAAGACCAAGGAACAGTGGCTGGAGGAGGGTTTTTTGGGATTGTTACAGGTGGGGGAGAAGAGGCAGGTGGATTGAAAGCAGGATAGGTGCAGTGAGTAGAGACTGGGTAATAATACTTGGTGGGAAGCTGTGTATACTGGACTGTCGCTGAGGTTGCCATGAGTGATGGGGGAATAGATTCTTGGGAAGGCAGGTGATTAATGGCAGGGCTGGAATGTTGTGGTTTGGCTAAATGCAGGAGATCTGACCATGTCTGTAGCACAGGTTAAACAAACATTGATTCGCACACAGCCTGACTAACCAGCGATTGCACTGAATGGATGCAATCAGACAACACCTGCTGTGAACAAGAGGCATAACGTTCCATGAAAAAGGCTGGATCATCCTCTAATAACCACACCAGAGACTCAACCTGATCTAAACTGAAGGGGGGAGAAAAATCATCCTTGCCCTCTGGAGTACTGGACAAGTCTAGCTCTGCACACAGCTGAATCAGAGGCTGAACATTTTCAAATAGCATACCGCCCTGATCCACCAGAGAATGGGCCAGACGGATACACTCTAATAGTTGATCCCTGGCCCACTCCTTCAATACCAGACGGCAATAACTATTATCCTCAGTTACCAATGAGGAAAGATAAATCACTATTTCTGCCTGCATTTTCAAAAAGGCTCCTCAGTGCAGCCACCTCTGGTCAGGGATGGCCTTGGTATACTGTCAGGAGCCTAGTAGACCAGACTGTGTGGACTGCACAGAGATAACCCAAAACACATGTAAGTAAATAGTGATATTTATTAAAATAGGTGATAATTAGAAAATACAAACAGTGAACAACCAACCCAACAAACCCACTACAAACAACAATATCTACAGCAAGGGGCAATACCGGAATCACAGATGTCAGCCAGGCCAGGGTCATACACAGCAGGTCAGCAAGAACAAGGGATATACCAGAGACATAAACGTTTAGCCAAGCCAAGGTCATACACAGGAAGATCAGTAAATGAGGGACAGGGAACCAACAGGACAGAGAGGGGATGGATCGGGCTGAAGGGTACAGGAACACAGAAGGGATCGGGTCAGGATAAGCTCGGGCACAAGGTCAGATGCAGGTTCAGGATCGGGTAACAGGCGAACAAGGTCAGGGCTCAAGGAGAGAGATACCAAGGCCAGCATATGAGGGCTTGCCGGGTATTTATAGGACTGACTATAATTGACTTCAAGTCACACCTGAGCGCAGGGAGTGTTGTCTGCTCCATACTGCCAGGATCCATCCGCTGGTGGACGTCAGTACTGCGGCCAAAAGATGAAATGACACCAGCAAGGAAATATTCTCCTGACAGTTCAACACTGCCAGGAGACACCTGCTGGTGGACCCCAGTACTGCATGCCAAACGATATATCTTGCCAGTGGACGAATCCTTTCCTGACAGGCTCTATACACCACCACAATGGATTTGAAATGAAACAAGCAAGATGTGCTTTAACTGCAGACTTTCAGCTTTACTTTGAGGGTATTTACATCCAAATCAGGTGAACGGTGTAGGAATTACAACAGTTTGTATATGTGCCTCCCACTTTTTAAGGGACCAAAAGTAATGGGACAATTGGCTGGTCAGCTGTTCCATGGTCGGGTGTGTGTTATTCCCTCATTATCCCATTTACAAGGAGCAGATAAAAGGTCCAGAGTTCATTTCAAGTGTGCTATTTGCATTTGGAATCTGTTGCTGTCAACTCTCAATATGAGATACAAAGAGCTGTCACTATCAGTGAAGCAAGCCATCATTAGGCTGAAAAAACAAAACAAACCCATCAGAGAGATAGCAAAAACATTAGGTGTGGCCAAATCAAAAAAAGAAAGAACGCACATGAGCTCAGCAACACCAAAAGACCCGGAAGGCTACGGAAAACAACTGTGGTGGATGATCGAAGAATTCTTTCCCTGGTAAAGAAAACACCCTTCACAACAGTTGGCCAGATCAAGAACACTCTCCAGGACGTAGGTGTATGTGTGTCAACACATACACCTACAGTCAACAATCAAGAGAAGACTTCACCAGAGTGAATACAGAGGGTTCACCACAAGATGTAAACCATTGGTGAGCCTCAAAAACAGGAAGGCCAGATTAGAGTTTGCCAAACAACATCTAAAAAAGCCTTCACAGTTCTGGAACAACATCCTATGGACAGATGAGACCAAGATCAACTTGTACCAAAATGATGGGAAGAGACGATTATGGAGAAGGAAAGGAACTGCTCATGATCCAAAGCATACCACCTCATCAGTGAAGCATGGTGGTGGTAGTGTCATGGCGTGGGCTGCCAACGGAACTGGTTCTCTTGTATTTATTGATGATGTGACTGCTGACAAAAGCAGCAGGATGAATTCTGAAGTGTTTTGGGCAATATTATCTGCTGATATTCAGCAAAATGCTTCAGAACTCATTGGATGGCACTTCACAGTGCAGATGGACAATGACCTGAAGCATACTGCGAAAGCAACTAAAGAGTTTTTTAAGGGAAAGAAGTGGAATGTTATGCAATGGCCAAGTCAATCACCTGACCTTAATCCGATTGAGCATGCATTTCACTTGCTGAAGACAAAACTGAAGGGAAAATGCCCCAAGAACAAGCAGGAACTGAAGACAGTTGTAGTAGAGGCCTGGCAGAGCATCACCAGGGATGAAACCCAGCGTCTGGTGATGTCTATGCGTTCCAGACTTCAGGCTGTAATTGACTGCAAAGGATTTGCAACAAAGTATTAAAAAGTGAAAGTTTGATGGATGATTGTTAATATGTCCCATTACTTTTGGTCCCTTAAAAAGTAGGAGGCACATATACAAATTGTTGTAATTCCACCGTTCACCTGATTTGGATGTAAATACCTTCAAATAATAGCTGGAAGTCTGCAGTTAAAGCACATCTTGTTTGTTTCATTTCAAATCTAATGGGGTGGTGTATAGAGCCAAAAAGATTAGAATTGTGTCGATGTCCCAATATTTATGGACCTGACTATATATATACGATACTGACTATATATATATTAAATACACTGCAGCTAACTGAATAACCTGCCTGCCTGCTCAATCTAAATGACACTCTCTCCATCCACGCCGACAACGACACACTACACAAGGCTGCCGTGCAGGCGGCCTTATATTGTGTGGGGCGTGGACTTAGTCCCCCTGAGCCATGATTGGCAAAAGGCACCCTGCCTTTGGCCAATTATGGCTCTCTTAGCTGAGGGCGCTGTGATTGGCCAAAACATGCAGGTCATGGTGCATGCTCTGGCCAATCAGCATACACCAATGCACTGCGCTCCTGCAGTGCATTATGAGGCTTTACGCGCCGCTCGAATTTGGTGCGAACGGCCCATAATGTTCGGTTTTCGTCGAACGGGCGAACAGCCGATGTTTGTATCGAATCGACATGTGCATTTGTTTTTGTCCGAATGCATTTTTGTACGAATTTCAGGTATTTCAGGAAAGTGCAGAATACGAGTACCGAAAGATCCGACGTAAACAAATGCTTTATTTTCGTTTTCGTTGCGACAACAGTTCGATACAGATAGGAGATTCAACATGACGGTGACAATAACAATCTGTGTCTATCGAACCTGTGGTCGAATGTGCCTAACCTTAACTCTATTAGTCCAAGATTATTCTACATAGAGAGAAAAGATTCGACAAACAGAGAAAAGATTCGACATGGAGAGAAAAGATTTGACATAGAGAGAAAAGATAGCTGCTGGAATTGGGTGGGGGAAGTAAAATAAAAATAATGATGATGATGAATGTTATTGGCCGATTGTAACCAAAGAGGAGGGGCAGTAAAATAGCTAGAACTAAGTACACACGTACAGCCAACTTACTTTCACTTACGATTTGCTAGGAGAGAGAGACACACACTGAATCATTTCAGAAGACAGTCAATCTTAGCTGGTCCGTTTGTCAGAGAACCTGAATTATTTAGCAATTAACCATAAGCACAGCAGCAGAACAATAATGAAGCAAGCTACAGTTCAACTTAACTTTTTCATAATAATCTGCTGCTATTGTGTTGATGTAGTGAACTTGATAGTGATACTAGTGTTGCTAGTGTTGTGATAGCCTCAGAGGCTGCCCGTGTTGTGGGGGGGGATTTATTATTATAGAATCTATATTATAATGCCATATCAATATCTGACACATCGTCGGATGCTGCGCGCGCCATTGCACTTGGAGATTGAGAAACGAATGTGAAAGTTGGCTGACTGTTGGGGTAGAGTAGACCATTCAACATGAACGACGAAGATTCGACAAAGCAACGAAAAACATACAAACGTCGAATCTTTGGCTTATGGTATCTGTTGAAAGTTCTAAGAAGATTCGACGGAGCAGCTAAACTGTACGACGCTGCAATCATACATTTCCGGTCAAATGCATCCGCCCATAGGCTATAGAAAAATTCTAATGTTGGTTGACTAGTAAAATAATTATGCCCCTGTTGAAGGCCTATCCGTCGAAACGCGTAGGGCAGTTGTTACTCTCTACATTGCCTCTTCGGTTTTTTTAATCTTTTGTGATCACTTTTTATGTATGGTGGTTTTAGCAATAAAAACCTTTTTTGATCCACACCATGTGGAACCTTGAATCCATCCTGGCACCCATCTTTCAGATTTGGCTGTACGGTCCAGAGTTCAGGTTGTTCCAAAAGACATCTATCACCCTTGAAGCCATCTACACACTGGCCCGTCGTGGCACACTGCTCGATAGACTCTATGCTGCCAGCGCTAGAGTCCACCAGTTCCACCAGTAAGCGCACCCACATCTTGCTCAGTGTTTGATGACCCTACGTTGGATGTTTAGATTACGGATGGGGCTGTGTTCCTGATTCACCGCACTTCACTATTTTTCACTGGACTCTGTGTTTCCAATTTATAGACATTTTTTGATTACACCCCTCCTTGAGGTGTACCTATACACATTTTACACAGACATTTTCACATCATTTCAATTTGGTGTTTTTATTTATTTATTTTTATTTGTTTTTTCTTTAGCGCTACAATTTGCTCCTTATAGTAAAATAATTAATAAATATAATTATTACTAGTCATACAACATTAGAATTCTACTACAGCTATCTTGTAGGCGGAAAATTTGACCTGAAATGTACACGTACAGTTTAGCTGCCCCGTCGAATCTTCTTTGAATATTTGACAGCCACCATAAGCCTTCAATGACAGATTCAAACTTAATTAATTTGGATTTTCGGACGAATGCAATTTTTAACGAAAAACAAAGTAAATAAAAACGAATTTCGGGAGCAACTAAATAATTGTATTTTTCGGACGAAAACTAAATTCTGAAACAAAATATTTCAGTGTGCACATGTCTAGTGTCGAACTCATGTTCGACCCGAACAGAAAGCTCATCCCTATTGATGAACTTTTAGCTACGTTGGATTTTGCATGTTGTTTGAATCATTATTTGCACCAAATGGATTTTTGATGTTATTTTAGTTAGCGCCACATTCTTTGCTATATATTCAATGGCTCTGCATTATGCGGCTGTGCCGGGCCGGCCGGTTACCTGGACGGGTTCCTGCACCACAGTCATCCTCCGGTCTCCCTCGTTCGCTCCGTTGACCTCTGTGCCTGTTGTGCTCTCAGGAAGTCACCCAGGCGGCTCCGGCTTGTTTAAACTCACAGCGACCATTACCGCAGGGGCCAGCGGAGATAGCCGAGTTTTTCCAGATGAAGCCGAAGAGCTGTCGGAGAGGGGGAGAGTAGGGGAAGTCGAGCAGTGATGGAAAAGAAAAGGACGAGCGTGGGCCGGAGGTGACGAAGATGCGCGCGGTGTCTGGAAAGAGCCGAGTGGGGCCGGAAAGAGTCGGCAGAGTCCGGCAGTACAGCGGTGCTCAAATTAATGGCTGCATGGGTCGCACAGCCATTAATTTTACAACCAGTAATCCTAACCATAACCCTAATCCTAACCTTAACACTTAATCTTACTTTAACTCTAATCCTAACCCAAACCTTTAATTTAACTCCAACCCTAATTCTAACCTTAAACCTAACCCTAACACCTAACTTTAACCCTAACCATAACTCATACCTTACCTTAACCTTAACTCTAACCTGAATACTAATCCTAACCCTAATTGGAAAGTAAACCTTAACCCTAATGTTA
Source organism: Lithobates clamitans (assembly GCA_037952925.1). Lineage (NCBI taxonomy): Eukaryota > Metazoa > Chordata > Amphibia > Anura > Ranidae > Lithobates > Lithobates clamitans. The sequence continues at coordinate 2,561,952 of JBBGZY010002143.1, forward strand.
ATCCTAACCTAAACCTAATGCTAAACTTAACCCTAATCCCAAACCTAACATTACCCTAGCCTTACTCCAACCAATAATCCCAACCCGAACCCTAACCCTATACCTTAACTCTAACCCTAACCCTAATTCCAACTACCGTAACCAAAATCCTAACCCTAACCTTAATTTTAACCCTAACCTTAACCCCTTCATGCAAACCACACACATCTGCGCGGCCTCACAGAAATGGGCTTTTTTCTGTAGGGCCGCATATATTTTGCAGTTTGCAATCCTTAAGATTTGGTTTCTTTTTTTCTACAGCACGGAGATTAGTCTGCACATATGTGGTATTACGGCAATCGTCAGGAGTAGGAGAATTTATTTTGGATTGTTCTTTGGTGGTAAATTATGATAATAGCAAGAAATATACAGCTAAATTTTTAAAAATATATATATTTTTTTACTATTTTGGGCCAGGTTCCCTTTGATAATAACAAAAAAATCAGGAGATATCCGTTACCATTTACCACCAAAAGAAAGTCAAATTTGTCCTGAAAAAACAAGGTATAATCCACCTAGATACACAAAGAAGTTGTGACAATATGTACAATTTTTTTAACACATGTCAAAGTTGCAAAATTGTGTTTAGGCATTTACATTTATTTTACCCTTAGGCGTGAAGGGGTTAATATCAACCCTAACCTTAACCTAAATTCTAGCCTTAACGCTAATCCTAACCTAAAACCCAACATTTTTCCTAACATAATCCCAACCCTAACTTTAACCCTAATATCAACCCTAACCTTAATCTTTACCCTAATCCTAACCTTAACTCTAACCATAATTTTAAATCTAATCCTAACCTTAAATTTAACCCTAACCTTAATCCTACATTTAACCCTAACATTAATTCTAATTGCAACTCCAATGTTAACTTTACCTTAACTTTAACCTTAACCCTAATTCTAAACCTGACCTGTATTTTGAACCTAATTTAACCACAATCGTAACCCTTCCTAACCCTTTTTTTAAAATAACAAACATGTCATACTTACCTGCTCTGTGCAAGGGTTTTGCACAGAGTGGCCCCGATCCTCCTTTTGTGGGGTCCCCTGGTGGCGCTTCTGGTTTCTCCTCATCAAGTGTCCCCATGGAGAGCGGCTTTCCATGGGGGCACTCATGTGGGCGCACTCCTGAGTCCTGCTGCTGCCTCCATTGACACAGACAGCAGGACTCAACCCCACCCCCCAGCTCCCGTGTCACTGGATTTGATTGACAGCAGTGGGAGCCAATGGGAGCGGGAGCCAATGAGAACCCGAGACAGCAGCTGGAGCTGCTGGGCTTGTCCTTGATGCTGGAACGATCGGGTTCAGGTAAGAAAAGGAGGGGCGGGGCGTGTCCAAGATGGCGAAGTGAGCAGTCGCCTGTTCTGGAGCTCCGCCGAGGCCCACTCTGAAATCCGCAGCCATCGGCACTAATTCTGCACATGAATTGAACCCCGAGGCCAGTCAAACATTAGTGCACAAGAAAAGCTGCTTCCTGGAACCTGAGGGGCTCGCACAGGGGCGAACGGCCGTCCGACTCATAGAGGCCTGTTCCTCGGGCTTGGCGGCCTATCCGGGGCCTACTCCGGGACAGCGCGGGGAACCTGGAGGTCGGTGGGGGCCCCCTAATAGCGGACACTCTGATCCTGCTCCCTTCCTGCCTCGGCCACTGCCGCTCTGACATCCGCCGGACCGGACATCCCCGTACTGCGGACGCGGGGCCTACGATTCCACTAGGCCCCAGGTGAAGCCGCGGTCTCAATTAGTGGAGCGGCCGGAACTATCGGCGGAAGAAACCGGCGCAGGCGCGCTCTCCTCTCCCTCCCGTCACGGCCGCCGGCTGGCCGCCGCTCCCCGGACCTGGCCCTTCCTTGCTGTGGAGGTTGAGGCCTGCTTCCAGTAGGCCCCAAGTGAAGCCGCGGACTCGCCTAGGAGGGCGGCCGGAGCCGCCGGAGTAGGAGGCGGGGCTAACTGCGGGACCCAGGGAGCCCTCTCTCATCCTGCCCCAGCATCACCAGGGACACTCTGACTGGACCTGATTGGACCTCCAGACGCAGGGGACCCCAACGGATCCTGAATGAGGCGACGCCAGTCGGGCGCAGCGGCCGGTAAGGGGAAACAATATAAATTCCCTCCCTCCCCAGAGATACCCCCCACGCAGCAAGTACCCTCACAAGCACCCAGACCCACACGCAGTGCACACAGGGCCTCGCAGACTGCACTAATGGAGGCTGCTGAGGCCAGACCCCCCTGGCTGGCAGAGGTCATGGCAGCTATAGCCACTTGCCAATCCACGCTCACTGCAAAAATAGACGCAGTACAACTAGATGTGGGCCTCTTACGACAGGATATGGACAGGCTCCGTTCCAGGGTGACAGAAACAGAACAGAGGGTCAGTGACGCAGAGGACACAGTCGCTCAACACAGCGCAGCACTTCATACTCTCCAAACTAAGGTTAAGGCCCTGGAGTACAGGGCAGAGGATGCAGAGAACAGAAACAGGCGCAACAACCTGCGCATTGTGGGACTGGCGGAGGGGGCTGAGGGCAACAACCCCACATGCTTTGTGGAGGACATGCTACGCAACCTTCTACCAGAGGCTCGTTTATCCCCCCAATACGCAGTGGAAAGGGCGCATAGAATTCCACCAAAACCTGGCCCTCCAGGGGCCCCTCCTCGTACTTTTATTCTTCGACTTCTCAACTTTCGAGATAGGGACGAGATCCTGCGAGCTTCTAGGAATGTGGGCGACCTACGGTTTCAAAACAACAAATTAATGATCTTTCCTGACTACTCGATAGAAACACAGAAACTCAGGAAGTCATTCGACCATGTGAAAGCGGCATTGCGGGCGCGAAACATCCGCTACAGTGTCCTATTTCCAGCGCGTTTGAGAGTCCAGGATGGTGAATCAGTCCGCTTTTTTACCTCCCCCAGGGAGGCATCCGCCTGGCTTGACACGCTACCCCAGGACCGACAACCGAGAGTCTGATATGGAATCGCTATATGTTCATGTTTGAATATACTGGGCCCTCAGCATTAATATGAGGCAGTTCAGCTACACCTGCCTACCTGATCTTAAATGTGACAGCCTCCATGAGGGACCCACAACTAACAAGCCAGTGCCCCTGGTGGCATACACCAGGAGAACTTTTAAGTTGGAAGTAGTAATGCTCCTCTCCTACAGGATCTTCAGGGAACTGGTTCACCACACACATTCAGATGGCGGAATTACCCCTCTTTTTCTTCTTTTTTACTAAAAATCTTTTTGTTTCACCATTTTTGCCTTTTCCCCCTTTTTTTTATTTTTATTTTTTTATTATATATATACAGGGACGGGCCCAGCCCAATGTTTAATTGACCTGTTTCGGTTACCCTCCGTATTGCGGGTCCCCCCGAAAGATTTGGTGGTGCCCCGGCGGGGCCCCAACTTAGAGGACAGCGACTCGGCTCACCTGAGACCCCCAAGGACTCTTGGGGGGTCGAACCGCCTCTTGCACAGGACCCCCCTTTGCAGCCGGCGTGCTGATTTTTGTTGGGATGGAAGCCTGCCTCAGTTTCAAGGGGTTGGGTGGGGTGGGGGGAGGGGTTAGTGGCCCCATAAGGGCAGATTTATTGTTTTGGGTTAAACTTTTGTTCTTGAAAAGTTTGGTTTTGAAAAAATGGATTATAAAGGCATTGCAGATGTCAGTAATGTATGGCTTTATGTGCTGTATTCTCCGGGTCGGGGGGGCAGCCTCGAGGGAAGAGTACCCTTGTAATTTGCGCAACCCCAATATACCGTACAATTATGACACCCCTTAATATTTTGTCCTGGAACACCAGGGGTCTGAACTCTAAGATTAAGAGATCACTGGTGTTCCAATTCATCAAAGCTCACAGCCCGCATGTCTGTATATTACAGGAAACCCACCTAGTGGGTAGGAAAACTATGGCCCTAAAGAAACCCTGGATTGGATATCATTATCACTCCACATACTCTAACTTTGCGAGGGGCGTAAGTGTCCTAGTCCACAAATCTCTCCCCTTTAGGCTGCTGAACCTGGTACTTGACCCGGAGGGTAGATATGTGGTGGTTCACGCTCAGATACATTCTATGAGATGGGTGATAGTGGGGGTGTACTTACCCCCCCCAGCATCGATACCTCTCCTGCACCAGGTAGCCGCTAAGATAGCGGACTTTCAAAGTGACAATATAGCTATTTTGGGTGATTTTAATTTGGCCCCCGATCCGGAGGTGGACAGGATGTCCAGTACTGGGCACCCCCACCCCGGCTTAGCGGACTGGGCGGAGCTATACGGTCTGACGGATGTGTGGCGATGGAGGAATCCTCACCATAGGGCCTACACCTGCCACTCAGCCTCACATAGATCCTTTTCCAGGATCGACTTGGCCTATGTGGACCGTTCCGCCCTGTCTAGAGTCAGAGACATCATAATCCTTCCCAGGGGTGTCTCTGACCATGCACCACTCCTCCTGACACTGGAACTATCTCACACTCCAGGATTATCCCTGTGGAGACTATCCAGATTCTGGGTGTCGGATGAGACGGTGGATGGACACTTCGGGGGGGCTATGAGGGAGTACTGGGATGCCAACCCTGGCTCGGCAAGTGCACTGACGGTTTGGGATGCCTTCAAAGCATATACCAGAGGGAGATACCAGACTATTATAGCCAGGGTTCGCAGGGAGAGGCGAGCGGACTTATCTGACGCAGAGAGGAAGGCAGACCTGCAAGAGGCACAGTTCCTTAGGACGAAGGACCCTGGTGATTATGACACGCTTCAAATTCTGACTGGGGAGGTTGTCCGGATTCGCACTTCCCTCACTAGGAAAAGCCTTCTCGCCCAGACACAACGCATATTCGAACAGGGGGAGAGGTCAGGGAAGTTATTAGCCTGGTTGTCTAGGGAACAACAGGGGGGGATGTGCATACCACACATTCAAGGACATGACGGACGCCTCACATACGACTCAGACGAGATAAACGATAGCTTTGCCTCCTTTTATAGGAAGCTCTATGGCACTAGGGTCACATACACTAGGGACGAACTGACCGACTACTTGGAGCCCATTGACTTCCCGGTCCTGACGGAAAAATATCGTGACAACCTTGATGCCCCCATCACCACAGACGAATTACTTAAAGCTCTTAAGTCACTCCAGTCAGGCAAATCTCCGGGCCCGGATGGGATACCCGTCGAGTTCTATAAACAGTATGCTGAGGAGCTGACAGGGAAATTACAGGCTATGCTAAAGGAGGCGCAACGACTGGAGACACTTCCAAACTCATTAAGCGAGGCGGTGATTGTTGTAATCCCCAAGCCAGGGAAAGATTTGTCTCTGTGCTCATCTTATCGCCCCATCTCCCTAATAAACGTTGATGCTAAGCTCCTGGCCAAGGTTTTGGCCATGAGACTTAACACAGTAATAACAGCCCTAATACATCCGGACCAAACGGGGTTCATGCCGGGGAGGGGAACGGACATCAACATCAGGAGGCTTTTTACCCATATGGATAGGGCGCAGGCTGAGTCAGCGGGAGTGGTGGTCTCCCTTGACGCCGAGAAGGCCTTTGACTCCGTAGAGTGGGTCTTTTTATGGGAGGTCCTCTCGAAATTTGGATTCGGGACGAATTTCCTAAAATGGTTACGGATGCTATATGCCAACCCCACAGCTAGGATTCGCACTAACGGAACCCTCTCTGATTCTTTCCCCCTGGGCAGGGGCACACGTCAGGGTTGCCCTTTGTCGCCGGGGCTTTTCGCCTTGGCGATAGAACCCCTTGCCATCACTTTGAGGGCGGAGGCGAGGGTGAAGGGCATAACGGTAGGCACAATTGAAGAAAAAGTGTCCCTATACGCGGATGACACATTACTTTATCTTGCTGATCCCAATCAATCATTGCAGGAAGCTTTAAACCTATTTGAAAACTTCGCCCGATTTTCAGGTGTCCGCATAAATTGGGACAAGTCGGTCTTGTTTCCGCTTCATCCCATGCTTCCCAGGGTGGACACTGCCACCCAACTTCAGTGGGTGGACGAGTTCACGTATCTGGGCGTGAAAATCAGAAACACTACCCACGAGTTTTTGGAAAAAAATCTGCAGCCCCTTATCTCCCAACTCACAGCAAAGTGCACGGCCTGGCGTTCCTTACCGCTCACCCCCGTAGGCAGAATTAATTTGCTTAAAATGATATTTCTCCCGAAATTTCTATATTTCTTCCGTAACACACCATCCCACATACCCAAGTCCTTTTTTAGACGTCTAGAGGGGATCTTGACCGCTTTCATCTGGGCTGGGAGACCCCCCAGAGTGGCAAAGAGGGTGCTCTACCTTCCTCTATCAAAAGGGGGACTTGCCCTGCCAAACTTTTTGATATACTATTGGGCCGCTGTACTGGTTACGGTGCGCTGGTGGTTCTCTCAGCCCAGACAAAATCCTGCAGTTAGACTCGAGGCTGCCATCTTGGGCTCCTATGCGGCCCTGTCAAACCTAGTGTACAGGGGTCCCAAGGCTCCCTACCCTCTGACGACCCCAATGAAAACTACCATTAGAGTGTGGAGGGAGGCCAGGGCAATATATGCTGAGCCATCTCGCGTGTCTCCTCACACTCCGCTTTGGGGTAATCCTACCCTATCCCATCTCTATGATATTCCAGATCCCTCCCAGTGGGCTACACGGGGAATAACCACTCTAAAACATGTTATAACCAATGGTAGGCTAACGTCCTTCAATGACCTTAAACGACAGTACTCTCTCCCACGAACTTTTGAGTTCAGATACTGGCAATTGAGACACGCGATGAGGGCGCAATTTCCGGATAAACTGACTCTGGAACCGGACTCAGTTGAACGACTTTTGACCTCAAGTGCAATGGGGAAGCCCCTATCCACATTGTACATGTACCTGACGGTAGCATATGACATTAAGCCCACCCGTACGTTTGACAAATGGAAGGAGGATATTCAAGCACTGGGGGAGGAGGAATGGGAGGACTGTGTCTCGACCTACATCCCAACTGTGATGGCAGCTAAGGACAGGTTCATACAGTTGAAGTTTCTTCATAGGGCCTACTTCACTCCGCATAGGATGGCAAAAATTTATCCCAATGTCGATTCATCATGCCCTCGGTGCAGGAGCGGAGAGGGGACATTCTGGCACATGGTGTGGGCGTGCCCGAAGCTCGGACCATACTGGGAAGGGGTTACAGGGGTGTTAAATGACATATGTGGAACTGAGTTATCACCTGATCCCATGCTGCTTCTGTTGAGCTACTTGGGTGATGTTGAAGGGGACAGATACACTAAACTTTCTATAACACTTATGCTGTTCTATGCAAGGAGGGAGATAATGCTACATTGGAGGGCGGCTGAGCCCCCCACCCTCGGGTCCTGGAAGAAGGCAGTAGACTCAGTGCTGCCACTGTACAAACTTACATATGAAAGCAGACAGTGTCCTGCTAAATTTAATAAGGTCTGGTCGGCCTGGATGGGTGCGCGTGGCTGAGGGACCGGGAGCTGGGGACCGAGTGACGGATTCCCCGGTCTTGGCTTGGGGCTTGCCCCTCCCTCGGACACGGGGGGTCGTCGGGTCGTGTCGGATAACGGTTATATTTAATCGGAGGAACTCTTCACATATGTACTGGATCCGGGGGTGGTGGAGAACACGCTTCCTGCTGATACTCAGAGTTGGCTCCACATAGGAATATCCCACGATTTCATTGGGAGAGGGTGATGGGGAATAAGCGGATGAAGACTAAAGGGGAACTACTAATAAGGCTGTCCAATACTTGGATGTAAGTTGGAAATAGGATAGAATGGGTTATATGTAGACTGCGCAATATTGTTGTTCCATTCTCTCTATATGTTACAAGATATACAGGAAGCTAGTGAATATGCATTTGTGAGATCCTGCACTGTTTCCTTAAAGGGATGCTTTATCATAATGTTGTAATAACTGTATACTAATTGTCGTACACTGATGATTTTGTAATGCTGATTTGTTAAATAAAAACCTCAACTGTTAAAAAAAAAAAAAGAAAAGGAGGGGCTGCTGCAGCACAGAGGGCTTTTCACCTTAATGCATAGAATGTATTAAGATGAAAAACCTTGAGACTTTTAATCCTATCTTACACCCTAACTATAGCCCTTAGAGCCCTTTCACACTGGGGTGCTTTTCAGGCGTTGTAGTGCTAAAAATAGCACCTGTAAAGCGCCTCTCAAGCCACCCCAGTGTAAAGGCCCGAGTGCTTTCACACTGGGGTGGTGCGCTTGCAGGACGGTGTATACACCGTTCCAAAACACCCTGCCTATTGAACTGGATGGGCAGCGCTGCTGAAGTGCCTGCAAATCGCTTTGGCAGCGCCGCAACACGAGTGCTTTTAACCCTTTCTTCGTCCCCTAGCGGGGGGTTAAAAGCGCCCCGCTAGCGGCCGAAAAGATCCCCTATAAGAGCGGTAGATCGCCGCTAAAACGTTACCGCTAACACCGGCACTGCCCCAGTGTGCAAGTACCCTAATGCCCCGTACACACGGTCGGACATTGATCGGACATTCCGACAACAAAATCCTAGGTTTTTTTCCGACGGATGTTGGCTCAAACTTGTCCTGCATACACACGGTCACACAAAGTTGTCGGAAAATCCGATCATTCTGAACGTGGTGACGTAAAACACATACGTCGGGACTATAAACGGGGCAGTAGCCAATAGCTTTCATCTCTTTATTTATTCTGAACATGCGAGGCACTTTGTGCGTCGGATTTGTGTACACACGATCGGAAATTCCGACAACGGATTTTGTAAAATTTTATAGCCTGCTCTCAAACTTTGTGTGTCGGAAAATCCGATGGAAAAAGTCTGATGGAGCCCACACATGGTCTGAATTTCCGACAACACGCTCCGATCGCACATTTTCCGTTGGAAAATCCGACCGTGTGTCCGGGGCATAACTCTAACCCTAATAGTAACCTTAACCCTAAACTTAACCATAATCCTAATTCTTACCTTAACCCTAAACCTGACCTTAAACTAGTGTTTCTCAAACTTTTTGGTCTTGTGGTGCACCAAAATTTTCTAAAAAATGTCACGGCACACCTGAAAAGATTTAACAATTTTTGTGGTGAAGAACTTGTTTTTACATTTATATTTCATTTTAAATTTAATGTGAAGGATGTGCCTGCTTTCGAGAGTAAATCAGATTGAAGCGATTGTTTGTACTTTTGCTTGCTTCCTTGCTTTTCATTTAACAGTTTCTTTTTCAGAGTTCCAGACTTGATTAAGTGTTTCTCCATCAATAAACATTGCACAAACCTATATAAGCATCAAAGTTGGAATGGAACGGTCTCTACAGAGGCGTAACTAGAACCTTCAGGGCCCTGGTGCAAGAAACAATGATGGGCCCCCCCTTCCATCCAACCTCGGGCTTCCAATTTTGGGAGGGTGTCCATGGATATCCTCCCAAAACCATGCTTCCCACATGACCCCTGGGACATGCATCCAGCGCAATCACAGTGGCCCTTTACCATGTGATGTCAGCTGATCACATGTAAACAGACTTGCCGGTTATCCGCAGCCCTTTCCTCCCACACTGTGTCAGTGTTAGGAAAGGACTGCCATTAATTGTCAAGATTGTCAGTAAATTGTTTACACTGATAATCAGTGCCCCAATCATCAGTGCCATGTATCAGTGCCCATCAATGCCGCCTATCAGTGCCCATCAATACCGCCTACAAGTGTTACCTATCAGTGCTCATTATCGCAGCGTCCATCCGTGCCACCTATCGGTACTCTTCAATACTGCCCATCAGTGCCCATCAATACTGCCTTAGTTCTGCCTATCAGTGTTCCTCAGTGCCCATCCGTGCAGCCTATGAGTTTTGCCTATCGGTGCTCATCAATGCCCATCATTGCCTCCTATCAGTGCAGCCTATCAGTGCCCCCCTTCAGTGCCTCCTATCAGTGCCTCCCATCGGTGCCCCCTATCAGTGCCCCCTAGTGCCTTCTCAGTGCCGCCATCAGTGCCTCCTATCAATGCCCCCTATCAGTGCCCCCTAGTGCCTTCTCAGTGCCCATCAGTAAATCCTATCAGTGCCTTCCATCGGTGTCCCCTATCAGTGCCTCCCCTTCAGTGCTCATCAGTAAATCTTATCAGTGCCCATCAGAGTCCTCTATCAGTGTCCATCAGTGCCCATCAGAGTCCTCTATCAGTGCCCATCAGTGTCCTCTATCAGTGTCCATCGGTGTCTATCAGTGCCTTAGTTCTGACTATCAGTGCTCATCAATGCCAATCATTGCCTCCTATCAGTGCAGCCTATCAGTGCCCCCCTTCAGTGCCTCCTATCAGTGCCTTCTATCGGTGCCCCCTATCAGTGCCCCTATCAGTGCCTCCTATCAGTGCCTCCTATCAGTGCCCCCTAGTGCCTTCTCAGTGCCCCCTATCAGTGCCTCCCTTCAGTGCCCATCAGTAAATCCTATCAGTGCCTCTTATCGGTGTCCCCTATAAGTGCCTCTCATCGGTGTCCCCTATCAATGTCTCCCCTTCAGTGCTCATCAGAGTCCTCTATCAGTGTCCATCAGTGCCCATCAGAGTCCTCTATCAGTGTCCATCAGTGCCCTCTATCAGTGTCCATCAGGGTCTATCAGTGCCCATCAGAGTCCTCTGTCTTCTCAGGACAGCACGGCTCTAAGCCACCAACTATAGCCCCCCCCCTCAGTACAGACCCCCCTCCACTAACTGCAGACCCCCTCTCAGTATAGACCCCCCACAAAGTACAGACCCTCCTCACTAAGTACAGACCCCCTCCATCAGTATAGCCCCCCTCATTGCAGACCCCCCATCTATCAGTATAGCCCCCCTATCAGCATAGACCCCCATCTATCAGTGTAGACTCCCTCGGTGCAGACTCCTATCTATCAGTATAGACCCCCCTCAGTGCAGACCCTCATCTATCAGTATAGACTCCCCTCAATCACTATAGACCCCAGTGTAGACCCCCCTCCATCAGTGCAGACTTCCCCTCCCTCATTGCAGACACCCCTCCATCAGTTCACACCCCCCTCAGTACAGACCCCCCCATCAGTTCACACCCCCCCACAATGCAGACCCCCCTCAGTGCAGACCACCACCCCATCAATGCAGACCCCCACCCCATCAATGCAGACCCCACTCAGTGCAGACCCCCACCCCATCAATGCAGACCCCACTCAGTGCAGACCCCTACCCCATCAATGCAGACCCCACTCAGTGCAGACCCCCACCCCATCAATGCAGACCCCAATCAGTGCAGACCACCGTCCCTTCCCTACATCAGTGCAGACCCCCCTCCCATAGCGTTCCCCCAGCACACGTCTGTTTGGATAAAAACTTTACAGACCTCAGAACAGCGCGGGATAGGCACAGCTGCATGTGTCCCTCGGACTCCTCCTCCTCCCTCTCCGTAAACAGAGAGGAGGGGGAGGCGGCTTCGGTCTGCCCCACTGTGCGCAGGGATGTGTAGGGGTGAGGACAGTGCGGCGTGCAGTGCCGCTGCCCACAGGTGTCACCCCTCTGGCGGGTGTCACCCAGTGCGGCCTGCACCCCCCCCTGGCAACGCCTGTGCTGTCTCTCATGTAACAGCAGCACAGGCATCGATAGTTTTATTTCCCTCTCCATGCATCCTCTCTCGCAGGACACACAGCTGATCTTCTCCCCCCTCCCCTCTCCTGTGTGTTCCGCGGGCAGTCAAGTGTGAAGCTAAGGAGCTCACATTTCCCACGGAGCACACAGGAGAGGGGAGGGGGAAGAAGATCAGCTGTGTGTCCTGCGAGAGAGGACGCACGGAGAGGGAAATAAAACTAGCGATGCCTGTGCCTGGGCCATGTGAATAGCAACCCCGCTGGGCCCCCCCCCCCCCACAGTGGCGGAATGCCGAGCCCCGTCGCAAGTGCGACTGTGGCGACCCTGGTAATTCCGCTACTGGGTCTCTATTATTATAATATCATCAGAGCGCCGAGTTCTCCCGAGATCTCGCACAAGTCTTGCGTTACGAAAGCAACCAATGAATGACAGACTGACAGAGATTGCGTTTTTATATATGTTACTTTTTTTTAACTTTTGCGACATTGATTTACCATTTAATTTTTCGATATGTTCAAGGTTTCAAAACGCTAGCAATTTTAAATATTTTTTTAAAACTCCCACAGCACACCTGAAAATCTCACGCTACACACTAGTGTGCACGGCACACAGTTTGAGTATAACTGCCTTAAACCAAACCTTAATCCTAGCTCTAATCCTAACCTTAACCCTAATTTTAACCATAAATTTATTCCTATCCTTAAAGTGGAGGTCCGCTGAAAAAAAAATATTAAAAGCCAGCAGCTACAAATACTGCAGCTGCTGACTTTTAATATATGGACACTTACCTGTCTAGGGAGCCTGCGGTGTCGGCACCCGAAGCCGATCTGTCCTTCGGCTCTCGGCTGCTGCCGCCGCCATTCTCGGTAAGGGAATAAGGAAGTGAAGCCGTGCGGCTTCACTTCCTTGTACCCTACTGCGCATGCGCGAGTCGCGCTGCGTGTCCTCTCAGGTTCACTGCTGTGTTCTGTGTCTCACAGAATACAGTAGGGGAGGACGGGGTGGGCACCGGAAGTGGCATAGGTCACTGCAAGCGCAGCGGTGAGCTATGCCAGGAAGTAGGAGCAAATACCTGTATTAGACAGGTATCTGCTCCCTCCTCCCCTGAAAGGTGCCAAATGTGACACCGGAGGGGGGGAGGAATCCAAAAAGTGAAAGTTCCATTTTTGGGTGGAACTCCACTTTAACCCTAATCCTACTGCTAACTTTAACACTTCTTCCCTTCTCTTTTTTCTTGCACTTTATATTATCTATGCCTAGCGAACTAAACCCATCGTATTAACAGCTTCATTTTCGGCACATGCCGGGAATGTAACTACATTGGTTGTGCTCTCAACCAAACTGTCAAACCATCAAATGGCTGGTGTCATAACTGATCACTTGTGCAGCATCATGGCAGTTAACGATCAAACAGAGGCCAAGATGGCAGCTTCCTTCGCTGAAAACGATAGGAGGGTTTAGTTCTGCTTTAACTATTTTATTTACTCACATCACCCTGGTTCTTCTTTTGTAATGCCTATAGGAGTACGCTCAAATGTTCTTGTGTCCACAACGTACCCATAGAACTTATTGTTAGGACTTGTAATGGCTCTCACTATCTACATCAAAGACACAGACTTTGACTTTTTTGTACACCTCCTGTGTTAAAATATATTCTTCTATATTAAAAATAGATTCAACCTGAAATATTTTGGCAGTTAGTTTTCCATTTCTGGCAACAGCTTTTTCAAATGGTCCTAAGTGAAATTTAAAACATGGGAATGTTTAACTGGGGTTTTCTAAGCCATGATTTTTTTTCATTAAAACACCATATAAAATATTTTAGAGAATGAGAGAATATTTTTTGTTTTGTTTTTTTGCTGGGGGGGGCAGTGATTAAAAAAAAGGAAGTTGAGCAGTTCCATGGCAGTTTCTTTAACCACATTGCGCCCACTCTATAGCCGAAAGATTACTACAGCGCGGGGTTAAAATGCCAGGAGGGACTTGGCTCATCACAGAGCAAGGTAAAGTGCCAATCACAGCAGGTCCTTTACCATGTGATCAGCTGTCAGCCAATGACAGCTGATCACGGAAGTAAACAGAAGCCACATTCCGGCTTTTTTTAAATTTACGCTCTCAGCGTGAAGAAAAGAAAAAAGCCATTAACCGGCTTCTGTTAGAGGGACATCAGTCCCCTTAGTGATCACCATTGCTGCTAATCAGTGCCACTAATCAGTGCTCACCAGTGCCACCTCTCAGTGCCCATCAGTGCTGCCAATTAGTGCCCATCAGTAAATAATAAATTAAAAAGTCAGTGCTAAGGAGATGAAGGGTTGCCCCTGGGAGCTATTAGATTATATAAAGAAAAGATGGGGGAATGGCGCTACCCTGTTGTGACACAATATTAAAGTGGCAATTACAATAAAAATAATAATAAGAAAATATTATTAATAAAAAACAAATAGTGCAACCCAGTGCAGTTTCAGATACTGGAGTGAATGACATATACGTGCGTGAAGATACTATAAACATACAGTGCTATAAATCACACCAACACTAGATACAAAGAGAACAGTACAAATATAACAGTGCATCAGCCCTTAATTGAAAACAGCGGTGGTAATAAATACTAGAGTGTATGATTAATGTGTACATTCAATCCAAAGTCTTCAGCTCCTATTGAGATGTGCAGTAAAGCATATACTAAACTATTACCAAAAAATACGGGTATGTGTGTAATCATGTAGTTAAACCAACTTTATATAGTGCCCATCAGTGCCTCATTATCAGTGCTCAGTGCCACCTATCAGTGCCCATCAGCGTTGCATATTAGTGCCCATCAGTGCCACCCATCAATGCAGCCTCATCAGTACCTCCTGATCATAGTTACATATTTAGGTTGAAAAAGAAAAAAGTCTATTGTTGGGTTCCAGCACGTATTGCCCATGCCAACCCAATCTCTAGCGATCGCTGCTTCTGGGGCCATCGTGGGGATGTGATTCACAACTGGTGGGCCTGCCCGTGAATAGTGGGTTTTTGGTCCAGAGTGTTTGGCCTGTTGTTTTCTCTGTTCCATTTAAATGTCCGTAAAGAGGGCAAATTTGCACTATTACATTGCCCAGTACCGGGTTTGTTTGCTTGTCAACAGAAATTGGCAACCTATCTGTTCATAGCGCCCAAAAGGACGATTGCTCAAGCATGGAAAAAACCACAATCCGCTTTCAGGAAGTGAAAAACAGCTTGACATCCATGATGGTCAACGAACAAATGTCTAGTATACTCAAAGACACGCATGCCAAGTTTGGGAGCCATGGCTGGCAAATGCCTTCCCCCAAACTCCCTCTGGCTAGTATAGATTGGCTCTGACTGGTTTCCTGGGTGGTCCTGGGTCCCCCTTTCCTTTTACCTTCTCCCCCTTCCTCTTATTCTCCTTCTCTCTTTCTTATTTCTCTCTTTTCTTCTCTTACCAAGGCTCTTAGCCCTTTTTTGATTGCTAACAGAGGCTCAAGATGATCTTAATTGCAGAATTGCAGAAATGCAGAATCAATGCATTTTGTCCTGGTTATTCCTGCACTTATGGGGGTTACCCCAAATTTAGTATGCTGCACTTGGGATTTCTGTGACTGTTAATTAGGAGGCTGTCCTCCTCGGTTTATGTTGCATTTCCTTTTGTTGTTTTTGTCTCTCATGTGCAAGTTCTAGGACCTGAGTGGGCAATCTAGGTGCCTGTGACATTGGTACGTAAACGGATAATGCAGCGCATTTCCCGTTTACGTATCAGTGATGCAACTTCCGGTATCCGTGGAACGCACGCTGCAGATGCGAACCCGGAACACACTGATGCCTGTTTTTCAAGCCGTCTCGTGAGTGGCGTTTTTGTTAATTCACATTAACTGAGTGCCGGCAGTACTTCACTATGTACCTTCTTTTTTTCCAAATACTTATCATCCTCTATGGTCCACATGTAAAACTTCCTTGGAAGCCTCTCTGATCTTGGAGCCATATACCACATCCCCACTAAGTGAACAA
Organism: Lithobates clamitans; assembly: GCA_037952925.1. Taxonomy (NCBI): domain Eukaryota; kingdom Metazoa; phylum Chordata; class Amphibia; order Anura; family Ranidae; genus Lithobates; species Lithobates clamitans. The sequence continues at coordinate 2,577,601 of JBBGZY010002143.1, forward strand.
ACAGCATGAAGGCCAAGGAACACACCAGACAAGTCAGGGATAAAGTTGTGGAGGAGTTTAAGGCAGGATTAGGTTAAAAAAAATATCCCCAGCTTTAAACATCTCACGGAGCATTGTTCAATCCATCATCCGAAAATGGAAAGAGTATGGCACAACTGCAAGCCTACCAAAACATAGCCGTCTACCTAAACTGACAGGCAGTGCAAGGAGAGCATTAATCAGAGAAGCATCCAAGAGGCCCATGGTAACTCTAGAGAAGCTGCAGAGATCCACAGCTTAGGTGGGAGAATCTGGCCACAGGACAACTATTAGTTGTGCACTCCACAAATCTGCCCTTTATGGAAGAGTGGCAAGAAGAAAGAAAACCAATGCTGAAAGAAAGCCATAAGTCCCGTTTACAGTTTGCTAGAAACCATGTGGAAGAAGGTGCTCTGGTCAAATGAGACCAAAATTAAACTTTTGGGCCTAAAAGCAAAATGCTGTGTGGCAGAAAACGAACACAGCACATCACTCTGAACACACCATCCCCACCGTGAAACATGGTGGTGACAGCATCATGTTGTTTGGATGCTTTTCTTCAGCAGGGGCAGGGAAGCCGATCAGAGTTGATGGGAAGATGAATGGAGCCAAATACTGGACAACCTTAAAAGAAAACCCGCTAGAGTCTGCAAAAGACTTGAGACTGGGGGAGTGGCGGCCAGTGCATTGTTGGCGCACAGGTGCCCTCCATCCATGCGCCAGGCGCCCCCCAACCACCCCCCATTCATGCGCCCGGCCCCTTTCAGGATGCCGGATGCATGGACTCCTATGGCGGGGGCAGGAGGGGGTGTATTTTTTTTTTTGAAGCACTTGATTAGAGCCAGAGGCTCTAATGGGCTTTCAAAAAAGGTGGGTTCGGGGCGCAGAGAGTGCGCCCTGATCCCACCCAATTGTGTGACCATAGTGAAAGAATATTTGCTATTTTCACACCGCATTGCCTCCCCGCCAATCTGGAGGCAGGTCAGTCACACCAGTTTCCTGATTGGCCAAAGCGCCAGGTGTCCCTATTGGATGCTCACCCTAAACAGGAAGTTCAATTCCCCATATAACCCCTCCCCTTACCGGGAATACCTCAGTTTTGTAGCAAAGCAATACACGTGTAACCAGAAAGAGGGGGGGGAACTCTGTGTCCCGTGATGTACTCCAAGAAAAGGATTTTATAGGTAACCTGTTATAAAAATCCTATTTTCTTTATCGTACATCACAGGACACAGAGCCACAGTAATAACTGTATGGGATGTCCCAGAGCAATGCCACCTGTGGGGAGGTGACACAAACAAGTAGGGTGCAATCAGACCTAAGGACCTATACTGCTGCCTGCAGCACACTGTGCCGAAAGGTGATATCCTCATGCCTTCTTACATCCACCTGATAGAATCTGGTGAATTTATGGACTGAAGACCAGGTTGCGGCCTTGCAGATTTGAGCCATGGAGGCTTAGTGATGCACTGCCCACTAAGCACCAACATCCCTGGTGGTGTGCGCTTTGACCTGAAAAGGTGGAACCTTCCTCTTCAAGCCATAAGCTTGAATAATTGCCTGCCGAATCCATTTGTCAATAGTGGATTTTGATGCTGCCTGTCCTTTCCTAGGACCTTCAGGCAAGACGAACAAAACATCTGTTTTCCGAATCTGAGCAGTCGCCTTCAAATAGATCTTGACTGCTCTCACTACATCCAAAGAGTGTAGTGACTTTTCTTCCTTAGAAAAGGGTTGTGGAAAAAATGAAGGTAAAACAATATCCTGGTTTAGGTGAAACCCTGAAAACACTTTTGGCAGAAAGCTAGGATGAGGAAACAATACTACTCTATCCTTGTGAATGATTAAATATGGCTCTTTACAAGAAAGAGCCGCCAACTCTGATACCCTTCTTTCAGAAGAAATGGCTACCAGGAAAACTAGCTTCTTTGTCAAAAGGACCAAAGGAATATGTCGTATCAGCTCAAAAGGCTGTTTCTGTAATGCCGACAGAACCAAATTCAAGTCCCAAGGGTTCAGGGGTGCTCTAACCGGTGGATTAAGCCACGTTACCCCCTGTATAAAGCTTTGGAACAAAGAATGCGAAGCAAGCGGACGTTTAAACAATACTGATAAGGCCGAGACCTGTCCCTTAATAGTACTCAAGACCAGTTTCATCTCTAGCCCCATTTGCAGAAAGGCAAGAATTCTAACTATGACATACTTCCTAGGATGCCAACCCCTGGATTCACACCAAGAAACATATGCCTTTCAGACTCTATAATAAATGACTCTGAAAGCTGGCTTCCTTGCATTAATCAAGGTAGGTATCACGGAGCCTGAAAGCCCACGATTCTTTAGAATGTGGGTTTCAATAGCGTTAAATTTAGTGTTTGTAAAGTAGGATGGAACACTGGTCCCTGCGATAGCAGGTCTGGTAGTGGTAGGGGCCATGGGGCCCCTACCACCCTCTTTACTATTTCTGCATACGAAGATCTTCTGGGCCACAAGAACTACCGACTTCCTTTCCCGCTTGATCCTGCGAAGAAGTCGAGGTAGCAGCAGAATAAGAGGGAATACATAAATCAGTGAGAACTGATCCCACGGGGTCACCAACGCATCTGTTCCGCATGTGAGTGGATCCCTTGTACTTGACAAAAAGTTGTTGACTTTGTTGTTGAACCTGGACGCAAACAGATCTACATCCGGGATCCCCCATCTTTGGCATATAGCCAGGAAGATGTCGGGGTGAAGGGACAATTCCCCCGGGAACAAATGCTGGCGACTTAAGTAGTCTGCCTGCCAGTTCTCTACCCCTGCAATGAAGATTGCCAAAATGCACGGCACATGTTTTACTGCCCAGGTTAGGATATGGTTTACCTCTCCCTGGGCTGCCTGACTTCTGGTGCTCCCTTGGTGATTGATATAAGCCACAGCTGTTGTCAGATTGAATCCTGACAGGAGAATTCTGCAACCTGAATGTCCTGGCCCTTAGGGCTAGACGGGCTGCCCAAATCTCTAGAATGTTGATGGGCAAGGTCCTTTCGGTTCTGGACCATTACCCTTGGACAGACGCTTCCTCCAGGCACATGCACGGCACATGTTTTTCTGCCCAGGTTCGGATATGGTTTACCTCTCCCTTGGCTGCCTGACATCTGAAAGGCTGACATCTGTTGTTACCTTCTTCCAAGTAACCGGTAAGAAGGATTTCCCCTTCTACAGATTTTTGGATATCCTCCACCAACTGAGGCTCTGGCGCACCTTTGGCGACAAACGCATTGGAAAATCTAGTGCCTAAATCTTCTTGTTCCAGGCTGCTAGGATACTGTTTTGCAGCAGTCTCGAATGAAACTGAACATAGGGAGCTGCTTTGAATGAAGCCACCATCTTCCCCAACAACCTCATACAAAGGCGAATGGAAGGACCCTTCTTTGCCCTGACCCCTTGGACCAGCTCCTTTATGGCGCTGATCTTTGCCTGGGGTAAAAACACCTTCTTCTGGGCTGTATCTATGACCAGACCCAAGTACTCTAACCTTCTTACTAGCTTTAAAGAAGATTTCTCTAGGTTGATGACCCAACCTAGGTATTCCAGGTAGTTGACTGTGGTAACCACCCTTTGGTCCAAGCGGACTACCGACCAGTCTATCAAGAACAGGACGTCCAGGTATGCTATTATTGTTATACCTTGAATCCTTAATCTGGCCAGAGGAAGGGCCAGAAGTTTTGTAAACACCCGAGGTGCAGTAGCTAGACCGAAAGGCAAGGCTACAAACTGAAAATGAAGTTTTTCTACTTCGAAACGCAGATACTTCTGGTGAGCGGGAAATAGGTACATGCAGGTATGCATCCTTGATGTCGATTGATGCCAGAAGCTCTCCCCCTTGTAGGATGGAGACTACTTATCAGATTGATTCCATGCGAAAAGAGTGAATCTTCAGGAACCGGTTTAGATCTTTGAGTTCTAGAATGGGTTTTGGTACTGTGAAAAGATTTGAATAAAACCCTGACCCCTGCTCTTTCACAGGAACCACCATGATGACTTTTTGCGACAAAAGTCGCTCTAACGCTAGAAAGAGAGACTTCTTTTTCTCTGGGTTTTGGGGACATTTGACCTGAGGAAACGAGGAGACGGGAATTCTCGGAACTCTAGTTTGTAACCTAGAGCTATTGTGGAGACCACCCATCTGTCCCGAAATTCTTCCTGCCAGACCTTTGAAAACTGCAGAAGTCTTCTCCCCACTTGAGTGGGGGTACCCCTTCATAAAGAAGCTTTAGCGTTCTGTCTTGCGGGTTTCCTCCCCCCAGGACTAATTTGTCCCTGGGGTTGACCCTGAGGTTTACCTCTTGAATCTGACGGTGGAGGCCGTCGCGACTGCCTGGAGGCTGATGCCCCTGGCACTGGAGAAAGAGCCCGTTTAAATGAGGGATGTTTACTCTTTTTCTTAGCTGGCAAAAGGGTTCTTTTCCCACTGGATATTTTTTGGTGCTTATCTGGGTGATTCCACTCAGAATACATAAGCTTCTCTGATAATGAATGGACAGGAAAGGCACGCAAGGCTTGTGGAGGCTTTAGTGAACCCAAACAGGAAGTGGGCTCTTCAACCGACTCTGTTAAGGGTAGCTTAAATGTGGCGCGGACAATTTCAGTAAGAGAATGCACCAGCAACTTCTCAGCAACTTCTCAGCATGTGAAGCTGAAGAAGGTCCTTCCCCACTTGATTCCTCGGAAGAGGAATCATCAGCCTGTTCACGGTCCCCTGAGGGAGATTCATCTTCCCCCTCCCACAGTTCCTCAGTTTGAGGATCCTGGGTGGTAGAAGGGGACCTAATGCGTTTTCTTCCACTCTGTGAAGACGTGATTAAAGCCACTAGTCTTTCCTCTAAACCACTCTTTCCTCTAAACCACCTGCTCAGTTATATAGATGGGGCTGAAGTGTCAGAAGCAATTGCAGCCCGATGGCTCACTCTGACCAGCCTCCTTAGAACAGGATGGTGTTGCAGAGGGGTCCTCAGGACTTGAGGGCAACCCCTTTGTGTCCTTGGTCTTTGTGGCATTTGAACCACCTTCTCTGGTCATAGTGCTGAGCACAAACGCAGAGGCACCACCAAAAAAATGCACCCACTGCTGAGCAGTAGTCCAGCAACTGCCGCTGCTATTAAGCTCAGCGTGATGCTTAAGTAAATGTGCCTACGAATGCCTGTGTCACCCACTCACATGCCACCCGTCCGCTCTGTGTCCCTCCTAGCTGTATGCACCTGAAAAAGGCACATTTTATAGCTATACATCCTGCGTTGTTGACGCGGTAGCACGCCAATGCCGCTAGGACCCACCCCCCCTTCCTCCGACCACCAACTCCCTCATCTATTTTAAAATAGAACGTTTTCCCGCGCGAGCGGGCTCCGATCCTGACTGGACCGCATGGAGGAGGACTGGGGTGGAGGAGAGCTGCCGAAGGGAACCGCCGCAATGGTGGCGGGAGCAGCACGGCACACCACCGTCTAATACCATGCTCCCTCTGCCTGGAGGAAAGCTATCCAGGTGGGGGGGGGACATTCCTAGGAGAAAACACCCCCCTTTCCCACGACTTTACCTGGAGCCTGGGCCGGAGGGAGCAAGCAGCTTGTACACAGAGTGAGACTGACAAGCATGGAACAGGTACGTGCTCTTGACAGCCCCTGGTGGTGACTATAGGCATGACAACATTTACTTAAAGGAGAAAACCCACAAGAATTAGAAAAATGATTATCCCTTACTTTATCCAGCTGCAGGGTTCTGTGGTAACAGACCCAATCTTCACCTCTCACGGTGGCTCCGTTAAAAAACATTCAGGGACTGGGGCTCCCTTTTTATTGGGGGATCCACAGCCCTGGGCCTGTAAAAAGCACCCCGCCAGGAATATGGCTAAAAAAAACAAATACTGGATCCCGGGGTCCAGCTCTGTAAAAAGAGAAGCATTACAGGTAAAACCTTGTTTCTTCGGACACGAGGCCTGGGTACCGTTCAATTCAGTCTGGAAAAGACACTTTAAAAGGATCCGGTTGCATGGCTTTCCCCAGTAATGAATATTCCAGCGGAGCTCAGCACAGCACATCTTTACTCGTGACCAACACCTAAGACACTGGCGAAAAAACTGAGGTACTCCCAGTAAGGGGAGGGGTTATATGGGGAATTGAACTTCCTGTTTAGACTGAGCCAGTGTCCATCACCTGAAGGTACCATATAACCCATACAGTTATTACTGTGGCTCTGTGTCCCGGGATGTACGATAAAGAAAATACATTTACGTTTTTAGTTGTAACATGACAAAATGTCAAGGGGTATGAATACTTTTTCAAGGCACTGTAAACAGTGCATTTAGGTTGGCTTGTAAGTTGGAGACATCCTGTAAGGATGTTATTCCACTGCATAGTTTGGTGTCATCTGCAAAGACTGAAATGGTACTTTAATTCCCAGACCCTATATCATTTATAAAGATATTAAAACGTAAGGGTCCCAACACTGAACCTTGGGGTACACCACTGATAACCTTAGACCATTCAGAGTAAGATTAACCATTATCCATTAATCATTAACCACTACTCTCGCAATTCTGTCTTTTAGCCAGTTTTCTATTGATTTACAAACTGATATTTCCAAGCCTGTAGACTTTACCTTACAAATGAGCCGTGTGTGGGGATCTGTTTCGAATTCTTTAGAAAAATCCAAGTATACCACGTCCACAGCCACCCTTCTGTCCAAGGTTTCACGTACCTCTTCATAAAAAGAGATCAAGTTTGTTTGACAACTTCTGTCTTTCACAAATCCATGCTGTCGTTACTTAAAATATTTTTTTTTCCAGCAAGAACTCGTCTATTTGGTCTTTTATTAAACTCTCCAGTATCTTCCCAGCTATAGAAGTTAACCACTTGCCAACCGACGCACGACGATGTACATCCAAAGTTTGGCGGCGGATATCGTTGTTATGGCAGCAGCTAGCTGCCATAACCCCGGTATCCCCGTTTTCGTGCGGTGGCTGGCTTTCAGATAAAAGTGGTCTCTGCGTCAGATTTGCCGCGAGATCACTTTTATCGGTGGCGGGAGAGGCCCCCCCCCCCCGCTGCGATCCGGTGCCCTCCACCGCTTACCGGAGCCGTCGGTAGCAGCGGAGGCGATCGCGTCCTTCTCAGTGCTGTGCCTGGAGACGAGTGAGGCTAAGATGGCGCCCACGCGTCTCCATGACACTGCTGGGCGGAAGTGACGTCAAAACGTCACTTCTGCCCATAACGTCTTAAAGGCACATTTTTTTCAATGTCATTTTTTTAAATGACTTTTTTTTTTTCATTTTAAATTGCATTTTAGAGTAAATATGAGATCTGAGGTCTTTTTGACCCCAGATCTCATATCTAAGAGGTCTTACTTACGCGCAGAAGCGAACACATACGTGAGTAGCGCCCGCATATGAAAACGGTGGTCAAACCACACATGTGAGGTATCGCCGCAATAGTTAGAGCGAGAGCAATAATTCTAGACCTCCTCTGTAACGCAAAACATGCAACCTGTAGAATTTTTAAACGTCGCCTATGGAGATTTTTGAGGGTAAAAGTTTGACGCCATTCCACGAACGGGCGCCATTTTGAAGTGTGACATGTTTGGTACCAATTTACTCAGCGTAACATTATCTTTCACAGTATAAAAAAGAAATTGGGCTAACTTTACTGTTGTCTTATTTTTTTAATCAAAAAAGTGAACTTTTCCAAAAAAAAGTGCGCTTGTAAGACCGCTGCGCAAATACGATGCGAAAAAAAAGTATTGCAATGACCGCCATTTTGTTCTCTAGGGTGTTAGAAAAAACAATATATAATGTTTGGGGGTTCTAAGTAATTTTCTAGCAAAAAAACCTGTTTTAAACACGTAAACACCTAAATTCCAAAACGAGGCTGGTCCTTAAGTGGTTAAACTAACAGGTTTTTAGTTACGTAGTAAAGACTTTGTTCCCTTTTTAAATATAGGCACCACATTGGCCCTACACAGTGGTACTATTCCAGTCATTAACCACTTCTGCCCCGGAAGGATTTACCCACTTCCTGACCAGGCCATTTTTTGCGATACGGCACTGCGTCGCTTAAACTGACAATTGTGCGGTCATGCGATGCTGTACCCAAACAAAATTAACATCTTTTTTTCCCCACAAATAGAGCTCTCTTTTGGTAAAAAAATAAAAATAAAATAATAATATCGCAATAGGTGTATATTGATTGGTTTGCACAAAAGTTATAGCATCTAAAAAATAGGGGATACATTTATGGCATTTTTATTATGATTTCTTTTTTACTAGTATTGGCAGTGATCAGAGATTTTTAGCGGGACTGCGACACTTTTTTGGGACCATTGACATTTATACAGCGATCAGAGCTAAAAATAGCCACTGATTACTGTATAAATGTCACGGTCAGGGAAGGGGTTAACACTAGGGGGCGATGAAGAGATTAAGTGTGTCCTAGGGAGGTGTTTCTAACTTTGGGGGGAGTGGGCTGACAGGGAGTAGAGAGAGATCGCTGTTCCTGATCACTACAAACAGCAGATCTCTCTCTACTTCCCTGACAGAACAGGGATCTGTTTACATTTACAGATCCCCATTCTGGCTCTCTGAGGAGTGATTGCTGGTCACTGGTCACGTCGGCCACAAGCATCGGCTCCGGCGTTGCGGGCCCCCTATAGCCCTTAAAGCGGCCGCTGTACAGCTACGGTGATTTGCACAGGGGAGTTAACCTGCTGCCATATAACGACAGCGGCTGGTTGCTAAGTAATTAACGAGTCCCTAGAAATTAGATATAATGGCTTTGAAATGACAGAGCTCAATTCTTTTAGGATCTGTAGGTTGATGCCATCTGGTCCAGGTACTTTATCCACCTTTATTCTGTCTAAATATTTCTGGACCATATCACTTTTGATCCATTGTGGATCATTTGGGGCTGTGTCACTACCATCCCCATGAGCTTCCCCATGCTCCTTTGTATACACATATAGTTACATAGAAGGTGAGGTTGAAAAAAAAAGACACAAGTCCAACCTATGTGTAATTATGTGTCAGTATTACATTGTATATCCCTGTATGTTGTGGTCATTCAGGTGCTTATCTAATAGTTTCTTGAAGCTATCGATGCTCCCCGCTGAAACCACCGCCTGTGGAAGGGAATTCCACATCCTTGCCGCTCTTACAGTAAAGAACCCTCTACGTAGTTTAAGGTTAAACCTCTTTTCTTCTAATTTTAATGAGTGGCCACGTGTCTTGTTAAACTCTGTTCTGCGAAAAAGTTTTATTTCTATTGTAGGGTCACCAGTACGGTATTTGTATATTGAAATCATATCCCCTCTCAAGTGTCTCTTCTCCAGAGAGAATAAGTTCAGTGCTCGCAACCTTTCCTCATAACTAATATCCTCCAGACCCTTCATTAGCTTTGTTGCCCTTCTTTGTACTCGCTCCATTACCAGTACATCCTTCCTGAGGACTGGTGCCCAGAACTGGACAGCATACTCCAGGTGCGGCCAGACCAGAGTCTTGTAGAGCGGGAGAATTATCGTTTTATCTCTGGAGTTGATCCCCTTTTTAATGTATGCCAATATTCTGTTTGCTTTGTTAGCAGCAGCTTGGCGTTGCATGCCATTGCTGAGCCTATCATCTACTAGGACCCCCAGGTCCTTTTCCATCCTAGATTCCCCCAGAGGTTCTCCCCCCAGTGTATAGATTGCATTCATATTTTTGCACAGAACTGAAGAAAGTATTTAATAAAATTTGCCTTCTCTTTGTCCCCAGTTACCCACTCTAGATTATTTTGTAAAGGGCCTACATGCTCAGACCTGACCTTTTTACTATTAATATATTTGAAGAATTTTTTAATCAGTGCCCACCAATGCCACCTCATCAGTGCCCGTCAGCAAAGGAGAAAAATTACCTGTTTGCAAAATTTTATAACAAAATCTGAAAAGTGTTTTTTTTCAAAATTTTTGTTTGTTTAGCAAATAATAAAAACCCCAGGGGTGATTAAATACAACCAAAAGAAATCTCTATTTGTGTGAAAAAAAACTATAAGACTTTAATTTGGGTACAGTGTTGCACGACCACGCAATTGTCATTCAAAGTGTTAGAGCGCTAAAATCTGAAAATTGGCCTGGGCAGGAAGGGGGTATACAGTGAGGACGGAAAGTATTCAGACCCCCTTAAATTTTTCACTCTTTGTTATATCGCAGCCATTCACTAAAATCATTTAAGTTCATTTTTTTCCTCATTAATGTACACACAGCACCCCATATTGACAGAAAAACACAAAATTGTTGACATTTTTGCAGATTTATTAAAAAAGAAAAACTGAAATATCACATGGTCCTAAGTATTCAGACCCTTTGCTCAGTATTTAGTAGAAGCACCCTTTTGATCTAATACAGCCATGAGTCATTTTGGGAAAGATGCAACAAGTTTTTCACACCTGGATTTGGGGATCCTCTGCCATTCCTCCTTGCAGATCCTCTCTAGTTCTGTCAGGTTGGATGGTAAACGTTGGTGGACAGCCATTTTTAGGTCTCATCAGAGATGCTCAATTGGGTTTAAGTCAGGGCTCTGGCTGGGCCATTCAAGAACTGTCACGGAGTTGTTGTGAAGCCACTCCTTCGTTATTTTAGCTGTGTGCTTAGGGTCATTGTCTTGTTGGAAGGTAAACCTTCAGCCCAGTCTGAGGTCCTGAGCACTCTGGAGAAGTTTTTCGTCCAGGATATCCCTGTACTTAGCCGCATTCATCTTTCCCTCGATTGCAACCAGTCGTCCTGTCCCTGCAGCTGAAAAACACCCCCACAGCATGATGCTGCCACCACCATGCTTCACTGTTGGGACTGTATTGGACAGGTGATGAGCAGTGCCTGGTTTTCTCCACACATACCGCTTAGAATTAAGGCCAAAAAGTTCTAACTTGGTCTCATCAGACCAGAGAATCTTATTTCTCACCATCTTGGAGTCCTTCAGGTGTTTTTTTTAGCAAACTCAATGCGGGCTTTCATGTGTCTTGCACTGAGGAGAGGCTTCCGTTGGGCCACTCTGCCATAAAGCCCCGACTGGTGGAGGGCTGCAGAGATGGTTGACTTTCTACAACTTTCTCCCATCTCCCGACTGCATCTCTGGAGCTCAGCCACAGTGATCTTTGGGTTCTTCTTTACCTCTCTTACCAAGGCTCTTCTCCCCCGATAGCTCAGTTTGGCCGGATGGCCAGCTCTAGGAAGGGTTCTAGTTGTCCCAAACGTCTTTCTTTTAAGGAAGATGGAGGCCACTGTGCTCTTAGGAACCTTAAGTGCAGCAGAATTTTTTTGTAACCTTGGCCAGATCTGTGCCTTGCCACAATTCTGTCTCTGAGCTCTTCAGGCAGTTCCTTTGACCTCATGATTCTCATTTGCTCTTACATGCACTGTGAGCTGTAAGGTCTTATATAGACAGGTGTGTGGCTTTCCTAATCAAGTCCAATCAGTATAATCAAATAAAGGTGTAGAACCATCTCAAGGATGATCAGAAGAAATGGACAGCACCTGAGTTAAATATATGAGTGTCACAGCAAAGGGTCTGAATTAGGGTTGTCCCGATACCGATACTAGTATCGGTACCGATACCAAGCATTTGCCCAAGTACTTGTACTCAGGCAAATGCTCCCGATGCTTCCCCCGATACCTGGAAGTCAGCTGTGATCGGCGCATGGGGGAGTTACAAGATTCTCCCCCAGCGGGATGCAGCGGCTTTAGTGACATACAGCGGTGATCAGTCACCGCATCCTCCTCCATGCCCCCTCCGTTCCTCTGTCCCCCTCCGTTCCGCCATTCCTCTCTCCTCTGTTCCCCTCCGTTCTGCTGTGCCTCTCCGCTGTCCCCTCCGTTCTGCTGTGCCTCTCCGCTGTCCCCCTCCGTTCCTCCGTTCCCCTCTCCTTCACAGTCCCCTCCGTTCTGCTGCCCCCCTCTGCTGTCCCCTCCGTTCTCCCCCTCCGTTCTGCTGTCCTCCTCCTTCCTTTGTGAATGGACAGAGTCAGCTGACTCTGTCCATTCACATAACTGAAACATTGTAATCTCCTGTGATTACGATGTCTCAGTTTATGAATGGAGAGGAGCCGCTGTCTTCTCTCCATTCATTCTCAGTGCAGCTGAGGCTGCAGAGAAAGGGACTGGGGAATCTCTATCCTCTGTCTCTTTCTCTGTCTCAAGGGGGAGATATCAGAGGTCTGTTAATACCCCTGATATCTCACCAAAGCCCCCCAACAGGGCTGATTTAAAAAAAAACACATATTGCAATAAAGAATAAAAAAAATATTATTGAAAAAATAAAAATTGTAAATAAAAAAAAAAAACAAAAAACAAAAACACACACACACATACACCGTTCACCCCCTTCCCCCCGAAAAAGAAAAAACACTGTCACGTGACATTAAAAAAAAAGTATCAGTAATCGGTATCAGCGAGTACTTGAAAAAAAAGTATCGGTACTTCCACTCCTAAAAAAGTGGTATCGGGACCACCCTAGTCTGAATACTAAGGACCATGTGATATTTCTGTTTTTCTTTAATAAATCTGCAAAAATGTCAACAATTCTGTGTTTTTCTGTCAATATGCGGTGCTGTGTGTACATCAATGAGGAAAAAAAAAAAAATGAACTTAAAGTGGGGTTCCACCCAAAAAAACAAAAATACCTGAAAAATTGTAAAAAAACATAACAAAAAAACATTTGAATATATATATATTTTTTTTATTTACCTCTAAATGCCTGTTGCTAGGTGGTCCCTCGTAGTCTGCCTCTTCCTTTGCCTGGGCTGGTGACATCACTTCCCCCCAGTCACAGGAAGGGCTCGGCTCTGCTCCCTCCTTCCTGTCAATCATCTGGGACCCTTTACAGGTCCCAGGTGATTGAGCGGCCAATCACAGCACGCGGCGCCGCTCCTGCATGCGCAGTGGGCGCCAGGCTGTGAAGCCACAGCCCGGCGCCCACAGTTGAAATGCCGGCGCCGACGAGCGGAGGGGGGGGGGACGAGCGGGGCTTCGATCCCCCGCATCGCTGGACCCAGGGACAGGTAAGTGTCCAATTAAAAGTCAGCAGCTGCAGTATTGGTAGCTGCTGACTTTTATTTATTTATTTATTTTAATGGAGCCCCTGGGTGGAACACCTCTTTAAATGATTTTAGAAAATGGCTGCAATATAACAAAGAGTGCAAAAATGTAAGGGGGTCTGAATACTTTTCGTCCCCACTGTATATCATTAGTGACAACTTTGTGTAATTTTGTTCTTGTGACAATCACTTGTGACAAAAAAAAATAAAATATTGAATGGGCTCAACACGCCTCTCAGTAATTTCCTTGGGGTGTCTACTTTCCAAAATGGGGTCATTTGGGGGGGGGGGGGGGTGTTGTACTGCCCTGCCATTTTAGCAGCTCAAGAAATGAGATAGGCAGTCAAACTAACTGCGTAAATTTCAGAAAATGTACCCTAGTTTGTAGACGCTATAACTTTTGCGCAAGCCAATATACGTTTGACTTTTTTTTACCATGTGGCTGAATACATTTTGGGCTAAATGTATGACTAAAATGTAGTTTATTAAATTAAATAAGTAGAAAATATTTTTTTTTTCTAAATTTTCGGTCTTTTTGCGTTTATATCGCAAAAAATAAAAATCGCAGAGGCATTCAAATACCATCAAAAGAAAGCTCTATTTGCGGGGGGGGGAAAAAATGACGCAAATTTCGTTTGGGTACAACATTGCATGACCGCGCAATTACCAGTTAAAGCAGCGCAGTGCCAAATTGTAAAAAGTCCTCTGGTCATTGAGCTGCGAAATCCTCTGGGGCTGAAGTGGTTAAGTAAGAGATTGCAGACATGATACAAGAGATGGCCAGAGACTGGGGACATGATACAAGAGATGATTAGTGACTGGGGACATGACACGACACGACAAGAGATGTTAAGAAAAATGCAGTCTGCAGTCTCTAACCCTTTCTTGCACTAAAGGTGCCAATAATGGCCAACAATAAATTCATATTAAAGTGGATGTAAACCCAATGTCATCCTTTCTAAACTACTGCCATAGAGGTTATCTATAAGGATATACACGCCTCCTGCATGTATCTTTACCTGTCAAATGTCTCCCCTCTGTCTGCTATGAGAGCTGAAAAACTGCAGATTCTGTGGGTGGGTCTGTTGTCTGGAGCTCGGTGGGTGGAGTCGTGATGTCAGTAGACTCCCCGCCCACCTCTACACTCCCCTTGTCAATATGTGTATTTCTAACACTGAACTTCTACTGAACTTCTGCTATGATCTCTAACATCCAGTGAAAAGACAGGAAAGTAACCACATGACTTCAGCATGCCAAATCATGGTGAGGTGTGGAACAGCCAATCCTTGCAGAGCTGCTGAAGAAAGGAGTGGGGGAGGGAATTAAAAAATACTGCCCGTGTCTTAGGCTAGTGCACGAGATATGTAAATCACCTGTCACTCACAGCAAGGGGGGGGGATTTGACAAAGTTTTTCTCATTTTGTCAAGAATTGTCTCACTGAACAAAAAAAGGAGATTGCTCAGAGATGGATTAACTCTGTGGGGCAAGACTGGGCTCAAATGATAGGAAATTTTATACTCTACAGTATGATTAAAAAAAAATTGGGGTTTACATCCACTTTAACCACTTGCCGACCGCGGCACGACGATGTATGTCGGCAGAGTGGCACAGGCCTTCCCGTGGGTGGGGGGTCCGATCGCCGCCCCCCCCCCCAGGTGCCAGCGGCGGTCAGATTCAGGTCAGGGGCGATCAAAGGTGAGGGGGAGGCCACTCATTCGTGGCTTCCCCCTCGCAATCGCTCCTGGCCAATGACAGACTTCCTCGGCTTCTGTAATGTAAACAGAAGCGGAGGAAGTGATGTCACCTCTCCTCGGATCGGTATTTTACGTTCCGGCGCCGAGGAGAGAAGACTATAATGTGAGTGCACCAAACACACACACACACACACACACAGTAGAACATGCCAGGCACACATTACACCCCCCCGATAACCCCTCCTCCCCCCCCCCCCCCGTCACACTGACACCAGTTTTTTTTTTTTTTGATTACTGCATGGTGTCAGTTTGTGACAGTTAGTGTGTTAGGGCAGTTATTGTTAGCCCCCTTTAGGTCTAGGGTACCCCCCTACCCCCCCTAATAAAGTTTTAACCCCTTGATCACCCCGTCGCCAGTGTCACTAAGCGATCATTTTTCTGATCGCTGTATTAGTGTCACTGGTGACGCTAGTTAGGGAGGTTTTAACCCCTTGATTGCCCCCTAGTTAACCCTTTCACCACTGATCACCGTCTAAGTGTTACGGGTGATGCTGGTTAGTTCGTTTATTTTTTATAGTGTCAGGACACCCGCCGTTTATTACCGAATAAAGGTTTAGCCCCCTGATCGCCCGGTGGTGATATGCGTTGCCCCAGGCAGCGTCAGATTAGCGCCAGTACCGCTAACACCCACACACGCACCGTACACCTCCCTTAGTGGTATAGTATCTGATCAATATCTGATCCGATCAGATCTATACTAGCGTCCCCAGCAGTTTAGGGTTCCCAAAAATGCAGTGTTAGCGGATCAGCCAAGATACCTGCTAGCACCTGCGTTTTGCCCCTCCGCCCGGCCCAGCCCACCCAAGTGCAGTATCGATCGATCACTGTCACTTACAAAACACTAATCGCATAACTGCAGCTTTCGCAGAGTCAGGCCTGATCCCTGCGATCGCTAACAGTTTTTTTGGTAGCGCTTTGGTGAACTGGCAAGCACCAGCGGACTAGTACACCCCGGTCGTAGTCAAACCAGCACTGCAGTAACACTTGGTGACGTGGCGAGTGCCATAAGTGCATTTCAAGCTGGTGAGGTGGCAAGCTCAAGTAGTGTCCCGCTGCCACCAAGAAGACAAACAGGCCCGTCGTGCCCTTCCTGCTGCATTCGCCAATCCTAATTGGGAACCCACCACTTCTGCAGCGCCCGTACTTCCCCCATTCACATCCCCAACCAAATGCAGTCGGCTGCATGAGAGGCATTTTCTTTATGTGCTCCCGAGTACCCCTACCCAACGAACCCCCCAAAAAAGATGTCCTGTCTGCAGCAAGTGCGGATATAGGCGCGACACCCGCTATTATTGTCCCTCCTGTCCTGACAATCCTGGTCTTTGCGTTGGTGAATGTTTTGAACGCTACCATTCACTAGTTGAGTATTAGCGTAGGGTACAGCATTGCACAGACTAGGCACACTTTCACAGGGTCTCCCAAGATGCCATCGCATTTTGAGAGACCCAAACCTGGAACCGGTTACCGTTATAAAAGTTAGTTACAAAAAAAAAAAAAAATTATATATATATATATATATATATATATATATATATATATATATATATATATATATATATATATATATATAAAAAATTAAAAAAATAGTTGTCGTTTTATTGTTCCCTCTCTCTCTATTGTTCTGCTCTTTTTTACTGTATTCTATTCTGCAATGTTTTATTGTTATTATGTTTTATCACGTTTGCTTTTCAGGTATGCAATTTTTTATACTTTACCCTTTACTATGTTTTATTGTTAACCATTTTTTTGTCTTCAGGTACGCCATTCACGACTTTGAGTGGTTATACCAGAATGATGCCTGCAGGTTTAGGTATCATCTTGGCATCATTCTTTTCAGCCAGCGGTCGGTTTTCATGTAAAAGCAATCCTAGCGGCTAATTAGCCTCTAGACTGCTTTTACAAGCAGTGGGAGGGAATGCCCCCCCCACCGTCTTCCGTGTTTTTCTCTGGCTCTCCTGTCTCAACAGGGAACCAGAGACTGCAGCCGGTGATTCAGCCAGCTGACCATAGAGCTGATCAGAGACCAGAGTGGCTCCAAATATCTCTATGGCCTAAGAAACCAGAAGCTACGAGCATTTCATGACTTCGCCGGATGTAAACAGCGCCATTGGGAAATTGGGAAAGCATTTTATCACACCAATCTTGGTGTGGTCAGATGCTTTGAGGGCAGAGGAGAGATCTAGGGTCTAATAGACCCAAATTTTTTCAAAAAAAAAAAAAGGAGTACCTGTCACTACCTATTGCGATCATAGGGGATATTTACATTCCCTGAGATAACAATAAAAATGATTTAAAAAAAAAAAAAAAAAGAAAGGAACAGTTTAAAAAAAAAAAAAAAAAAAAAAAAGCACCCCTGTCCACCCCTGCTCTCGCGCAAAGGCGAACGCAAGCGTCGGTCTGGCGTCAAATATAAACATCAATTGCACCATGCATGTGAGGTGTCACCGCGAACGTCAGATCAAGGGCAGTAATTTTAGTAGTAGACATCCTCTGTAAATCTAAAGTGGTAACCTGTAAAGGCTTTTAAAACGGTATTTAGTTTGTCGCCACTGCAGGTTTGTGCGCAATTTTAAAGCATGTCATGTTTGGTATCCATGTACTCGGCCTAAGATCATCTTTTTTAGTTCATCAAACATGTGGGCAATATAGTGTGTTTTAGTACATTAAAATTTAAAAAAAGTGTGTTTTTTTCCCCAAAAAAATGCGTTTGAAAAATCGCTGCGCAAATACTGTGAAAAAAAAAAAAATGAAACACCCATCATTTTAATCTGTAGGGCATTTGCTTTAAAAAAAATATATAATGTTTGGGGGTTCAAAGTAATTTTCTTGCAAGAAAAAATAATTTTTTCATGTAAACAAAAAGTGTCAGAAAGGGCTTTGTCTTCAAGTGGTTAGAAGAGTGGGTGATGTGTGACATAAGCTTCTAAATGTTGTGCATAAAATTCCAGGACAGTTCAAAACCCCCCCAAATGACCCCATTTTGGAAAGTAGACACCCCAAGCTATTTGCTAAGAGTCATGTCGAGTCCATGGAATATTTTATATTGTGACACAAGTTGCGGGAAAGTGACAATTTTTTTTTTTTTTTTGCACACTTTTCCGCAACTTGTGCCACAATATAAAATATTCCATGGACTCAACATGCCTCTCAGCAAATAGCTTGGGGTGTCTACTTCCCAAAATTGAGTCGTTTGGGGGGGTTTTGCGCCATCTAGGCATTTTATGGCCTTCAAAACTGTGATAGGTAGTGAGGAGTGAAATCAAAAATCCTGAAGGCGGTGATTGGTTTTTGGGGCCCCGTATGCGGCTAGGCTCCCAAAAAGTCCCACACATGTGGTATCCCCATACTCAGGAGAAGCAGCTGAATGTATTTTGGGGTGCAATTCCACATAGGCCCATGGCCTGTGTGAGCAATATATCATTTAGTGACAACTTTTTGTAAA
Organism: Lithobates clamitans; assembly: GCA_037952925.1. Lineage (NCBI taxonomy): Eukaryota > Metazoa > Chordata > Amphibia > Anura > Ranidae > Lithobates > Lithobates clamitans. Next base: position 2,595,904 of record JBBGZY010002143.1, read on the forward strand.
TTTTTTTTTTTGTCATTATTCAATCACTTGGGACAAAAAAATAAATAAATATTCAATGGGTTCAACATGCCTCTCAGCAATTTCCTTGGGGTGTCTACTTTCCAAAATTGGGTCATTTGGGGGGGGGGGTTGTACTGCCCTGCCATTTTAGCACCTCAATGACAGGCAGTCATAAACTAAAAGCTTTGTAAATTCCAGAAAATGTACCCTAGTTTGTAGACGCTAGAACTTTTGCGCAAACCAATAAATATACGCTTATTGACTTTTTTTTTTACCAAAGACATGTGGTCGAATACATTTTGGCCTAAATGTATGACTAAAATTGAGTTTATTGGATTTTTTTTATAACAAACAGTAGAAAATATTTTTATTTTCAAAATTTTCGGTCTTTTTCCGTTTATAGCACAAAAAATAAAAACGGCAGAGGTGATCAAATACCATCAAAAGAAAGCTCTATTTGTGGGATGAAAAGGACGCAAATTTCGTTTGGGTACAGCATTGCATGACCGCGCAATTAGCAGTTAAAGCGACGTAGTGCCAAATTGGAAAAAGTCCTCTGGTCCTTAGGCAGCATAATGGTCCGGGGCTGAAGTGGTTAATGATATTAATTAAAAAGTCGAATACAATACAATTGTGAATGAAAATATAAATATTTTCTAAAAACTGTCATTTTTTATATCGGTTTCGGGCCTAGTGCATCCTTCATTTTCGCGACCAAAATTTCTATTCGGTGCACCCCTACTTTTAAAGCATTGCTTAGGAGATATTTAAGTACTGTAATTTGGTGCAGTCCCAGAGGCATACCCAGTTTTAAAGCATGACATGTTTAATATCCATTTACTCGATGTAACATCTTTTAGGTTTTACCCACCATTTCATTCTCTAGGGCCTTGTCTTAAAAAAAAAAAAAAAAACCCCACACGAAATTACGAAAAGTATTGGGGCACCTGCCTTTAAAAAACGCACATGAACTTTAATGACAACTCATTAAAGTTCCTTTTGTGGGGTCAGGCTATGATGTGAACAAGAAGGCCTGGCCAGCAGTCATCGCTCTAATTCATCCTAAAGATGTTCTATCAGGTTGAGGTCAGGACTCTGCAGGCTAGTTAAAGTGGATGTAAACCCAATGTCATCCTTTCTACACTACTGCCATAGGAGTTATCTATAAGGATATACATGCCTCCTGCATGTATCTTTACCTGTCAAATGTCTCCCCTCCGTCTGTTATTAGACCCGAAAAACTGCATATTCTGTGGGTGGGTCTGTTGTCTGGAGCTCGGTGGGTGGAGTCGTGATGTCAGTAGACTCCCCGCCCACCTCTACACTCCCCTTGTCAATATGCATTTTCTCCTGTGTATTTCTTACACTGAACTTCTGCTATGATCTCTAACATCCAGTGAAAAGACAGGAAAGTAACCACATGACTTCAGCATGCCAAATCATGGTGAGGTGTGGAACAGCTAATCCTGGCAGAGATGCTGAAGAAAGGAGTGGGGGAGGGAATTAAAAAATAATGCCTGTGTCTTAGGCTGTCACTCACAGCAAGGGGGAGTATTTGACAAAGTTTTTCTCAGTTTGTCAAGATTTTTCTCACTGAACAATAAATGGAGATTGCTCAGAGATGGATTAACTCTGTGTGGCAAGACTGGGCTCAAATGATGGACTGTAGGAGTATAAGATTTGCTATAAAAAAAATAAATAAAAAATTTTCAAGTTTACATCCACTTTAAGTTCCTCCACCCTAAACCCACTTATCCATGTCTTTATGGTCCAAACATTTGGTGGAGGGGGGATTATGGTGTGGGGTGATTTTTCAGGCGTTTGGCTTGGCCTCTTAGTTCCAGTGAAGGGAACTCTTAAGGCGTCCGCATACCAAAACATATTGGACACCTTCATGCTCCCAACTCTGGAAACCGTTTGGGAATGGCCCTCTTCCTGCACCAGTTCACAAAGCAATGTCTATAAAGACATGGATGAGCAAGCTTGGGGTGGAGCAACTTGACTGGCCTGCAGAGTCATTATATATATATATATATATATATATATATATATATATATATATATATATATATATATATATATATATATATATATATATATATATATATATATATATATATATATATATACACACACACATATATTTGGGGGTTTCAAGTAATCCCCAAAATAAACCCTAGTTAAAAGTCCTTGTAAAATCATTTAATCCACTCTGTAAATAGATTATATGTCCAGTGTGTGTCTTTATGTAACATTGTAGAATATGCCTTATTTACAGTGCCGCTGGGCACTCACATGGCCGACCCGCCGGAGCTCTTCTTCCCCGCTGCGAGTATTGCTGAGGGAGATGCCGAAATCCCCACCGACGTCAGCAGGGAGGACAAGAGGAGAGCTCCGGCGGATCACATGAGCAGCACTGTAAATAAGGTATTTTCTACAATAATGTTACACACACTGGGCATTATATAATCATTTTACAACGTGGATTACTTGATTTTACAAGGACTTTAACAAGGGCTTAATTTTGGGGTAGGGCTTATATTGCAGCCCTCCAAGAAAATCGAGATAGGTCTTATTTTTGGGGAAACACGGTATGAGTTTAAACAAGGTAGTAAGAGGGCAAAAAAAAAAAAAAAAAAAAAATATAAAAAAAATTGAAGAGCCCACTGGCTCAGGTTAGTCTGCTCACAACAGATAAAGCTACCCTCCAGTGGGTTACCAGGAAAAAACTCCACGTGTATACATGGAAGGAGCGCCAGACACAAAAGTGTCGAAATTAATTTATTTTGTGTTAAAAGACATCCAGCGTGTTTCAGGGGTCAAAGAAACTCCCCCTTCATCAGGGCTGCGACAAAACCTAAATAAAATATAAGCTTCATTGTGACTGATAAATTCATGAGCCTAACAATCCTAAAATATCATGGATCATTATAGAACACCATGATGTTTTACAATTGTTAGGCTCACAATGTTGTCAGTTACAATTATATTTACATTATATTATGTTTTATTGTAGCGCTGATGGGGGGGGTTTCTTTGACCCCGGAAACATCTTGGCTGCCTTAACACAAAATTAAAGCGGAGTTCCACACAAAAATGGAACTTCCGCTTTTCGGAACCCTCCGGTGTCACATTTGGCACCTTTCAGGGGGGATGCAGATACCTGTCTAAGACAGGTATTTGCACCCACTTCCGGCATAGACTCCCATGGGAGTCTATGCCTCTTCCTGTCCCTCCGCGCTGTCTCCTGGGAAACACACAGCTCCCAGGAGAGAGCGGGGACCACTTACGATGCGCAGCGCGACTCGCGCATGCGCAGTAGGGAACCGGGAAGTGAAGCCACAACGCTTCACTTCCTGATTCCCTCACCCAGGATGGCAGCGGCAGCTGCCGAGAACCGAGCGGGTTCTCGGCGTCCCCTGCCGACATCGCTGGACCCTGGGACAGGTAAGTGGCCATTTATTAAAAGTCAGCAGCTGCAGCATTTGTAGCTGCTGGCTTTTAATATTTTTTTCTTTTGCGGTTTGGGTGGACTCCCTCTTTAACACATTTTGGACTTTTTGGTCTGGCACTTCTTCCACATATGCAGGTCTGCCTTTCTGGTAACTTTCAGGAGTTTGGATACTGGCAAAGCTTTTGAAATCCCCCCCAAGCATACCTCTATAACCCTACCCCACTTTGACACCTCGGTTTTTTAGCAAGCAATGCAAAAGTAACAGGTGCAGAGGGACATGTGGCCTGTACAAAGTGTTACAGAATTTACAGGCAAGTCAAGATTCCTTTTATGTTAATCATACAGTACAGGATACAGGCTGGATATTCCTAGAACCTGGGAATACTCAAATCAATAAATTAGAAGGAAAGGCAACAAGGCTAGCAGAACCGTGCCAATTGACCCAACAAAACAGAAAAGGGTTTTTGATTAACTTCTACAATGGGTCCCTTAATGAACGATTAGGAAAAATTGAAACTTTTTTTTTTTTTTTTTTATTTAAAAAAGGAAAAAGCACAGCCATTATTCATGTGCATACACAGTGCTTTAGAACCAGGTACATGCCTCTAACTGAATAGAAGGCAGTGAAAACAGAAAAGGCATTTTTAAACTAGAACAATGCTAAAACACTATTTTGACATGACTTTCCCCTATAAATGCTTTTATACAAAAAATTTGGGGGCTAGACTTCTGGTTATGTTCCTGCAGCTAAAAATCGTTAACCCTGTGCCTACTGCATTGTACCAAGATGTTACAGAGGCTGTAATCAGACATTTGAAATATTACACCAAAAAAAAAAAAAAAAAAAAAAAAGGCCAGTTATATCACATGGTTTATTTTTATTGCTCAGGGCAAAGAACATAACTCTTATTCCCAACTGGGAGCAAATGTGGAAAATAGAAAACTCTCAAAAATCCATCAGGTGCCATCTTTAGGTGGCATAAAGGTCAATGCTCACAATCGGAGTGACCTTTTACATGCTGACATGGCTTCATTTACTGCATTATGTGTCCTCTTAAAGAAATCACAAGCGCTTGGGTAACAGTTAACTTTAAAATCCCTGTTTAGAACTCCAACTACAAAAAGGAAACTGGAAGCCATTGTAGTGATCCATTCCTCCTGCACTAGATCTGTAAGAAGACCGTGGAAGAGGGTGGCTATTTCAGTTAGATGAAGCTTGTATTGCCTGGATGCCAGACACAGCTTTTGGTTCTATGGATGTCAGATCACCCCTGCTGGTCTGTCCATGATTGCCTTTTTTTTTTTTCTTTCCACTACATTTGTCAGAGCCAGGCTCTCTCCTCTCAAGCCAGTGTATGAAAGATGGCCATTCCTTCTCTGTTTAGATGATCCAACTCAAGCAGTGTCACTTTCTTCACTTAACGTCCAGCGCAGGTGAACACAATGTGGCTCCAAGGACTGGTTCAACGTATAAACTGTTCTAATACAAACAGAGCGGATAAGAGGGACAACTGCTTAAACCTTTTTTTTTTTCCCCCCCATCTGTTAAAGTGGTCTACTCAGGCCACAATTCTTCAATGTTTTCCAAGATGCCTCATCTCGCACCTCATATATATTCTTTTCTGTATACAGTATATTTATATATTAAAAGGAGATGGAAAAAGGGAGCTCACTTTTTTCATTTCCCCTTCCACTTTCTCACCTTTGGAGAAAACAAAAACCAGAACCTTTTATTTATAAAATAAAACAGGGAGGAAAAAAAACAGTTCAAAAACTCAAAAAAAGGAAAAAAAGAGGCACTCATCACTGCCTCTTCTCCAGCTCCAGTGCACTCATAACCAGTCTTATCTTTGTGCATCCATGGCCCTCATGGCTTTCTGTGGGCCCCCTGAAGGCTGGGAGGTAGGGGGCCATGTAGGCTGTGCATGATGATGGTGGTGGTGGAGAAGTGTGGTGGGAGAGGCTGGGGGAAGCCAAACAGGCTGTTGATTTGGTGGAGAGGAGGCCCAGTGTGGGCTGAAGTTGCCTGGAGGGGAGCAGGCATTTGAGGTGGCTGGACTGCTGCTGTTCTGTAAGCTCTCAGAGGTACGTAGCTTTGAAAACATGGCTAAAGCATCAGGGAAGTTGGGCGGAGTGGCTGGTGTGTTACTTGGCGTACACATCTGCAGAGAAAAAAAAAAAATATATATATCAAATTATTGTAAAAGAACATGCATGCCTGGAATTAGAATAACCAAACAAGTGTAAGTCTTAAGAAACAAATCATTTCAAGTTTTAGTCATTGCTCATACATTTTAGAAGGGCGATTTTTCATGCCGACCTGAGGTACAGAGAAAAAGGTCAGTGAAAAAGTCAGCAACAAAATTTGCTGCTTCTGTCAGGGAAGTGGCAAAGGGGAGAAGTACAATTCGGACAAGATTTCTAACGCATTCAATCAAATCACAGATTTGTCCCTGCAACAGCTAACCAGAGGAGGGCTTGTTCACCCCAAATACTTTCCAGTGCATTTTTAAAATGCATTTACAGCAATTGCCACATATTCCAATGACCCTAGTACAAAAAAGTAAAACCTGCATTTTTTTTTCTTTTACAAAAGGTTTATTAATAGACAATCCAACATACAAGGACAGCCGTGGTATGGTTACAGCTTGTAATAAACAAACATGAGGTAAAAAAGACAAATAATAGTAAAAAGTGAGAACAAAAACAGTAACATTACACAGGTTGCAAACATAATGACCCAGGTAACTAAGAGTGTAAGGGAGAGTCCAAAAGTAGCCTTACAAGGCATCATGAAAGTCATAGCATGCCTGCAAAACCAAAATGACCAGTTATAGAATCTAGCATATCGGAACGAAGACATGCATGGTCTAGAAGAGTCTCCCTATTTAGGATAAAACCTAAAAAAAAAAAAAAACCCAAAATACAAAAATAACCATCCTAACCAGGACAATACCCGGCAGCTTGATAACTTAATTTAATGCATAAAGCCTATAGAACGTAAAAGAAAACGAAAAAAAAAGGCAACAGAGTAAACCTGAAAGTTGGAGAAAGTAAAGAAAGAAGGAGAAAGAAGAGTCCACCTGCTGCATTTTTCCCCCATCTGGAACATGTCATAATGCATGTGGACACATGGAATGCACATAAGAAACCACCGCCCTACGATTTTTCAAGAGTCAAAAAGCGCATGCAAAAAAAAAAAGACTCCAGAATGCTGAAATTGTGGTGTGAACCAGCCAAAGAAATGTTTCCTACTGTGGCACCAGATTGGGTGACTCGCATATCTTTTGGTATCTTAAAACGTATCTAAACTCAAGGAAAAAAGCTTTGCAATTAAGCACTCCTTCAATGTGGTGGCCACATTTCTCTTTTTTCTAAATTTTCATCCTTTAACACCTTTACCCTTGGTGATCCTGCAAGTAACACTTCCTGTCCTACAGCAACAATGTTCACTCATAGTACTCTAATCTATGAAGGAGAAGTGTTGTTACCCTAAGACAGAACTGCAAACATGTCTTCTCCATAACAGAAGGGAGGGATTCTCAGGGATAGTTGGAACAAAGTAACGGATAAAAAAAAAAAAAAAAAAAACAGCACAGGGATTCATCAGCCAACAAGATTCCTGGCAAGATCAACAGGTACTTTTTGTGCTCATTGAAAAGATATAACTACTATGTAACAAAATGCTTATAAAATGGGATATTTAAACAGAATAAGCGATATCATTATTAGTTTGCGATAAAGTGAAACTGCTTTTATCATGTAGAGCAAAGCATGAGGTTCACTTAAACTGAATGTTACCCCAACATTTCATATTTCTGATGTGTACGTTCTACCATGTATTTGTGTTAAAAAGTATCCAGTTCTCCTTGTTTCGCTTCGTTTGTGTAGACTACCTGGTGATCCTGCCAGTCCCCTATTTAAAAGTGATCATACCTTGTTTCCCCGAAAATAAGACCTAGCGTGATTGTCGGTGATGGCTGCAATATAAGCCATACCTCGCAAATAAGCCCTAGTTAAAGTCCTTGTAGGTCTTATTTTCAGGGTAGGGCTTATATTGCAGCCATCACCAACAATCACGCTAGGTCTTATTTTCAGGAAAACAGGGTAGAAGAGCATCCTTCCCAGTCCGTTTTCTGCCTGTGCTAGGAGCATAGCCTGCCTGTCCTTCAATGGCCAAGACTTGTGCTGACACCCCCTTCGAACAGCTCTTCACTGGGAAAAAAAATAAAAAATACCAGTGTACATCTCTCTTGGCCTCCTGCTGACATGCCTGCCCACCTGCAATCTCCACCCCTAGCTCTAGAAGCTTATACAGAGGTTATGCGATTTATATACAGTGCATCTGTAAAGTGTTCACTTTTTCCACATGTTGGTATGTTACAGCCCTATTCCAAAATGCATTAAATTCATTATTTTCCTCAAAATTCTACAAAAATACCCCATATTGACAAGGTGAAAGAAGTTTGTTTGAAATCTTAAAATTTATAAAAGGAACCCCCCCCCATGTACATAAGTATTCACAGCCTTTGTGCAATATTTTGTTGAAGCTCAAGCACTCTCAAGCTCCATCAGGCTGGATCGGGAGCATTGGTGCACGGCCATTTTCAGATCTCTCCAGAGATGTTAAAGTCTGGGCCACTCAAGGACATTCCCAGAGTTGTCCCATAGCCACTCTTTTATTATCTTTGCTGTGTGCTTAGGGTTGTTGTCCTGTTGATGAACCTTCGCCCAAGTCTGAGGTCCAGAGCACTCTGGAGCAAGTTTTCATCAAGGATGTCTCCGTACATTGTTGCATTCATCTTTCCCACAATCCTGACTAGTCTCCTAGTTAGTTCCTGCCTTTGAAAAACCATCCCCACAGCATGCTGCTGCCACCGCCATGCTTCACTGTAGGGGTGGTATTGGCCAGGTGATGAGCGGTACCTGGTTTCCTCCAAATAGGACGCTTGCCATTCAGGCCAAAGAGTTCAATCTAGGTTTCATCAGACCAGAGAATTTTGTTTCTAATGGTCCGAGAGTCCTTCAGGTGTCTTTTGGCAAACTCCAGACGGGCTGTCATGTGCCTTTTACTGAGGAGTGGCTTCATTCTGGCCACTCTACCATACTGGCCCGATTGGTGGAATGCTGCCGAGATGGTTGTATTTCTGGAAAGTTCTTCTCTCTCCACAGAGAAACGCTGGAGCTCTGTCAGTGTGACCATCAAGTTCTTGGTCACCTCCCCGACAAAGGCCCTTCTCCCCAGATCACTCAGTTTGGCCAGGCGCCTGCTCAAGGAAGAGTCCTGGTGGTTCCAAACTTCTTCCAATTACAGGTGATGGAGGCCACTGTGCTCATTGAAACCCTCAATGCTGCAGAAATGTTTCTATACCCTTCCCCAGATCTGCGCCTCAAAACAATCCTGTCTCAGAGGTCTACAGACAATTCCTTGGACTTCATGGCCTGGTTTGTGCTCTGACATCACTGTTAACTGTGGGACCTTATATAAACAGGTGTGTGCCTTTCCAAATCATGTCCAATCAAATGAATTGGACTCCAATCAAGTTGTCGAAACATCTCAAGGATGATCAGTGGAAACAGGATGCACCTGAGCTCAAGTTTGAGTGTCATGGCAAAAGGCTGTGAATACTTATGTACATGTGATTTTTTCGTTTATTTTTAATAAATTTGCAAAGATTTCAAACAAACTTTTCACGTTACTATTATGGGGTATTGTTTGTAGAATTTTTTAGGAAAATAATGAATTTAATCCATTTTTGAATAAGGCTGTAACACAACAAAATGTGGAAAAAGTGAAGCACTGAATACTTTCCAGATGCATTGTATGTATACACATGTTTTGCCTTGCATTTCTATTTAAAACTGAATGGGTTGTTTTACAAGTGAGGGTTAAAATATATTGCATATATTCAAAGCTTGGAGCAAAGTAAAGCACTTCCAGGTATAGGGACAATGCGACCCTTTTCCTCTTCTTTCTACGATGTGGAGCTGAGGGCCATGCAGTACAGTGCAATTGCCAGGCATCAACATTGTCACACGATGGCATGAAAAGTCTTCAGCAGTGTGAAAGCACTGACTAGCTTTCACACGATGGCATGAAAAGTCTTCAGCAGTGTGAAAGCACTGACTAGCCTGGCTTGGAGCTTGCAGAGGACTTTTTCCCTTCCCACTTACTGATCTTCTCAATTTGCAAAAGTACACTTTCTTCCGTATAGAAGACCACTGATACGTACAGATTTTTTTTTTTTTTCTTTTAAACAATGGATTTGACGTATGTGGAAAATTATAGATGGGCTAGAACAGGCTTTCTTAGTAGAAAGCTCAGCATGATTTGTGAGATCAGTGTCATGGAAACCTTGTGTATTGAGTTTGTATTCCAAAATAAAGATTGGTGCGAATGGGAATTGTGTTGAGTTGCATTAGGTGGCCTGTTCAAAACTAATGGTCTAATGAAGCACATCAATGCCTGAAAATCCTGCTGCATTTTTTCTGCAGCACACCACAACGCACATCAAGCTGAGGTGTTTGGAGCCGTGTTGGGGTGCCATTGAAAAGAAATTGTACCACAAATGCACATAACACCGTGTTACCACTTTAAAATAATTGCATATTACTGTAATGCAAGTGGTGTAAATTGCCCTGACTTTAAATGTTAAAAGTAAACATTATCCTATGGTTACGGTTCTCTTTTTGTCTCGCCATCTCTGGGAGTATGGATAAGCCATTTGCTCATGAACAAGCTTCTGATGCAAAGAACACATCAGAGCCAGCAGAATGTATTACAAAAAGACGACAGCTGCTCCGAATGTGCAAGCCTCATACCTGTGCACTGGAGAAGTCTGCTTATAGCTGCAGGGATGAGACTGATGCATCAGAAGCTGCTGTGATCATTTTAGAATCATCCACACAGAATTGGTGATGTGACTGGCACATCAGAAACTTTTCCTTGGTGAAATCATGATGCGTGTTGGGCTCCAGGGATCTAGACAGTACTGTGTGCTTAGTACAATTTAGACCGTTGTAGGACGTCATATTATATGGTTTGTATTTACAGCACGGCAGTAAACTAGCCACCTGAAACCCTGAATTATAGGAGTCAGTTTCCTCTTATTTGTGTTTGAAAGTGCAAGCTCCAGGATTGTCAGCGCTTGAAAACTTAGTACAGGTCAGATGTGCTCTGTGTACATTCACTAACTGTATGTTTGTTCCAGGTCAGGGAGTAACTAGTCAGCACAGCAGGCGTCTCTCATATTTTTGCTCTCTAGCAATTCCTAGGCAGCAGCTGTGAAAACTCAGCTGTAAAGACTGATTATCCAACTACCTTCTAAAGTCGAATTTCCAATATGAGTTTTCAAAGCTGTTATTAGGGTATAAATGGAGAGCTGTTACATGGCAGAGGGAGCAATAAAGAACTTCCAAAAGCCTCTGTACAGAGGTAGTGTTAAGATGGGATTGCAGCTGAAATTTTCTGGGCAAACAGCCCATATTTTGGATGATTCCTGCTTTGGAAATCCACAGTATTGTCCGAAGACCCCCATAGGTCGACAGCTGTCAAGAAAGCCATGTTCTTTGCAAAATGACACACAAGTTGCCATGACTTATGAACTGGGGAGACCTTATTCCCTCTTGCTGAGCACTGGGCAGGTGTTTTTATTTTTTTTTTACATTTAGCCCTGCTGCGGGCAAACAGCAGGGTACAATTTTCATGTCAGTTTTCAGTGCAATTGTCAACTATGCTAGAAATACGGTCAATCCTCTTCTGTACAAAACTGTGTTCTAGCCACTTCTATGCAAAACTGGTTATAATTCGCATCCGATGTGAACAGTTATCTCAGAATGCCAACATACTCTATGCTGTGCGAGTTTGGAACGAGCCGCTGCACACTCACACAGAACCCTTTTCTTAACTAGATCAAAATCGCACAGCACAGATGTGAACATCCTTCATAGTAAACAATGTGTTTATCGTATTTATATGATCTATTTCTTTTGGATCCCACCTGATCTGCATCAGTGTGAACCAGGAATGAGGATCCATTCACACCTGTGCATTTTGGGATCGCAGCAGTTCTGCCCGCTAATCTCAAAATGCACTACAATTGCAAAACAGAGGTTCAGGTGCCATTAATTTCTGCCCTACATGCAGCAAAGTAGCTCATGTAACATTATAGCATGTTGTTGTTTGCACATCTTTTACTGTGCATTTTACACTGGGTTTTTTTTCACATGGCACTAAAAGCGCAATTAGTTAAATTTTGGGTGTATAAAAAAGGTAGCCTAGATACTACACAATCTGATTGTACAATTTCCTTTATACTTCCCAAACTAAGGAATAGGAGGACCCACCTATCTATTCATTCACTCTATATCCAATCAGGCAGGCCCTTGCACTACATCAGGGGTGTCCAACCCACGGCCCAGGCCCGGCTGGCGGGACGCTGGGAATGCTATGCAAACATAGCAGCTGTGGCCAGCTGATCACATCGTAAACAGGAAGTGCCATTTATTGTCTTTTCCTCTATTCGCAACAAGGCACGGGTAGAGGAGAGGCGACTGGCTGCTCTCCTGACGAGGGGGGTACCTGCGCTGATAATTCAGGGCATTGATTGTCAGTGCAGACCCACTAAGGATGCCCACTAGAAAACACCAGGGATGCCTTCCCATGACCACCAGGGATGTCAATCAGTGCCCATTAACTGCTTGCCGACCAGCCGTCATTATACTGCAGCAGGTTGGAACGATCCCGCGAACCGTCGTAGCTATACGTCGTCTCCTTTAAAAACGGGATTAAACACTGCGGAGGTGCCGATGCGCATGGCCGACGGTCACGTTGACCGTCAGCCACAAGCTATCGGGGGCACGAGAGGCAGAACAGGGACGTGTGTGTAAACACACAAATCCCTGTTCTGTGAGGAGAGACAGATCGTGAGTTCCTAATAGCTAGGAACCACGATCTGTCATCCCCACTAGTCAGTCCCCTCCCCCTACACAGTTAGAACACACAGTCAGGGACCACAGTTAACCCCTTGACCGGCCACTAGTGTTAACCCCTTCCCTGCCAGTGACATTTATACAGTAATCCGTGCATTTTTATAGCGCTGATCGCTGTATAATTGTCAATCGTGTCAAAAGTGTCCGCCATAATGACGCAGTCACGATAAAAAAAAAAAAAAAGCCATAAATCTATCCCCCATTTTGTAGACGCTATAACTTTTGCGCAAACCAATCAATATACCCTTATTGCAATTTTTTTTTATTACCAAAAATATGTAGAAGAATACATATCGCCTAAACTGAGAAAAAAATAGCTTTTTTTAAAAAAAAATTGGGGATATTATAGCAAGAAGTACAAAATATTGTGTTTTATTCAAAATTGTCGCTCTTTTTTTTGTTTATAGCGCAAAAAAATAAAAACCGCAGAGATGATCAAATACCACCAAAAGAAAGCTCTATTTGTGGGAAAAAAGGATGTCAATTTTGTTTGGGTACAGTGTCCCACGACAATGCAATTGTCAGTTAAAGTGACGCAGTGCCGAATCGCAAAAAATGCTAGTCATTGAGCAACCAAATCTTCTGGGGCTGAAGTGGTTAATGATGCCAATCAATGCCCATCAGTAATGCCTGCCAGTGCCTCCTCATCAGTACTGCATATCAGTGCCACCCATCAGTGTGGACTTTCGGTGCCCAGTGTCGCAAATCAGTGCCACCCAGAGTGCCAGTGCCAACCTATCAATAACCATCAAAGAAAATGCCCTGTATTAAAGTACTGTATTAATTGGCGTGTAACATGCACCTTTTCACCCTGAAAATTGGGTGCAAATAGTGTGTGCGTGTTATACGCCAATACTTTAATTTTAGCAATTTTAGGCAATGGTGAGGCCGCTGCACTGAAGGCAATGGTGAGGCCGCTGCACTGAAGGCAATGGTGAGGCCGCTGCACTGAAGGCAATGGTGAGGCCGCTGCACTGAAGGCAATGGTGAGGCTGCTGCACTGAAGGCAATGGTGAGGCTGCTGCACTGAAGGCAATGGTGAGGCTGCTGCACTGAAGGCAATGGTGAGGCTGCTGCACTGAAGGCAATGGTGAGGCTGCTGCACTGAAGGCAATGGTGAGGCTGCGGATGGGCATTGACCCTTATTTTGCTTCAAAGTTCCTTATTTAAAATTTAGGTTTTTCCCCTGTAAATTGCCTCTTAAAATGAATGTGTGTGTTATACGACTGTGCGTGTTATACACCGATAAATACGGTAATAAAAAAAAAAAAAAAAAAAAAAAACCTACAAAAAGTTGAACTTGACCTTTAAAGCTACATTACTAAAGCTACATTACTAAAAAACATTATATATACAACAGGTTGGTGTTAAACAACCTACCCTAGGTGTAAAATACTCTAGGTATATCACATTCCAGTAGAGAAAGCAAATCGCACTTTTTTGTGATTGATGCCACGTTATTTTAAAGCTTTGTTTAATTGATGGATCATGCTAAAGTTCCACAAGCTGCAGGTGTAATCATTTTACATCTGCAGAGGTTTCCTGAAACGAACATTTGTTCCAGTGTTCCTTAGCTGTAAAAAGGTTGGGAAATGCCAATTTAAACATTTCCTTCTCTTTGAAAAGGTCCCCAACTTTTAGATAAAACCACAGAAAAATGCTTATTTGCAGTGTTTTTCATTTCCATGCTCACCTCACATTGAACTTGCTATTAAATTTGCCTTCTTCGGGAAGAGTGAGTTTCCTAGCACAGTCCGATGCTTTTCTGGGAGTGTCTAATTACAGTCTATGCCACCCTAGCTCTTTAGCCGCACCATGGGAGGACTGGTCCTTGGCATCAATGGGAGAACTAGTGCCACATCATTGGTGTCAGTGGCAGGAACTATGACCTATTGTTGCTGACAGTGGGGGAATAATGCTCCAAGGGCCAGATAAAAGCAAGCAAGGGGCCAGTTCGCAGACCACTGCTATATGATGTCTCTTGAGTGACAGTTTTGGATCTGCTGACATTGCATTTAAGTACATCAGTTCTCACTTTACATGCTAGTTAGTGGTTGAGGAACTAATTTTTTATAATCATTTATGATGCAGGAAATATATTTTCATACTCAATCATTGGAGTCTTCTTGTTGTCTTAAGCTAAACCTCAGTAATTAAATTGCAGACTTACAGTGGACCAACCTTGCTCGAACTCAGTGCTGTCAGCTTTCCTGCTGCACATGGACCACAGGGGTGTTTTTTTTTTTTTTAAATGAAGAAGGGGTGATGATTGTTCCTGGACTGAACTGCTCAGCTGTGGAGTACTCCAAGTCCAGGCTGCATGGTGATGCAGAGTCCTGTAAGCAAAATATTGGGCTTCCAAGGAAAGGCGCAGAATGACATGAATGTTGTTTTGCCCAAAGAGGATCAGAAGCAATGGACAAATGAAGCACTGAAGCTTGGAGAGGTTAAGGAATTGTGATAGAAAAAAAAAAAGGAAGGAAGAAAAGAATTACACAGTATTATACTAGTCGGATTCAAACTTCTTGGAAGTTTTAATCTGCTTCGTCATACTAGAAGCTAAAGGGAAGCAACACATCACGTGCGTCATTTAACACACTTCTGAACAGGTCATAAAGTGCCTGTATTCTACTCCAGTTAGGGTGAATTGAGCTTCTTAACATCAGCAGTGTTTATTGCCGTATTAGCACTTTATTGATGGGTTTTCACTGGTTGACAAACTTTTCTTTAAACCTTTTCGCTGCTAGAGCCACCTTTGCATTTTTTGCACATGTTTAAAAAAAAGAATTTTAGCCCCAATGATGCAAAACCCCCAAACCTTACATTTCTGGAAGCAGACACCCTAGAGAATAAAACGGTGGTAGTTCCAATTTGTTGTTATGTCAGATATTACCGCAAAGGTCTAGAAAATGCTAAAATTTTAGTAAAAACCACACTAAAGTGAATTTTTGGGCAAACAAACGCAATAAATTACCCATGGTTTTGATAAAATATAAAAAAGGACAAGGTTGCACCGAGTAAATAGATACCCAACATGCCAAACCTTAAATGTGTGTGCCTGTGAAATGGCGACAATCTTCAGTATCCTATATTTGCTATAGGCATCAGTTTAGTGTTACAAAGGAGGCATTTGGTGCTAGAATTATTGCTCTCACTCCAGTGAGCACGGCAATGTATCGCAATTGGCGTGTTCATGCTTAGTTGCCAACACGTGCGTTTATGTTCGTACGTGCGTATATGTGGAGGTGGGGGAATTTATGTGCAACTTACATTTTTTGCAAAAAAAGAAAAGATTTTTAGTGACAGGTTCTCTTTAATGAGATATGCAGGGTCATGTATTCGTCTAAATATTTTTGGAAGAACAAAAAAACAAACAAAAACGCAATAAGCGTATGTTGGTTTGCGCAAAAGTTATAGTGTCTACAAAATAGGGGATAGATTTATGGCATTTTTATTATTATTTTTTTTCACTAGTAATGGCGGCAATCTGTGACTTTTAAACGGGACTGCAATATTGTGGCAAACTGGACACTTCTGACATTTTTGGGACCATTGACAATTATACAGCAAACAGTGCTATAAAAATGCACCAATTACTGTATAAATGTCACTGGCAGAGAAGGGGTTAACTGCGTTCCCTATGTGTGTTCTAACTGTAGAGGGGAATGGGACGACGGAGGAGGAGGAGGAAGAGGAAGGAGGAGGAGTAGGAGAGATCGGTGTTCATACTTTTTTATGAAGCAGACGATCTGTCACAAGCGATCGCGGGTGCCCGGCGGTCATCACGCTCACCCCTAGTGGCCAAAAGGCGAGTCGACGTAAAACTGCAGCGGATGGTCGGCAAGCAGTTAAGTGTAAATGTGAGATCTGAGGTCTATTTTGACCCCAGATCTCACATTAAAAAAAGGAGGTCCTGTCATGCTTTTTTTCTATTACAAGGGAGGTTTACAAAAAAAGGAGTATAAAAATAAAAAGTAAAATAAATAAGAAAAAAAAAAAAACATTTAAAGCGCCTTGCCCCTCCGTGCTTGTGCACAGAAGCGAACTGATTTTAAAACTTGTAAACACCAAATGTAAAAAAAAAAAAAAAAGTCTTAAGTGGTTAAAAGTGTCACTAAACCCACAACAGTAAAATCTGTCTGTAGATGCAGTATAGCATGCTTGTTATACTCACTGTGGATCTTTAGGGGGTTTATTCCCTGCATTGTGTAAAAGGCGGTTTTATCCTGTATGCACAGATCCTCCCCCCTCCTGCAATGTCTACCTTGGAAAGAACAAGCAAGATAGCCAACTTCAACCTGGAAATGCTCAGTTGTGTCTTTCATGCTGGAGAGAACAGTTTCTTGTTCTCAGAGATAGCCAAGTCACATGATATTGACATCACATACGTCGGCGTGTATACAGGCTGAAAATCTCCACCTTCCTGAACTCTCAGCACTAAAGAAACTGCAATTTATGATGTAACCGTGGTATACAGATCAAAAAAGCTATATAGTGGCAATTTTTTATTGTAAAAAGGAGATTTAAAAGCTGTGGTCACTGTGGGGGGCAGATGAACCATTGTCTCTTTAACCACTTGCTGCTCACCCACTGTCAAATGATGGCTGGGCGGTGCGGCTCTCGCTCTGGGTGGATGCCATATGACGACCTCCCAGAACGACCGCTCTCACGCGCCCCCGGGTGCGCGCAAGAGTGGCGGCCACGCCGTGTTGCTAGGACAAGGTGCAACCCCGATCTGTGCAAAGAGTCGCGGCTCTTTAACCATGTGATTGGTTGTGTCCGATCACATGTAAAACACAGAGGCCGGTAATCGGCGCCTCCTCACAGGGGACAGCTTGGTATGTAATCAGGGCACTGATCATCTGTGCCCTGATTACAAAGAAGTGCCCACCAGTGCCAGTAATGATTGCCCACCACTGCCAGAAGTCAGTGCCAGCAATCAGTGGCCATTAGTGATACCAGTTAGTGCTGATCATCACTGCCACCCAGCATATTCGTGCCTCATCAGTGCCCATAAATGTCGCCTCATCAGTGCAGCCTATCAGTGCCCATCAGTGAAGGAGAAAAATTTACTTAGTTTCTGTCAGGAAAAAATAAAAAACCCCAGGAGTGATTAAATACCACCAAAAAAAGTTGTGTGTATGAAGAAAATGATAAAAAAAAACTCACATGGTTACAGTATTGTAGCATGACCGCGCAACTGTCAAAGTATGAAAGCTGGAAAATGGCCTGGGCAGGAAGGGGGTGAAAGTGCCCTTTATTAAAGTGGTTAAAAACACAGAGCTTCAGTAAGCAATCAACTTCCTGCTAGGTTTCTGACAACATTGCTACTGCTGCAGTGAAATCCCAATAAGTGTTGTCAGTCCTGTCTAAAGTTTTTAAGCACATCTGCCACTCTCATCCCTATAACCCCTCTTCCCTTACATACCAGACACCTGCCGTTTCTCACCCATTGTAGCCAAGTCAGTACAGCAGTGGCAGTGGTGTCAGCCAACTACAAGAGATTAGGAGACATTTGCATTTTGGGCAGGATCATCAGGTATTCTTAATATAGGAAAATGTACATATACTGGAAGGCTGAGCAGCATGTGTTTTATTTTCCCCACCCACACCTTAAAGAACAAAATGCAATTTCCACCACTGATGGTCTATTAGGTTCAGATTGTCTAGCTATTCTGAGATCGATAACATTTTCAGATGCAAAGAACATTATAGGGCCCACTCAGAATGGCTGTCATCATGATGCACCATGACTCAATCTTAGGGGAACCTCCTGGACTAGAATGAGTTCAGCAGGGTTTGAAGTAGAGCACGATTAATCCTTAAATCACGATCTCGATTCAACCCCCCTCACGATCTTAATCCGGCATTTCCACAATTTATGCAGCAAGGCAAGCAGCAAAGATTATTACAACATTGCTCAGTTCTGAGAGATAGAAATTGTATCATTTGCTTCTTTTAGATCAAAGGGATGAACTTCAGTCTGCAAATGAGGTCAGTTTAACCACTTGAAGACTAAACCATTTTTCGGACACTTGTTGCTTACAAGTTAAAATCAGTATTTTTTGCTAGAAAATTACTTAGAACCCCCAAACATAGATAGATAGATAGATAGATAGATAGATAGATAGATAGATATCAGAGACCCTAGAGATTAAAATGGCGGCCGTTGCAATATTTTATGTCACACCGTATTCTAAGCAATAAAATTGTGATTCTCATTTTAGCCAAAATCATGCAGCTCTAGCTTGAAGCAATCCTGGATCTTTTATATATAAAAGCATATAGCCGATATTTACAATGGAAAAAATGCAGGGATACTTGATTTTAGATATTTAGATATCCTTTCAGAAAGGAAAAAAAAAAAAAAAAAAACCTTGATTGCTGTAATGCTGTATGATAGGAAATAAATACTTCCCTACCAGAATACTAGCATAACTTTGTGTCTCTTTCCAGCTGAGCCTGAAGGTTTGATTTGTAAACAAACCCATGTGCTTACTAGGACTGTCAGTGTGATCACATGATAATTTAATAGAGTGGCTCCCAATCATAAGTGTTAGTCCAGTCACTGCTGCAAGCTTTGCGAGTACAGCACAAGTAAATGTAACTCACTACTGCCTGTTAGATTTAGGTTTTTGTGTTTCCTACAAGTGAGAGGGGCTATCTTGGAAGACTTTCAACTACTGGGCAGACAAATAAGGGCTGACGTAACTGCCTAGAATGGGTTCTAAGCCATATAAAGTCAGCTCGAAAGACTGATGAGCTGCAATTTACATATGTGCATTTACACACCCAAACATGCAGTAAATCATATAACCCTTTTTGTAATGCAATGCACTGTTGTGCGTTGTTGCACATGGTTCCCTGCCCTAGGGCATATGGAAGTTATTCAAAATGAATGCCATCACAAAGCAGGCTTTATATGTACCACAACACAGAGGTGTAAATCCATCCTTAGTAATGCTGCCCTTTTCAAGAAATCCTCCGCTAAAGTTTCTTCTAAAACAGATACTGGGAGTGTTGATCTCCTGTATCCCCCAAAATGTGCAGTGGTTCCTCCTGCAAACCTCCATGTTTCAGAAGAAACATTAGCAAGGGATTGCTCTTGAACCGAGCGGTATGGGCGAAGGTAAGCATTTGGTCTTTTTTTTTTTTGTGTGACAGTTTAAATTAAATAAAATCCATCAACCCCTTAGCGCCGACCGTATGCACATATATGAGGCCTCGAATTTAATAGGATTATACCGGGACGATGCTGAAGGCATCACCCCGGTACCGTTTTTTTTTTTTTAGAGCAGGCGGTTGGCTCTTTAGGGATAACAACTGATGCAGCTAAAAGCTGCTCGGCTGTTATCCCAAAGTGCCTCCCGATCCACGAGACTGGAACAAAGCTGGAAATGGTAAAAACACGGAAGCGACATCACAACGGTCTACTCGGCTGCCAATGGCGCAGATTTTTTCAAAAATTAAAGTATTCAGAATCGCCGTTCAGTGCAAAAGGAGGAATTTGGGGTATTTTAGACCCCAGGTGCCTCCATAAAGAGTACCTGTCACCACCTATTACTGTCACAAGAGAATTTATTTCTTAAATTCTTAAAGTGACAAAGAAAAAAAAAAAAAAAAGGAAATATATAAACATATGTTCAAATCACCACATCGTCACCACGATCGAGAGCAATAATTCTAGCAAAAGACCTCCTCTGTAACTCTAACCTGGCAACTTAATTTTTTTAAAGCATCACCTAAGGAGATTTTTCAAGGGTTAAACATGTACTCCACTCAAAAATTACCTTCTGGCTCCTGAACCACCAAAACCCCACAGAGCATGACAGGCTTCTTGCAGCGGGTGGCCCTGCCATGTCTGGGTGAATGCGAGGTCCAGTAACTTAATGCCCTATTTATTGAAAAGGCCCCAGGTACAGACGGCCTACTTATAGAATTGTATGCTACTTATTAAGAATTTTGCATCTCCAACCTTTTAGAGTTATATACTGAAATGTTTGAAACTGTCACTCTATCAAGTGAAAATATGACTCATTGGACAAGTTCACCTTCTTCCATTGCTCCGTGCTCCAGTTCTAATGCTCAAATGCCGACTGAAGGCACTTTGGCTGTGGACATGGGTCAGCATGGGCACCCTGACCAGTCTACGGCTATGCAGCTCCATATACAACTAATTGCGATGTCCATTTTTCTGCTTTCAACACATCACCTTGTGGCTTATCAGTGTATACCCTCTTAAGTATTTTAAAATCTTAGAGTCTCTTTTTTTGTGAGTGTGGAAGCAGCAGACATAAATTAAGCTGAACTATACTTTAAAGACTGTTAAATATGGGTGGCCTAGCCTTAATGGACTTTAAAAACAGAACTCCAGGCAAATTATTATTTTTTACCATACAGTGGGGCTGTGCTCGCAC
Source organism: Lithobates clamitans (assembly GCA_037952925.1). NCBI lineage: Eukaryota > Metazoa > Chordata > Amphibia > Anura > Ranidae > Lithobates > Lithobates clamitans. The sequence continues at coordinate 2,616,766 of JBBGZY010002143.1, forward strand.
TGCATGACTTTACTGCTTGTTCTGGTCTAGGGATTTGGAGAGCCCAAATATACTTACCTAATCCTCCCAGCGCAAGACCAGTCCCTTCGGCTCCTACTGGTATGGTGGTGATCAGAGGTGCTGACTGGTGACAGTATATAAAAAAAAAATAAAAAAAGTAAAAAACATTTTTTCCATGTTTTAAACATTAACAATTTTACTTTAACAAAAACAAAAACAAAAAAAAAAACAAAAAAGGGGAGTGGAGTTTAGTATCACTTTAAAGGGTTTGTAAACCCTCAAGGTTTTTCACCTCAATGCATTCTATGCATTGAGGTGAAAAACCTTTTGTAGTGCAGCAGCCCTCAAGAGCCCCCCCTTTTACTTACCAGAACCCAAACGTTCCAGCAACAGGGGAGGAGCAGAGCAGCTCCAGCCACTGCCTTATTGGCTTGATTGATAGCAGCGGGAGCATTGGCTCCCGCTGCTTTCAATCAAAGCCAGTGACATGAGTCCTGCTGTCTGTCAATGGACGCAGCAGCAGGACTCACGAGTGCCCCTAGGGAATGCGGGTCTCGAGAAGGAGGAGCCAAAGATGCATTAAGGTGAAAAAACAAACCTTTACAACCCCTTTAAGCCATCTTAAAAACTGGGAGACTGATGTTGGCCTTTTGGATAAGTGGGAAGAGGCTAGTCAGGGTCAAAAAATTGATCTCTTTAAAGATCTCTAATAAGCTTACTCAATTATAGGTTATTGCATACAGCCTATTGACCCAAATTCATCAGAAAACAATATAACGCTACAGTATATTCCCCAAATGTCTTCAAGGGACATGCCTGGAAATGTACAGATAGATACAGAAGCAAGGAAGGAGAGGGTGTCGGCGGGGGGGACCACCTCACCTCTAAAAGGAGAATATATATATATATATATATATATATATATATATATATATATATATATATATATATATATATATATATATATATATATATATATATATATATATATATATATATATATATATATATATATATATATATTCTCCTTTACAGCTGAGGTGAGGTGGTCCCCCCCGCCGACACCCTCTCCTTCCTTGCTCCCTTCTCTTTCCTTTACCCTTTCTACAATACAGAGTGCTCATTTGCATAATTCTTACTGGAGCAAAAGTTCCTACCCAGGACCCTTGTGATAACATTACCGATATGGTCTGTTACCATTTTCCACTTATCTGTCTGTTCTTCATACAATGTTTACAAGCCTTTTTATTTTGCATTGCATTATCTGTTATTGCATGGTTTCAATATTCAGACATGTGAACCCATACATTTCCAATGTTTATACCTGAAGCGCCTTGTTGTATTTGCCAATACTCACTCAGTCACTATGGGATTTGTTTTCTGCATAAAAACCTGGTTGATCCTGCTGTTCGCCATCTCCCCTATCAGTCCATATCCCCACTGCATTTGGGGATTTTGCAGAGCAGTGTTGGCAGCTAGTGCAAATGCTCAGTTTTCAGTGTGTTTCAATGCTGAACATTTCCTCCTTGATCACATCTGAACAGCCAATGGGACTATGAAGTTACTTATGTGGGCTAGGGCGTTTCATTTTTCCAAAGATGTGATTTTCATATGACTTTGCTTACGCCCTGAGTCTCAGTGATGTAAAAGATATATATGCCAAATTTCAAGAAGATTGGATAATATTTAGGGGTTGCACACATTGATCACTTATCAAAGCAAAGTCTGTGGGCTTTACTTGATAAGAAGTCATATACAACAATACTGGTTGAAGAAAGTCCCGTTCAAGGCTTTCTAGAAGAAGAACAATGAGTGAAAATGGTTAACTACATCCAAAATGTCCTAAAAGATGGAAGTCATCCAAGAGAAGACTACAAAGAGTTATTACAACTCACTGCTGTACCTAGGAGGTTGGTCTAAAAAGGACTTCAGTTTCAGGATCCCAGGGGCTCTGCATCAAGCAAGTTGGATGGCAAAGGCAATATATGCACTTAAAATTGTCTCTTCACTAAACAAACAGTTGAATATTCCTCAATGACAATTGGAAGGAATGAAACGGGTTGCACATTTTGTCAGCCTCATATGTTCGCTTTTGGAATGAGGCAATTGTAAATCGATGGGCTCCAAAGAATGATTTGGATATGCTACAGCTTTTGAGCACTTACCCAGATGCAGACGTCAAAAAATGTGCTCTCACAATTGCTAAGAGACATCTTTGGTATCTGTCAGAAACAAACAAAGGATTGGGTTTTTTGGACAAACATATTACTCAGGCTGTTAAGGAAAATATAGGTCTAAAAATTTAGAAACAAAACCTACAAAGAAAAAAAAGGAAGTGAAACGATTAGAGGGTAAACACATGGCTTTTGAAGGAAAAGACCTGAGCCATTTCGTTACTAATAAAACAAAGACGTTCTTTGAATAGTTTGGGATCCACGACGTAACAGAATACTGCAGTGATTCTCTAAGAAGCCATGTGAACGCTCTTAAGGTTGTCAATGATACAGCAGAAAGAGGAATTGCTCTGATAAAAAAAAAAGTATAACAAAATCGGTCAGGGATGAACCACAAAAACAATTTGTTGAGGGTAGTCGAGCATCACAGAAAAGTTGTCACCAAGCGAACAAAACCAGGGATTGCATCTTTCAAAGTTAATTAATATAACATGTTTTGCCTATCATATTACCTATTAATCTTAGTGTATAGTTTTAATAGTATTTTTTGCCTACTTTTACAAAACAGATCAAAGTGTGCAACCTCTAAATATTATCCAATCTTCTTGAAATTTAGCATATACAGGTAAAAGCCAGTAAATTAGAATATTTTGAAAAACTTGATTTATTTCAGTAATTGCATTCAAAAGGTGTAACTTGTACATTATATTTATTCATTGCACACAGACTGATGCATTCAAATGTTTATTTCATTTAATTTTGATGATTTGAAGTGGCAACAAATGAAAATCCAAAATTCGTGTGTCACAAAATTCGAATATTACTTAAGGCTAATACAAAAAAGGGATTTTTTAGAAATGTTGGCCAACTGAAAAGTATGAAAATTAAAAATATGAGCATGTACAATACTCAATACTTGGTTGGAGCTCCTTTTGCCTCAATTACTGCATTAATGCGGCGTGGCATGGAGTCGATGAGTTTCTGGCACTGCTCAGGTGTTATGAGAGCCCAGGTTGCTCTGATAGTGGCCTTCAACTGTTCTGCGTTGTTGGGTCTGGCATTCTGCATCTTCCTTTTCACAATACCCCACAGATTTTCTATGGGGCTAAGGTCAGGGGAGTTGGCTGGCCAATTTAGAACAGAAATACCATGGTCCGTAAACCAGGCACGGGTAGATTTTGCGCTGTGTGCAGGCGCCAAGTCCTGTTGGAACCTGAAATCTCCATCTCCATAGAGCAGGTCAGCAGCAAGAAGCATGAAGTGCTCTAAAACTTGCTGGTAGACGGCTGCGTTGACCCTGGATCTCAGGAAACAGAGTGGACCGACACCAGCAGATGACATGGCACCCCAAACCATCACTGATGGTGGAAACTTTACACTAGACTTCAGGCAACGTGGATCCTGTGCCTCTCCTGTCTTCCTCCAGGCTCTGGGACCTCGATTTCCAAAGGAAATGCAAAATTTGCTTTCGTCAGAAAACATGACTTTGGACCACTCAGCAGCAGTCCAGCTCTTTTTTTCCTTAGCCCAGGTGAGACGCTTTTCGCGCTGTTTCTTGGTCAACAGTGGCTTGACACGAGGTATGCGGCAGTTGAAACCCATGTCTTTCAAGCGTCTCTTGGTGGTGGATCTTGAAGCACTGACTCCAGCAGCTGCCCACTCCTTGTGAATCTCCCCCACATTTTTGAATGGGTTTTTTTTCACAATCTTGACTAGGGCGCGGTGATCCCTATCGCTTGTACACTTTTTCTGACCACAGTTTTTCCTTCCCTTTGCCTCTCTATTAATGTGTTTGGACACAGAGCTCTGAGAACAGCCAGCCTCTTCAGCAATAACCTTTTGTGTCTTTCCCTCCTTGTGCAATGTGTCGATGGTCGCCTTTTGGACAGCTGTCAAATCTGAAGTCTTCCCCATGTTTGTGTAGGCTTCAGAACTGGACTGGGAGACCATTTAAAGCCCTTTGCAGGTGTTTTGAGTTAATCAGCTGATTAGTTTGTGGCACCAGGTGTCTTCAAAATTTAACCCTTACACAATATTCGAATTTTGTGACACAGGGAATTTTGGATTTTCATTTGTTGCCACTTCAAATCATCAAAATTAAATGAAATAAACATTTGAATGCATCAGTCTGTGTGCAATGAATATATATAATGTACAAGTTACACCTTTTGAATGCAATTACTGAAATAAATCAAGTTTTTCAAAATATTCTAATTTACTGGCTTTTACCTGTATATCTTTTACATCACTCGGGGCATAAGCAAAGTCTCCAAAAATTTTAGTTTATTTTTTTCCACTAGAAAATTAAACATCCTAATGTGGGCACACACACACACACACACACACACACACACACACACAGGTAAATGACAGCCCCCCTCCCTCCTCCATGCTCACTAACCAGCTAAACTAAATAAGGAAGAATTAATTAAATATTAATTAATGGAGGAATCGCCACCCTGTTATTCTAAAGACACAGGCTGGAGGGGCGTCACACAGCCAGTGACAGTCAGAAATCCACCCACACTACGTTATGCACATCGGATTGCGGCTCCCGGTATCCAGCCACTTTGAGTGGCTGGGGGTTCATGCGATCGCATGATTACAATGTCAACAAAGCAGTTATGAATGAATTTCATAACAGCTGCAATTCCTATAGTAATGCTGCGATTGTCCCACAGCTATCACATGGTACCTGGGCCAAACACATCATATCATAGCTGTTTAAATGTACAAAAATGCCCCTGGGACTTTATAGGCAATGGTCACACCAGACAAAGTAGGAAATGTAGTAAAATACAACTTTATCAATACATAAAATTGTGTACACGATAATACACATATAGGCGATACAATACAGAGCTGATATCTAAGGTGTGCGATTGATCTCAGAAGTGGATGCAAAACCACAGAGAATTAGATATGGAATCCCAGCTGTATCATAGCTGTAGGTCAATCACAGCAAACAATAGTAATCACAGCGGTTATGAATGTAAACCATTCATAACAGTTCAAAACATTGCCGTTACAGTAATCACTGTAACAGCAAAGTGTAAAAAAAAATAACTCATCGCGCAAAATTGCCTAAAACAAGTGGATTTATTAAGTATTAGTAGCCCACTCACAAAATAATCGTCTTGTACAATGCAGTAAAACTGAATAGCAGATAAGAAAAATATGAGGCTCTCCTCCCCACCGCTACTACCTAACTGGGACACCGGAAGTGACATCACAGATTGCTCCAGACGTGTTGCGTCACAGATTACGTAACTTCAAGTCATCGCGTAAAATTGCATAAAACAAGAGGATTTATTAAGTATTAGTAGCCCACTCACAATTGTAGAAGACGATTATTTTGGGAGTTACTACCAATACTTAATAAATCCACTCGTTTTATGCAATTTTGCGCGATGAGTTATTTTTCTGCTCCGAGTCACTCCAGAGAACGGCCGGTGTTTTTCACTAAAGAATGTTCTGAAGAGACCCAATCCAGCAGCATAACCTTGTCAGGAACATCTAAGATTTGATATCTTGAAGGCACGACTAGACCCAGGGGGGTGAGCGGGCAATTCACCTCTTGGTGGAGGCAATGTCACTTATCGCTGAAAACCTTAAAAAAGTGTGGTGTATAATTTAGTAAATATGTAAAGTTTTTAAAAAAAAAGGCAATTTATTCTTAAATATCTCTATGCAGTGGTAAATATAAAGAATCAACTATAGGGTTAGGGAGCAAAATATCCACTCTGAGAACAAGACAGAAGAGATATACTGTATATACTATTATAAGAGATATACGGTATAAACTATTAGAAGAGAGATATACTGTATACACTATTAGAGGGTGAATCTGGTAAATATCAGACTCAGATCAATTTTTTTATTCAAAAAAACCACAATGTCTTCTTACAAAAAAAAAAAAATAAATAAATTTTAAGAACGTTTGTTTGATTTTCTAATCGTTAGTGGGGTCAAATCGACATTTGTTTTCAACCACAGTGACGGGAAAATTTGGAAATAGAAAACTTTTTGGTCAAAGGAATTTTCGGACAATGTACCTTATATACTCGAGTATAAGCCAAGTTTTTCAGCGCATTTTTTTGTGCAGAAAGTGCCCCCCTCGGCTTATACTCGAATCAAGCACTTTTCTGCAGTAGAGAATGACATTTTCCGAACCAACATTGGGGCCTCGTATCTCGGGCCACTTGGTGCTAGGAACCCCAAATTTGGATATGTTGTAGTGCTAGTTCCACTGGGTTTGTGCACCAACGTTGGGGTTCCTAGCATCAAGTGGCCCCAAGATACGGGGCCCCAAAGTTGGTTAAAAAAAAAAAAAATGTCATTCTCTGCTGCAGAAAAGTGCTTGACATTTTCTGAACCGACTTTGGGGCCACGTATCTTGGAGCCACTTAGTGCCAGGAACTCCAAATTTGGATATGTTCCACTGGGTTTGCACACCAAAGTTGGGGTTCCTAGTACTAAGTGGCCCCGAGATACGGGGCCCCAAAATCGGTCAACTGTGTCCATCTGCAGCAATGTCATTTCGGGACCCTTTGGGTCCAGAGACCCCAAGTCTTGGCTGCAGCTAGGGGGCATCTAGGAACCCTTAACTGCCGAGTTTAAAATTCAGGGGACCTATGGCTGCAAATGGGCACAGTGAGGCTGCAAATGGGCATTGTTGACCCTCTTTTCCACTTACAGTAGCTGCACATTTCTCACGCTAGGCTTCTACTCGAGTCAATATGTTTTCTCAGTTTTTTTGTGGTAAAATTAGGTCCTCAGGCTTATACGCGAGTATATACGGTATGTGGTTTTCGTTCAGAAATGACATTCATTTTAAAAACAAGTGAAAATTGCAAACATTCTTTCATTCAGCAAATGTACAAAAGATTTTTCGTCTGAATATTCTCATCTGAAAATTGATCCGTGTGGTCAGCATAAGGCTCGGTACAAACCTATGCAGTTTGTATTGATCTGTTTCTGCAGTGCGTTTTGATTTTTCTGAACGTGATTTTGCTGCGATTTGTGTTTTTGCTTTTTTTTTGGCCAATTTGTTGTTGGGCAGATTAAAAAACACAAATTGCTGCAAAAACGCATTACATGCTTTTCTGCAGCCTCTCCATTGAAGTATATTGAACCAAAAAACACCATTTTGCGTAAAAAAAAAATAAATAAAAATAAAAAATTAATGATAATAACTACTGTAAGGGGTTCATTTTTGTTACTGTAGAACTGTGAAAGTAATATTTACAGTAGTGATTTGCTCTTTTTGTACTATAAAGGGCTCATTTTAGTTTTTTTAACCCCATTATGTTAACAGCTGATTAATCGATTATGAAAATAGTAATCGATTTATTTCATAATCGATTAGTTGTCGATTAATTGATTCGTTGTTTCAGCCCTAATGTAGACACCTTGATGAATAGCAGATGGAATATGGGTAGGAGGAAAAGTCACTTACACTCCTGTTGCACGGTGAGGTGGGCTATGGATTTAAGCTGTGTGTTCTATGATGATGGTGGCTGCGATGACTATGTAATGTTCCCAATGGATGTTGGACTGTATATATGGTGAATAAGGGCTACTGTATGTACACAATCTAAAATAAAAATAGTTTTTTTTTTTTTTGATTAACAGCAGTTGGAACCAATGGCGCCGCTGCTGTATTTCAGCCAAATGGAGAGAGATGGGGCTCAGTTAAGTATTAGGGGTGCTGCTCTACACAGAAGGTTTTTTATATTCTAATGCATAGAATGCATTAAGATTAAAAAAACCTGACTTTACAACCATTTTAAGAAAACAAACCTGCAGAACCCATCTTGTTTGTATCCCGGGGACTGCCTGTACTGTAAACTGGCAAGATTAGAAAAGTTCTTATTAAATCAAGTTCTTGTCTGAGGTTATTTTTACTCCAATGATAGTTTGGGAAAGAATGGATTAATGACTTGTTTTCAGAGACTATGTAGGTGCAAAGGTCATGCAAAACACTGTAAACACAAGAAAAGCCAATCAAAGGTCACTGATCAGATACAGGAGGAAGAATGATCACAGCCACTTGTACTACACACCCAGGCTGATCTGTTCTAACCAAGTGTGTGAGTGTGTGTGTGTGTGTGTGTGTGTGTGTGAGAGTGTGTGTGTGTGTGTGTGTTAAACCAAAGTGCTTTCAGTTTGTAATATTTGCTGTGGGTCCCTCCCTGCTAAAGGAAATGAACTAAACACCAAATACCAATTCCCCATACAGTGTGACATAGCTTCCTGTTTCTAAGTAAAAAGAAAGCACGTGCAGTAGAGCAATGTTTTCCAAACCACTCCAATGTCATGTTTTCCACTACACCTGGTGAACTATGGAAGGATCAGCTTCACAACTAATCTAACCAATACAGCCTTAAATAATAATAATAATAATAATAATGTTCTGTTGTATATTTGTAATTGTATGTACACAGGGGGCAGACCTAATTACATGCAGTACTACACATACGATTGTGCTTTTCTGATCCTATTCACAATGCAACTCTCAAGCAGTGTAAAAACAACTCACTCCCTGTGCGGCAGATCTTTTATTAATTGTTGTTGAAGCAAGGAGGTACAGTGATATTCCTGAAACACAGAGCTCCTTGTAGTGACTAACCTACAAACTTCATATTTAAAAGCTGGGCATAAAAAAATCCAGCGACAAGTTCATTTTACACATTTTTTCCCCCTTTTCCAGTCTAGCCTGTGCCATTCATCACATTACTTTTCCAGTTGCCCAGCTGCCCATTTTCTGTTGAGGAGACCAATCATTTGGCTTTCTGTGCGCAAGGCGAACAATATCTCTTTATGCCCCCCCCCCCCTCCCCTCCCCTCCCCCCTTCCTTGTAGGTCTAAATCAGGAAGTGCTAATGTAGAGCTGAACAAATAATCAGAAAAAAAAAAAAAAATGCGATCTCGATTCAACCCCCCCCTCACAATCTTAATCTGGCGATTCAGTGCAAAGCCGTTCTCTACTCACAGCCGACAGCTCAAAGTTTATCACAACATTGCTCATGGCTGAGATAAAAAAAATCAATCATTTAGTTCTTTTAGATCAAAGGGATGATTTTCGGTCTGTAAATGAGGGCAGTTTAACCACAAAAGAGGCAGTAAACACTGCCTCTTTTTTTTTTTTTGGTCACCTGCAAAGTAAAGGCATAATGTGCTAGTATACGTCACATTATGTGAAAGTTACCTGCAAACGAAGCCTTCATCCTCCCCGGTGGAGGCTGCGTCCATCTTCGCCTGTCTTTCTTCAGGGTCCGCGGACTCTGGCTGTGTGACTTGCCAGAGCCACATGACGTCATTTCCTCGCATCAACGCGCGAGCCGCCGGTCTTGGCACAGGGCCCTTAAGAAACGTCACGGGCGGCCGTTCCATCAAACCGCATGCACCGATAAATATCTCCTAAACAGTGCAAGTTTAGGAGATATTTACAGTACCTATAGTTAAGCCTTATTATAGGCTTACCTATAGATACAAACATTAGAGGGAAGTTTACTTCCTCTTTAAAGACCACACCTTTTTCAGACGTTTGTTGCTTACAACAAAAAAAAATTGTATATATGTGTGTGTGTGTATATATATATATATATATATATATATATATATATATATATATATATATATATATATATATATATATATATATATATATATATATATATATATATATATATATATATATATATATATATATATATATATACACACACATATATACACACACACACAGTATCTTGCTAGAAAACTACTTAGAACCTGCAAAACATATATAATAAATAAATATATATAATAAATAAATAAATATATATATATATATATATATATATATATATATATATATATATATATGTATGTGTGTATGTGTGTGTGATTAAAGCTCTATTGACATGCGCAGTGGATCGCAGACAGCAGTGTGAACTGCCTGCAAGTCAGATGCGATGCAAGAACCTGCACAGGGATCGCGCTGGTTTCCACATCACACCAGTGCGAACCAAGACAGATTCATTTATGGTAGGCAAAAATATGCAGTGGGCAAGGCAATTAATAAATACCGCACAAACGATTCATAAAGTACAGTATGACAGCATGAGTCACATCGTGAAACTGCCCTTAAATGAAAAAGCTCTCCAGGTAATGTTAAAAAAAAAAAAAAAAAAAAAAAGTTTGCCTGCAGGGGAAACTAGCAACAAACCCCACACAAGGTTTTCTAAGTTTTGGGAACGTTGCGCCCCCCCCCCCCCCCCCCAGTAAGGCTTCTAATCAGGTAGAGCTAATGTAGGAAGAATAGTCATCTCAACACCCCTTTTACTTCTAATAAAGCAGCGCAAATGTAGAACGGTCACATCAACGCCCCATGTTTTTCAGGAGCGCAAATTTAAGAGGAGGTCTAGCCACCTCAAAACCCTTCTTCTAATCAGGTAGCTATATGTTGGTGTACAGTCACCTCAACACCCCTTGTAGTTCTTCCCAGACAGTGCAACATAGAAGGAATGGTAACCTCAATGTCCCTTGTAGTTCTAATCCAAAATTGATCGAAGTTCAGCAGGGACAGGCCGAATTACAATCCATGTGTGGCTTCCCTGTTCACTCTGTGTGGGATTGCGCCCCCCCCCCCCACACACACACACACAAAACTGTCATTTGGCCTACCAGCTGAACGAAAAAGCAAAAAAAATAAATAAAAAAAACAGACACAAAAAAAACACACACACACACACACACACACACACACACACACACACACACCACAAACAAACACACCCTGCATAAGGAAAGGGAGTGACCTAGAGGAAGCTCCTGCAGAGAGGCACAGTTTCACAATGGATTGCTGCACAGATCTGGAAGAAACACAAAAAGCACTCCGAGATTCAAGCAAGAATACACATGACTCTTGTATTTAGATAATATTTGCCCATCCCGGAGTTCAACTTTAAGGTGCATCTAAGAAGAAAAAAGTAAAATATTGTAAAGGCAAGGCTTATAGCACTGCTCTAAGTAGAATTATAGGCAAACTTCGTTTTTCTCTTTTTTCTTAACAGCATACTGAAAAGTTTTTTCGCGGTATGAACACGTAGTGCTGCTTGGAGGATTTTAGTTATTTAATCTGCATGAATTTTTGCTTTAAGATTGGGGTATATACTGCGGCAGCAAGTGTCACTATTATTGGTGTAGCACCCTGTACCTTAGGCAGGGTTGCTCCTCACAAATTTACTTGCCAGGAGTAGTTATCCTGGTTGATTGTTAGAGATCTAGCGATTTTTTCCCCTAAGTTTGGCCTTGTTGTATTTTCTCTTCTACCACTAGGTGGCCGGGTACTTGGTGGTATTGGATATGAGAAGGGCACTGCAAGGTCAGGTTATGGGTATATGGGGTATCCCAGCCAATGGGCAGGGGTTTTCTTGAATCCCTTGGCCTGCTGGGAGAACCTATATTTGGGTAGAGTCAGGTGATCTGTGTACTGTGCCATCTGGACGGCTGTCTGGGTGAACGTGTGTCGTACGCTCCGGGCTGCGAGGCCAGAAATTGGACCTATCCCGGGGCATCTGGCTGCCAGGCTGTGCGAGGACCTATTCAGAAGTAAGAGGGCAGTGCAGAGTTGGGCTGTGGCTTACAGTCCAACTAGAAGTGACGGTTCTGTTGACCGGAGAACTGGTCAGAGGTAGAAGGGAAGCTGTCGCCACAAAAATGGACCGACCACTTTTACCAGGGACCACAGTGAGTAACTGAAGAGAGTACCAGAACCATATTCTCACCGAACGGGCATGGTGGAGAAATCGGGAAACTTCAGGCAGTGATCAGGTACCCAACCAGCGGAGGAGACGCTTGCAGAGCAGCCTTGCGAGTCAAGCCAGGGACCTCGCCGGTTAGCAGGGGTGAAGCTTGAGAAGTATCTGGAGTGCCAAGCTAGGGACCCAGCAAAGAAGCAGGGGTGACGCTTGAGGGAGATACCACCGCCAATCTTAAAGGAGATCAAGGGATTCAGAGTCAGTAAATCAGTGGGTCTAGTAAGAGACCTGGAGCTCAGCGTTAAAGAACTACAAGGAGGCAGTTGTAGTGGAGCTGAAAAGGACTGTTACGTTTGAGTTAGGAACTGTTAAAGACTGTTACCATAGGAGGAGACAAAATTCCTGTATGTGCAGAAGTGGCGCCTTGCTGGGGCCTTTCCCTGCATGGCTGTCCACCTATTGAAGTCTCAGAGTCTGCCAATTGAATCTATAACTACTTAAGGGTGTCCTGGCCCTAACCCTCTTTCACCCAAAATTACAAAAAGGACTGTCAAAAGAAATAAAACCTCTTTTACATCCAAGATGTGTCTGGCGCCCAATGACTTTCACCACCTATCGTTGGTCTTGGAGGTCCTCATTAGTCTGGACAAGACCGGGGACCTTGCTACATTGGTTATAGTCAATGTTCTTTGTTTAGAGAGTATTAATATTGGTCATAGCGTAGAGTGAGTACTTATTAAGAATTTTTTTTTGCCATCTGTGTCCCACCGAGGAGATTTACTTTCATTTCCTGTCCCACAGCAAAAACAGGAAGTGAGGAAATCCCTGCAAACTAAGGTAGTCCCTTGCACCATCACCAGAACTAGTGTCCCCATTAGATTTACCCTCTTACTTTCCTGGGGACAACCCAAAACTTAGAATTTTAATTTTCACAACACTATGCATATTTAACAGACCTAAAAAGTTAATGGTTAGCATGTACATATTCTTTTTTAAAAAGAGAAGTAGGGCCAAAGCTCTTCTCCCACTTCTCTTGGGAATCACAGGAGTACACTTTGTTCTGCTCTCCTGTGACCTGTATTCAGCTGCTGATCTAGACTCTGTGAGGGATTCAGACTTTATTGTTGTGATCCACCCAAATGCCTGGATCGGCAGCTGGCTCAGCCTCTCAGTGAGCCCAAGCCAGCCGTTTGGCACCCCTTCCACAGCGCCGCACTCCAGTGAGTGCTGGAGGGGCAAAGCAGAGAGCGGGTGACTGAAAGTCACCAGCTTTCTGCTCACTAAAGCCTGAGTTCTTGGCGATTTTCTTTGCTTTGTTCTTTTTTTTTGTAAATTCTGTATGGAGTTTTAAGAGTATATACATTGCAAGCATAATTTTTTTTCCGGAAACATGCTTGTAATCCAAAGCACTTTTAACAATTTATTCCTTCAGTTTATAGTCCATATAAAAAGATTATAGCAAAAAAAAAAAAAAAAAAAAAAAAAAAAAAAAAAAAAGGAAGAGTAGAGAAGAGAGGATCCTCTAAGTGTAGCAATACGTCGCCATACCTGTACGACGGCTCTCGCAGTTGCAGGCGGGAGAGCGCCGGCAGGTCGGGTGGACTCTATTGTCCGCTGGCGACCCATGATCGCCTATTACAGAGGCAGGACAAGGAAATTGCCTTTGTAAACAAGTCGATTTCCCGTTCTGACAGGGGACATGTCAGAACTACTGTTCACAGTGATCGGGAACAGTGATCTCCGTCATGTCCTTGCCAGCCCATCACCCCTACAGTTAGAACACGCTGAGGGAACACAGTTAACCCCTTGATCGCCCCTTAGTGTTACCACCCCTTTCCTGCCAGTGTCATTTTTACATTGATCATTTTTATAGCACTGATCAATGTAATGTCACTGGTCCCCAAAAAGTGTCATTTGGGGTCAGATTTGTCCGCTGCAATCTTGGGGAAAAAGAAAAAAAAAAAGCCACAACAAAAAACACCCCGCAGATCGCGGCCATTACTAGTAAAAACAATAAAAAGGTTACTAAATCTATCCCATAGTTTGGTTTGTGCAAAAGTTATTGCGTCTACAATCAATATACGCCTATTGTTTTTTTTTTTACCAAAAATATGGAGAAGAATATATAATATTGGCCTAAACTGATGAACAAATTTGTTTTTTATATCCCAGATGCCTGCATACTTAGATGTGCCCGTTTTAAATCAACAACCATGTGACTTGCTAAATGTTGTACCTTCATTAAATGTAACCATATTGCTACACTTAGGAGGAGCCTCTGTTCTGTTTTATACTCAGTTATGACATGACGCTACTTGTATATCAAGTCAAAATATATTTAAAAATTTTGCTCGTCTAGAAAAATGCTCTCAAACCAAGGTTTTATTGTAGTACAATTAGGTCTCGGAAGACCAAAACAGGCTTTATGCCTGGCAAAGGTACCGATATCAGTTTACGAAGAGTAAAATTGGAGTAAAAAAATAAAATAAATAATTATATACAATTTGGCCCGGAGGTTACCGCAGGGGGAATTTTGGTCTTTTTGGATGTAGAAAAGGCCTTTGACTCCATAGACTGGAATTACATGCAGGAGGTTCTATGGCGGTTTGGGTTTGGTCCCACCTTTCGTAAATGAATATTGGTACTATATAGTGCTCCAGTTGCTGCGGTCAAGCTCAACAGGATGGTGTCTGCATTTAAAAAAAATTTTTTTTTTTTAAAAAAGATAGCCAGGGGCACGTGTGAGGGCTGTCCACTGTCTCCGGGATTATTCGTGATCACACAGATGGCTGTTACAGCCCGATAAAGAGGCGGCGTCACTGGAGGCCGCAGTCGTAGGATCCTAAGAGGCAATGTCACACTGTCGGACTTTGTTCGGACATTCTGACAACAAAATCCTAGGATTTTTTCCGACGGATGTTGGCTCAAACTTGTCTTGCATACACACGGTCACACAAAGTTGTCGGAAAATCTGATCGTTCTAAACACGGTGACGTAAAACACGTACGTCGGGACTATAAAAACGGGGCAGTGGCCAATAGCTTTCATCTCTATTTATTCTGAGCATGCGTGACACTTTGTCCGTCGGATTTGTGTACACACGATCGGAATTTCCGACAATGGATTTTGTTGTCGGAAAATTTTATAGCCTGCTCTCAAACTTTGTGTGTCGGAAAATCCGATGGAAAATGTGTGATGGAGCCCACACACGGTCGGAATTTCCGACAACAAGATCCTATCACACATTTTCCGTCTGAAAATCCGGTCGTGTGTACGGGGCATTAGTGTTCCATGGGTGTAGGACCACTTAATCCCTTCACTGCGTCTATGAAATCTGTTGTCAGGGCATGGGAGGTGACTAGGAGAGCTGAATCTCAAGATGGTGCAGTGGCCTCTTTTATGCCATTGTGCACAATCCTCAGCTGACAGTTCTTTTCTACCCCGACCCAATTACTTGGACGAGGTATGGGATAAAGACGGTGGGTTCTGTAATTGGAAATGGGACGCTATTGACATTTGATGTACTCAAGTGCCAATATCAGCTTCCTAATTCACACTTGTTTCACCATCTCCAGTTTAGGCACACTGTTTTGGATCTTCCAGTCTATGTGTGAGGGTTAGTTATATGGAATCGGGAATTCGGGATCAGGACCTTACTAAAGCCCTATCCACCATTTATAAACAACCGTTCATAGACCCCATCAAGGTGTTGTCTTCTTGTCGCGTTGCATGGCAGTCAGACTTCCCGCAGATAGACAGTTACAACTGAGACAACGTATGGGGTTCCACTTTTTCTAGGTTGGTGTTGGCAAGGGATCATTTGATTCAATTTAAAATTCCTCCATAGAATCTATTATACCCCTGCTAAACGTGCTAAGATTTTTCCCGCACACTCCTCAAACTGTTGACGGTGCAACGCACCTGGGGCGGATTTTATTCACATTTTAAAAGGTATTGAGTTATGGACTGTATCTAGTCGGTTAGGACGATTAACATTAGGCCCTCTATAGAAAATCGGTTTACTAGGTCTGGTTGACCCAATAGCACCCAAAAAGGTGATCCGTACATTACTTACCCTACTCATGTTTTATGCATGTAAAATAATCATTCTGTCATGGAAAAAAAACCTGTGGCCCCTACCATCATGGCCTGGAAGGCGTTAGTTGTGGCTTCACAGCCTGGTTCCCTACTGCGGATGCGCGATCCCACAGGTCCCTGACGCCTTCTGGGACCCGTGTGTCTCCCAGAAGACAGCGGAGGGGACCGAGGAGGTGCCAGATATGGCACAGATATCCACGGGTACCTGCGGATATCTATGCCCGGAAGTCAGAGGAAATACATGGATTATACAGGCATCTGCTCTCCCCTCCCCCCTGAAAAGGTGCAAATGTGACGGTGGTTTAGGAGGATTCCGAAAAGCGGAAGTTCCATTTTTGGGTGGAACTCTGCTTTAAAACACACTGCTAATAGTATTAGCAAAATTCCCATTCGGTGCACCTCTAGCAGACATGATACAGAAGATGGTCAGAGTCTGCAGACATGATACAAGAGATCAATGCAGCCTACCTGTGCCCGTCAGATGCAACCTACCTGTGCCTGTCAGCTTCACCAGTGCCAGTCATACGCAGCCTAACCAGTGCCCATCATGTGCAGCCTACCTGTGCCCAGCAACCTCACCATTTCCCTTTATATGCAGCCTGCCAGTGCTCAGCAGCCCCACGAGTGTCTGTCATATGCAGCCTGTGCCCAGCAGCCCAACCAGTGCCAAATCATATGCAGCCTACCAGTGCTCGTCATATGCAGCCTGCCAGTGCCCAGCAGCCTAACCAGTGCCAATCATATGCAGCCTGCCTGTGCCCAGATCAGTGGCAATCTCCGCGTGTCATGGAGCTGGATTTGAATTGCCCGGGTCGCAGTAACAATGTCCCACCTTCTATGATCACGTCACACTAATTCAATGTCCCAGCATTGGATCAGTGTGCCGTCTGTCACAGGAGGCGGGACATTTTTACTAAGGCCCAGGCTATTCAGCTCTGTGACGGAGATCCCGGCGAGGAAAGAAGGGAGTGGAGGACTGGGCGGCATTGATGACATTCCCGCAATGAGAGGCATCCTGGGCGGACCACACCCCCTTTCGGGATCGGCTGTTTTTTTCTTTCGGCCGAATGAAAAAAAAACTGTTTTTGGCCGATAATTTTCAGCGGCTGAAATTTCGGTGTACCTCTACTAAAAAACAAACTTTGTACCCAGAATAGAGAATTAATGTAGGACTAGCCGCTTGTATCAATCACCGAATTCCAGCTGCCCCATACCTTCTGAAACTTCCTAGGACAGCCCTGATGACAGGTAGCTCTGTAGAACGAGAGTCTTGTTCGCCAATTCCCATCAATTGCTCAGAGTAGAAGCCACTGGACTTTTCCATTGGAGAAGGATTGCTCTTTGGGCATAAAAGACATATGCTTAACATCATCCTGTGTGCCACTGTGTTCGCTAGACCTTCTATCAAACCCAACAGACATACCTGGTTGGTTAACGGAACTGGAAAAGTTGTGACACTAGTGATATATTGTGTAATCTCTTGCCAAAACTGCCAAATGACAGGGCAAAGCCAAAATTTATGGAAATAGTCTGCCAGAGAGAAGGAACATCAACACGCAGTCGCGGGGGGCCCATATGTGTTTGATAGTCTAGCTGGCGTCGTATAGTAGATACATTGGAGAAATTTATATTGTATTAATCTATTCCTAGCTGAGAGTAAGTGATAGAACGGGTAGCTACACATCTTCCCACTCCTCACCCTGTAATGATCAGCAGTCTTTGATAGCTTAGTTCTCAGTATAGAGGCAGCGGAGGACAGATGCAGCATCAGATCGATGCTACATACACCTAGGTCAGCATTAATGTTTGTTTTTTTTTAATCCCAAACTTCTCTTTTAAGGCTACATTCACAAGAAAATTTCAGAATTTTTTAATATTTTAATTTATTATCCAAGAAGACTTTTCTAAAAGCAGCTGGACGCAATGCAAAGTTATCATATTAGCAATGTTTAGTTGCAGACAGTTTAGCTGCATTTATGAAAAGTAGTGCTGTATCCCAAGTCGACTATCTTCAGCTAAATACACATTATGTTTAGCTGCAGCGTGTTTAGTGGCTGAAAAATGACACTTATTCTTTTTGAAATGTTGGTATTTGTTTCTCACACATCCTCATGTTGTTATTCATGCTTTGCAGATGTGGTTCAACAACAGTTAGTTATCAAAAGGTGGACACCAACATTCTGGCAAAGTTGTAAAATTTATGGGGATAGGTTTGGATTTCCTCATATCAGGATAAAATATCCCCCATTTAGATGCTGGGATGTACCCATCTATGGTTCATTCCCTCTCTCTACCGTACCATGCGTTTCCTGCACTGCCTCTGAGATCTGCATGCGGGTGCCAATTAACTGTTAAACACCACCACAAAACGCAGATTGCAACACAGTGCATTTGTGGGCACCAAATCGCATGGTGCCGCAGTACCATACAGTTTGGAGTGTTGCGTTTTTAGAAGTAGAAGCTGTGCGTGTGGCCTGGACCCTTCATCTTCTCAAGCAGGCACACAATGGCAAGCACCTGCTTTGCTCTGCACTCCATTTCAATTACACAGCTCTCTCTCCTTGCTCAGAAAACTACCAACAAATATTGAGAAAAAAAAAAAAAACTCCCTGAAAACACAGATGCACCTAAATGCAACCTAAAATGTTTGGTGTGAAAATGTAGCCTTAAAAGCAAGCAGAAAATGTGTGAGCATCATTTAAACCAGGGCTTGACAAATTTGCTTTGAATCTAGGACCCAGCTAAAAAAGTTAGGAGCTGTTTTTTTTTTTTGTTTTTTTTTTTTAAAAGGGGTTGTAAAGCCCCTCTAATACTTACCTGAGCCCCATCTCTGTCCAGCGATGTCCATGATTGTCTCGGCCATCTGGGACTCTTTTTCTGATTGGCTGAGACACAGCGGTGGCGCCATTGGTTAACTGACAGCAGCGGGAGCCAATCAGGAGAGAGAGGGGGTGAGGCTGAACCGCAGCTCCGTGTCTGTGGACACACAGAGCTTCAGCTCAAGTCGGGTGCCCCCATAGCATGCTGCTTACTGTGGGGGCAAGCAACAGGAGTGTGGGGCCAGGAGCACCGAAGAGGGAACCCAGAAGAGGAGGGGAGTGCAAATCCACTGCACAGAGCAGGTAAGTATAACAGGTTTTTTTTTTTTAAAGAATAACTAATTCATGCAACTACATCTAACTGTTACAGAATATATACACTTTTCGTTTAGCGTTTTATTTTTTTTACAACGGTTCTCTTATTAGGTGGCAGAAGTCAATTCTATTGTGATATTGTAAGCGACCTAGGGAAAACTACATTTATCACACTGGCCTTGGCTTACTGCGAGTTATGCCTTGTTATGATGTATTTTAATGCAAATACTCAAAGCCACTTTTGAATTATTATGCTAGGGGATTTAATTTTACTCAAAGGAAACAGAGAATAGCATCATCTCCCCCTTACAGCTTTCTCCAAAAGTTTTTCCTTGCTATTGCATAACATATCTTAACAGGAGAGTGGGAAAGTGGGCAGCTCTGCATTGTGCTGGACATCAATGTCTAGTGAGGCAAAGCTGCTTTTTACTCTGCAGCATGGAGGCTCTGCATGCTAAAAACAGGCAGTGGTCCTATTCTAGAAGTGCAGTGGTGAACTTGTACTTAGAAAGGCTGTCCTAGCTTGCCCAAAGCCTTACCTGTATATTTTTGAATATAAAATATTTAACCCAAATATTCACTTGCGCTCCAGAAGGTTTTACCCCTTCATGACCAGGCCATTTTTTGCTCTAGCACTGTACCCAAACAAAATTTATATCATTTTTTTTTTTCACGCAGATAGTGCTTTCTTTTGGTGGTATTTGATCACCACTGGGGTTTTTTTTTTTTAAAAATCACAAAAAATAAAAAAACCACACACACACACACACACACACACACACACGAAAAGACAAAAAAGAAAAAAAATCTATATTTTTTTACTTTCTGCTATAAAACATTCAATAGAAAAAAAAAATGCCAAAATGTATTTGGCTACATGTGTTTAGTTTAAAAAAAAAAAATAAAAAAAATCCCAATACGTGTATATTAGTTTGCGTGAAAGTTATAGTGACTACAAATGAAGGTAAATATACAATGGAATTTTTTTTTTTTTTATACTATGAATGGAGGTGATCAGTGACCTTTAATGGGACTGTGATAGTGCAACAGGCAATCTGACAATCTTCAGGCCTAAAATGTGCATTTTAACATGTGGGGAAAAAAAAAAAAAAGTCTGTACTGCAGGCACGTGCTGCATTATTTTTGCATTGATATACATTTTAAGTGGTAAGATTTTTTTTTGTTCAGAGCACGTTCCTTTCATTTTAAAACAGAAGCAAATTGGGCCCCTGCAAGCTTATAGCTATAATATACACAACAGATTAGTACATTATGGCAGACTTACCTACCAAAGTGATCCCACCAGCATTGTTAAGTCAGTGTACCTGGCAATTCCACCTCCTCCAGGGATTTAGCTGTTCCGATGGCCAGGCACAAATGACATGGAAGTTACTTGTCCCGACAGAATCGCACCAAAAATTGTACACCGAGCTGTGTGGCTCAGTGTACACAAACAGAAAAAAAAAGTGCTGATATATGCAGTCTCTTCTGTCATTAAAAAGTCCACCTATTAGTATTTTTTAAAAAGCTGACTTTACTTCTGCTTTCAGTTAGCTGGTGACAGAGTCTCTTTAAAGGGATTCAGGCAATCTGTTACGGGTAGTGGTATTTTATACAACTATTAAGTCTTCTAAAATCATGTTCTTAAAGTGTATATAATAAATACACATGTAAAAGGAAATGATCCTACACATACATCATCGCCCTTAAGCTTAAGACAAACACTATCCTGGAGACCATTTTGCTGGGGTGGTTACACACACAGCTCAGCTGTGTTTACATGTGTTGCACAGTACTGGAATCACACAGTGGTCTGTAATACACATTCCTGCCACTAGGGACAACTCACCCAGGAGACCTCCACACGCTTGATATTAACCCCTCCAACATTTCCAATAACGATGGCAAGTAGTAAATAATGGAATAGATAAAAAGACAGACTCACCATGTGTGGATGATGTTGAGCACTGGGGATATTAGATTCTTGGAAAAATGTGCTGAGAGCAGTCTAAATACAGAGGGAAAAAAGTGGTTTAGCCTTCGATTTTCAAGCTTCTCACAAATACAACTTAAAAAATATCAACCTGATAAAAACTAGTGTTTGCTGTTTGAGGTCAGGAATTCACCTCACCAGACATGATATCTGCAGAGGGTTTGCTCCCAGTAGGTTAACTTCAAATGTTCTAGGCCCGTCAGTGTCAAATCTCATTTTTGGGTGACCAGAGCCACAGTTGCAGCCCACCAGCAGTCTGTCTAAATCAATGAAAGGCAGAAATATGCAGCGGCTGTACACCGTTCCAAGTGGTACTTGCATTTAGGGCCGTATGGGTTCTGGGATGTATGCCCCAAATGCGGAACCTCTGGACTGTATTTCAGTCCTTTATTGAGGCCAACTGCAGTGATCTGCACCTGTGCCTTCCAGGCTCCTAAAAACACATGTTTTTTATGCTGTATGGGCCAAACCATCCGCATGCAAAAGCCCTAAGAGGTGTAAGTGAATCTAAATCCTAATTTTTAAACATTTGTTTTGGACAGAGAAGGGAAGGGTTAAACCGTCAGTCCAGTTTTTATTGCAGGTTGTGTTCCTGCAAGGAGATCCACCCTACTTGTCCTACAAACCATTTTCACTGGGGCTCAAAGCAAGAGATAGTCACAGTTCTAAGTTGCCAATGGAACAGGAATAGGAGGTGAAATCTTCAAATGGGGACACTTGTACCAGTGGGAACTGTCTATGGGAGGATTTCCTTTTCCTTCCTGTTGTGTCAAGACAGGAAATTAAAAATGAATTAAAACAAAAAACACACTCTATACAGGACAGGGGTTAAAATTGCATCAACCCCCCCCCCCAAAAAAAAACTAACTTTGAACAAAAACAGAAAACTAATGCAGCTACCACAGCTAAAAATTGCTCCAGTTTAAAGTGATTGTAAAGTCTTGTTTTTTTCCCTATAAAAATAACAAACATGTCATACTTACCTGCTCTGTTGCAGTTGATTTGCACAGAGCAGCCCAGATTCTCCTCTTCTCAGGTCCCTCTTCTGTGCTCCTAGCCCCTCCCTCCTGCTCAGTGCCCCCACAGCAAGCAGCTTGCTATGGGGGCAACCAAGCTGAGTCAGCTCCCAGTGTCCATTTATGCCTCGTTTCCACCGAGTGGATCGGTTCGGGTTGGATCGGTTTGGAAGGCCTAGAATGGTCCGGCCTATTCAGGTAAGCGTTTCCACTGCAAGTCGGACCGACAGGGGCCATACGTGGGTTTAGAAAAAATGCTGTTATGGCGTCACACGTCCACCAGAGTAATGTATCGTAGCTCCGCCCTAACCGAACCGTTCCATTTTCTATGGCCCCACATCTGAAGCAGGACCCTGAATGCAACGGTTCGGTTGTATGGGCCGCTTTCATAATGGAAACACGCGAAATAGCTTACCGAACCGATCCGCTCAGTGGAAACGAGGCATTAGACACACAGCACTGACCTGGATCTGCCCCCTCTCTCCCGATTGGCTAGCTGACTTTGATTGACAGTAGCTGGAGCCAGTGGCGCTGCTGCTTGTCTCAGCCAATTAGGAAGGAGAATATGTGAAGGCTGGGACACTCGGGGACATTGCTGGACAGAGTAGGTTTTTTATCCTAATCCATAGAATGCACTAAGATGAAAAACCTTCTGCCTTTACAACTACTTTAATACATTTTGTCTTTGGGATTATTTACAGCTTTAACCATTTTCTATTCTATCCAAAACTTTAAAAAAAAAAAAAAAAAAAAAAAAAGGTATGGAATTGGATAGCTTCTGACCGAACTGTCAGAGTGTATATAACTTGAGGAGTATTAGATTGCAAGTTCCTTTCACACAGGACTGGTGTGAAGGTTTCTTGGCATTGTAAAGGTTTGTCTAGTAACTGGTCACAATTTGGGGAATGGACAGAGGGACGTACACCTTTAGCCGTGCATGTAAAGAGGCCATACATGGATCGAAATGTCGATGCATGTATGAGCGGGCTGGTTGTACCTTAGTCAATCTACCGATCAACTTCTGTACAACCAGCCTATTGGGTTTTTCCTGATCAATTGGTGCCGCTGGCTATAGCTGGCAGCACTGTTTATTGTATTCTGACAGCGGGAAAGGCTCCGAACATATCGAATGTGTGAATGGTGAAATCGGGTCTTGTTTTTTTTTTCATTCAACTCAATAGCTGAAAAAAAAAAATAAATTAAAAAATAATATAAATGCAAGTACCACTTGGTATATATATGAAATTGTATAGCTCGCTTAAGACATATCATGAATGAAAGGGAAAGAAAGGGCACAACGGCCAGTTTTGAAAAGGCCATTTACAAAACGTAGGTTTGTTTTTTTTTTAAAAGCAGTAAACATCACATCTGTGTTTGTAACAAAGCGAGTAAGACACTACAGACTTACAATAAAGCATTTAGCAGCTACAACATGTATAGGGTTGTAGGAGTTAAATTACAAATGACAAATATACAGATTGTATTCTAAATAAAAGATTTTAAAAACCTTGATTTCCTACAGTGTAAATGTATGACGTTTATTTCCAAAATTTGGAGTTAGCAGATATGTGATCTGCTTTTCAGATATCTGAGTGGATTACCTACATTTTGGGCCTGTTCATGCTTGTGCGATTTCCTGTAGTGCAATCATTCCCCCACCACAGGTACATGGCAGGACACTGGGAAAATGTATCAATGCCAACTGGAGTAGTTTGCCCTACTGCAGGGTTTGCTAATCTGTGCATTTATGTTAAAACAAGCTATGGTGGTAAAGTAAAAAACTACTTTTTCATCTGCATATATTTTTTTTTTTAAGGAAAGGAAAAAAGTTCAAATTTGATCAGCATCAATTACTCCATGCACAGATAAAATGTAAAGACAGGAAAATGAAACACGCCAAAGCTGCTTTTAGTGCCCAGAAGAGGATAAAAAAAAATTAAAAAAATAAAAAACGACCAAGGTATGTATTTAAATCAACCTGGGATTACAGTGACTTGTTCACAGGAGCTCTTTGTCCTAATCAAGCATGTCTGCAGTTTAACAGCTTTGTGCAGACGTGATTGCTTAATAATCATAAAAGGGGGAAAAAAAACATAGCTTGTGCTTAGGAATGTACAATTTGTTTACAATCACATAACACAAACATGAAGACCGCAAATTCCTTACTCTTCAAAATAGAGATATCAACTACTGAAAAAAAAGGTTTGGGTTTTTTTTTTTTATTTTAAACAAATCATTTTTTTTTTTTTTAATTATTTTATAATTAGTCTTATTTTTGTAAAAAATAACAGCCATACAGGCAGCTGCCCGGCAGCTAACAATGCGTCTCCATTTTACACTAGTGTGAAATATATGCTGAACATATAGAAGCAAAAAGGACAAATATTCACGTCACTATCCCCTTCCATATAATGTATTCCAGCAAACAAAAGACCGATATCCCTGAAAAAAGGGGGTTAATTATAGTTACCTGATATCAAAGGAAAGAAAAAACAAACAAAATAATACACATGATGGGAAAGAAGCAAGAAGAAGCGTGAAGACCAGTAAAGCTGGTCTGTGTATATGTATGTGTGCCAGTGTGTGCAGCAGAACAAGGCGGGGACAAAACTGACAACAATAACAATGAAGATTAACCCTTTCACATGCTCAGAGCCACACTGCGGGATTTCACAAGAAAACCCAAACACAAAACACAGGAAACCACGTTCTAATTCAAAATCTAGATATACACCAAGAGCAAAAATGCAGCAAAGTTTTTTTTTTGTACATTATGACAAATAATTGAATCCTAAGCACAAACATGGAAATTTACAAAAAGGAGCAAATCGACCGCCTTGAAATGGTTCTTAAGAAATAGCACACAACAACCCATTCCTACCAATTACCTTTTTTGCAAAAAACATACAGGGATTCCATTTATTATGGGTGTTCCAGTGTAATACATAGGTTTAGATTTGTGTCCTGTGTAAATTTTAAAGTCACTTGCATTAAGGAAATTGGGACCCAAGGTAAAATAGACAAATTAGGAAAAAAACAAAAACTGAACAATTGTGCATAACACAAAATATTAAAATTTA
This sequence comes from Lithobates clamitans, assembly GCA_037952925.1. Classification (NCBI taxonomy): domain Eukaryota; kingdom Metazoa; phylum Chordata; class Amphibia; order Anura; family Ranidae; genus Lithobates; species Lithobates clamitans. Next base: position 2,642,007 of record JBBGZY010002143.1, read on the forward strand.
GAGTATTTTTTTTTTTTACTTTCTGACCAGATCTCCTATGATGATTCGACGTGGATTTAATATTGGTGGAGACTGGATCATAGAACGTTTAGTGCTGCAACCCGATCGTACACAGATTTGAAATATTTCCCCGTTTCCTTAATGCATCAACATTTAAGCATACGACTTCCAACATGGGTGACTACAAACGTTTTCATGATCCTTTGTCAAATTAACAACCAGATGATTATTAAACTATTTTAGCATCCCTCATTCTAGGACGGTCTGATTGGGGGGTATTTACAGCAACCCTCTGCCATAAGACACAGATGTCCAGTGTGGTTATATTCTAGTCCTTGAGCTCATACAAGTATATGAGAGATACAATTACCGAGTTTATAAATAGATGAGTGGGCTCCAAACCCCCCACTGCTCCTATAGGATCTCGCTAAAGTGTCAGCAGACAAACACCAAACCAAGCCATTTAGAACCCCCATAAAACAATTCTACTACTAACCTGAATATGAGATGAGATCTCCTGATGCTGGACATTATCTGCATTTATTACATAGGCTGTGTCAACAAAGACTGAGGACATAATGCATACAAGCTCAATACATGGCCATGTCCTTAAATTCGTGTGCAACAATACATGATGTGCATAGAAACATTAGGAGTCCATGTATTGTCACAACGGATTTATCACGATCATGTATGTTAAAGCATGCTGTGCTACTGCATTGTCTAGGCCGGTTTCTACATAAACACTGGCAGTGAAATTACTATTATACAGGATTTATATAGCGCCAACAGTTTATGCAGCGCTTTACAATATAAATAGGAGACAATACAGTTACAATACAATAAAATACAAGAGGATTAAGAGGGCCCTGCTCAGAAGCGCTTACAAAATGATAAAAAGGTATATGTATTGCTCAAAAAAATGAGATCTCTTGTGTGGGTGTCTGCCATCAGTACCAACTAGTCTATTGTTTTTAGGTTATGTGCAGGCCACGTGAAGTGTGCAGTGCACTGTATACTATGCATCATAATGCACACAAATCCCTGACAAGAAGATGCACAGAGCCAACATGGAAGATGATTGTTGGAATAGGGTAATCGTTTATGGCATTATAAAACTTTAAAAAATAAAATGCAAATCAATTGTCACTCTAAATTTGTAGTTTTTGCAGCATGCCCGGGCCTTCACATAGACAGATGACAGCCTTCCTGCAAAGGCTACGACTTATCCCTCTAAGATTACAGGCTTGTACTAATGTTTTCTAATCTAGATTTATACCACATAAACAGATGACAAAAGTCTCCATTTCACATGCAGTTCTGAATGACCAGTTCTTGGACTAAACCAGCAACCAGACCTTCTCATTGGTAACCTTTTCTCCTTCAATAGGATTGGGGCCTTGGGTAAAAAGATGTGTATTAAACAAGAGGTCAGTGATTACATATTATTAGGGGGGCAACTTGCACCCTTTAGACACACATTTGTCTTCTCATCCTACCTCTAAATTTATAGATAAAGAGAATTGGAGAGAGAATAATTTTATAATTTTGAGCAACTTTTAGTTATAGAAACTCATTAGTAGGAGTTCTAATTTTTACATGCAGTAATTTATGGAAGCCAATAAGAATAAATACTTTACTGGTCTTGCTTCTGATTGGTTGCTATGGCTTCCACTGCTTTACCCTACCATCAGCACATCTGCCACTGGACCTCATTACTGCTGCTATTGGTACAGCTACTTCTAAGTATGGGGCATATATGTACCCTTCCACAATGCAGTGCCCAATCACCAGGCCAAAGTGATATTACCTGGGGGAAGGAGAACCTAATAGTTGTGTGTAACAGAATGCAAGAATTGACTTTCAGGAGAAATTCCCTTCTCCCCAACAAATCTTTGTAGGGAATACAGTAGGCAGGAGAGGTGACAAAGCTAAAGTGGACCTAAAGCTGAAGACTGACCTTAGGCCTTGAGGATGCCAGCATCCCCCTTCCCCATACTTACCTTTGGGGCAGGGAACAGAGTATCAGCAGCCGTCACCCACAAACAAAGAAATGATCTTCTACCAGAACAGCCAATCAGAGCTCCTCCCCACATACAGATCCATGCAATTCTAAAGCAGGTTGTACACATTACAATTGACCTGTATGATCTTCTTTCAATGTAACATGCAGGCCCACCTAAGCAATCCCCTATAGATGTACCAAATGTATGTAACACGAGGACCTACCTAATAATTTCCTTCCAGGAAGGTCCTTGCACTACATAGGTATTTATTAAATGAGAAGTACAGACACAGCTCATTTGGCTGTAGATCACAAGAGCGTACTGCATTCCTGTGACCCGTTATCAGCAAACAGCGGCTGAAACGCGCTGTCTGCTGACATCACAGAGCAGGTGCAGGCTCAGGAAAGATCGCGACCATATGTCAGGAGCCGCCCACATGCCTGGACCTGCGCCTGGCTCAGCCTTTCCCCTCCGGTGAGCACAGGAGGGCAGAGCAGACAGTGGTGAATGACAGTCACCAGCTCTCTGCTCAGGGAGCTCTGAGAACCCAGCGATCTGCGTTGTTTGATCGCTCGGTTCTTGGCCTTAGAGCCAGCAGGTGATCAGTGCTGCATCCACCTAGGTAAGTATGATTGTAAAATAATAAACTTTCCCATACTTCTCTTTAAGGCTGGCTTCACACTATTGTGAATTGGATGAGGTTTTCTCCGCATCCAAATCGCATGTCAGGAGATTGTGACCGTCTCGCACATCTCTAAAACGGCTCAGGTGCAAATTGCACAGGAGTCCTGTGTGTCTTCTGGTACTTTTCAAGGCCAAATTCAGCCAAAAATTTGGGCTGAAATGGTAAACTGGGACACACCAGACCCCTGCTGTGAGCCACTCTGTCCTGCGATGATGTATTGTGTACAGTCACGATACAAGAAAAAGAACCGCTGCTACAGGTGTATAAAGATAAGGCTGATTGGAGTATCTTGCAGAGTGCTAGCCCCAGCCGCCTCCGTGGGAAACTTGGAAAGAAGAAAGAAATGGCTGCACATCCAGAATTATTGATTGCCTTTTATTTTGTTTCACAAAGATAACACCAAAAATACCAAACTGTGGTCACGAAGACGTGTTTCACACATACATCTTGTGCTTAATCATTACCATGGTAATGATTAAGCACAAGATATATGTGTGAAACGCATCTACGTGACCACAGTTTGGTGTCTTTGGTGTTATCTTTGTGAAACAAAATAAAAGGCAATCAGAAGTTCTGGATGTGCAGCCATTTCTTTCTTCTTCCCCCTTTTGTGTACAGTCAGCTTAAAAAGGACAACTATACTTTTTGTCTATCATGTGCACCAACAAAAATGTCAGACCTGCTCTCCATAGGAATAAATAGGACATTTCTACACATGTGCTGGAGAAAATGGCCAAAGAGAGTGGCAGTAGGGCTCCCCATGGTCGGCACAGCTTGGATCATACAGGAATTCAGACAGGTGGGTATATAACATAGGTTGGGGATCATCCTTAAGGATAACTATGCAAAGTACAAGTATAAATGTCCTTTAACAGAGGAAACCAAAAGGAGGTGGTGGCCACCGAGACTCCAAAACAGCTAAGTATTAAGGTGAAAGGGAGTTGGGTTGGGCTCCCCCCCCCCCCCTCAACCGCAAGGAGACCAGAGGACCTCTAAATCTTTAACTATAGATCTAATCTAGAGAATCAGAGGGTGCCTCCCACATAGTGGGAGGATGCATTTTGTTTAATTCCAGATCTGCGCAGAAGCTTCCAATAATAAAAAGTCCGGTCATCGCTGCTCTTGTGCAAAAAGACTGATCTGCTGAGTTCAGCTGTGCCCCCCCCCCCCCCGCTCTCTATATGTAGCACAGTGATTAGATCACTGCTGCTTTTACAAGGTAATATCTGAGTTTGTAAAGACTTTCGGTGCACACAGAGCAGATTTATATCCTATGCAGCTATCTGTGAATATATTTTAAAATATAGTTTGTGTGTCCAAAGTGCAGCTTTAAGGTCTCACTCACACCAGCCTGTGTACTAAAGTGCTCATGGCTGGTGCGTCATGCGTAGGGGTCTTGTGAAGCATTTACAACACATCGCACTGTTTACTTTTTTTTTTTTAACTAACAATCGAAGTGTCACTTCAGTGAAGCCATTCTGATGAGGTGACACGCGGTGCACAAAGATGCAGGCATGACGCAGTTTTTTTTTTTTTAATGGGGTGTACGGCACTGCGCTGGGAACAGAGTAACTATTATTTACCCTTGTGTTGAGCCTCAAATCAATGCAAGGGTACACATCTATTTTAGTCATGTGACTTCAACATCAATGGAAATGAGGAACTGAAATTTTCTTTAAAAAAAAAAAAAAGGATCCTCATACTGGTGGGTTATCTTAATGAATGGAACCTATGGGGTGAATGATCCTGAATACATACGACGCCAATCAGCAGAAGAATCTTCAACATCTGACACTTCCAGGAGTGTCAGATCTCTGTCACCCCCCCCCCCTGCACTCTGTGGTTTGATCCGTCCTCCCCTACATCACACCTCTATAGTGCAGGGGTGGCGGGAGGGACCACGGCCCTCAGTGGGGGGGCATCTCAGAATATTCTGCCCATGTCAGAATATTCTTTGGGTAGAGCAGGGATGGGGGGCAGGGGGTAGTGGCACAAGTGATGATTTTTTTTTTTGTAATAGGTACATTTTTTGACAAGTTTATGGCAGCAGAGGGTGTCCACCCCATGGGGAGAGTATGGATTTGTGTTACATGACAGGTGTCCTTTAGGAATAATACCTCATTGAATAATGTGTAATGTGTATAAGGAATGAATACAAATCTAATCTACTTGTAGTTTGTATGAAATCCTCCATTTAGTGATCACATGACCGTCTATAAATAAAGGAGCAGGGCTCGGCGTGTGCGGGCTGGAAGCGTGCTGTGTGTACACAGTGAAGGGTGTGTGTGTGTAAACACGGTGTGCTCCGCTCTCTCTCACCTCGAACTGCCAGTGTGCCCCCTGCAGGAGCTGCTTGGCCTGGTCCGCCGCACAGCCCGCCGCCAGCACGAACTGATTAATCATCACCTGGTGCCGCAGTTCCTCCATGTTCACCGACATCCCGGACACCGCTCCGCACTCCCACCCGGCCGCCTCGTTATGTCCTCCACCACAAGACCCGGCGCGTCACCCACCGGAGGGCGGGATTGGACGAACACCGCAGCCCTTCATTGGCCCGCCGCGACGTCTGTCTATCCAGCTGCGCCCCGTGATTCGCACGGGCATTGGTCCGCCGGTCTTGTTTTGGCCGTCCTCGCTCTACCATTGGCGAGGGCTTCCTCTCCTCTGTTGGGCCCGCCCACCTTGATGTTTTGGACCGGGTTGATAGGACGGCGGCTTGTGTTGACGGGCGCAGCGGGGCGTTGATTGGACAGAGGAAGCCGAAAGGGCCGGGAGGCCGTCGATTGGCTCTCGCCGCAGAGTTTGAACACAAGGCTCTGAGGTAGGGCCTCGTGTGATTGGTCGCTGGGTGCCCGTATGTGACAACAGGGAAATGTGGCCAAGTTCATTGAGGACTTTGTAAGGGTGAGAGGTGAAGTAGGTGCCGCGTGTGTGCCCGGGCCGGGGCTGTACACCGGGAGGAGAGCTGACAGGCCCAGTACTCCGCATACATGACCGCCAGAGGAGCCCTCAGACTTCATACCGGCCGGCCTGACCGACAAGAGGGGCCATAACTCCGCATACATGACAGACAGGAGCCTGCAAGTCACCTCCTGTGTGCTACAGGCCAAGCCTTTCCTTCAGGTTTGGACAGAGAGGAGGAGGGTCAGGTTTTGTACCGGTGACCATTGTTACCAAAACAATCCACAGCTGTCCTCCACACATACGTTAGTTAGAGGGGGAAATCTTTTACCCCCCTTTCACACTGGGGCGCTTTGCAGGCGACACATCGCTAAAAATAGCACCTGCAAAGAGCCGCTCCTGTCATTACAATGTGGAAGCCCCGAGGGCTCTCACACTGGAGCGGGGCGCGGGCAGGACGCTAAAAAAGTCCTGCTAGCAGCATCTTTGGAGCGGTGAAAGAGTGGTGTATACACTGCTCCTACCCATGGAAATCAATGGGGCAGTGCGGCTGTACCGCATACAACTGCAACGCTTTGCAGTGGTTTTAACCCTTTCGCGGTTGGTTTTTAACCCTCTCTCGGCTGCTAGTGGGGGGTAAAAGCACCCCACTAGTGGCCAAATAGCGCAGCGAAATTGACGGTAAATTGCTGCTAAAAATAGCGGTGCTTAAGCCCCGGCGCACCCACCACCCCAGTATGAAAGGTGCCTAAGACCCCTTGCACACTGAGCCGCCCCGGGTGTCGGCGGTAAAGCAGCGCTATTTTTAGCGCCGCTTTACTCTTGTTTTAGCGTCGCTATTCGGCCGCTAGTGGGGCGGTTTTAACCCCTGCTAGCGGCTGAAAAGGGTTTAAATCCGCCTGCAAAATGCCGCTGCAGTGCCATTTTGCCAGCGCTGCCCCATTGTTTTCAATGTGAAGGAGTGGTGTATTCACCACTGCAAAGAAGCCGCTGGCAGGACTTTTTGTGACGTCCTGCCAGCGCAGCGCCCCAGTGTGAAAGCACTCGGGCTGTCACACTGGGTTTGCAGCAGAGGCTTTTTTCAGGCGCTCTTTTTAGCTCTGTAGCGCCTGAAAAACGCCTCAGTGTGAAAGGGGTCTTAAGGTCTTTTCACGCTGGGGGTGTCGGCGGTAAAACGCTGCCATTTTTAGCGGCACTTTACTGCTAATTTCGCTGCGCTATTCGGCCACTTCTCCTCCTCTCCCTCCCGCAGCTGTCAGCTGCTTTATTGAAAGCTGTACAGGGAGATTGGTGCTTATAACTGCCCCCCACCACCACACCCATCATTCCCGGGTCTTCTGTGTGCTCCTCAAGCTCTCCGGGTCCTCCTCCGGTCCCACCCTCGTCCCAGATCTGTCAGGATGGAGAGTGGAGGAAGAAGCCTGTAAATGTCATTTACCGCCTCCTTCCTTTTCTGAATGCACAGGGTCAGTGATCAATGGACTCTGTCCATTCATAACTGAGCATTGTAAACGCACAATGCTTCAGTTTATGAATGAAGAGGAGCCTCTGTCTCCTGTCCATTCATCTTCAGTACAGCTGAGGCTGCAGAGAAAGGATCTGGGGAATCTGTGTCCTCTGTTGCTTTCTCTGTCTCAAAAGGGAGATGTTAGGGGTCTGTTTAGACTTCTGATACCTCACCAAAGCCCCCCCAACAGAGCTGATAAAAAAGAAAATTGTAATAAATAAATATTTAAAGGTTAAATTGAAAAAAATAATAAATAAATAAAAAACCATCCACTCCCCCCCCCCCCAAAAAAAGAAAGCATTGTAAATAAAACTACTGACACAGTCCACACCCCATATGTGCTGCATATTAGTGCCACTGTCACATGACCTTGAAAAAAAGTATCGGTACTTGTAAACGTGGGATCGGTGCAACTCTAATAGTGGGTCATCCCAGAACAAGAGGGGATCTTGCCCACCATCATTTGTCTATACAGAGGGTGGAAGGAGATTAAAGGGTAACACCATGGTCATGGGAAACAATAACAATAATATAGTCGTCGTCATTAAATGTTAAAAAAAAAAATACTTTTCGTGCTCTCTCCAGATCTGTTATTTCTGGTTTGTGTGATTGGCTCACTGATTTTCCCTGAAGCCTGCACTAGGTCCGATATAAGGCATCCCCTGCAACTAAAATGTCATTTTTGGTGCGATACCCCCAAAGTGAAATGACCTCTAAAAAGAATGCAGACCCTGCCACGTTCTTCATTAGAACCCTGCAGGTGCAGCAGCTGATTGAGAATTATAAACTCCCATTAGATTCATTTTCCACTTTTACACAGAGAAACAAACCGCTATTTCTTCAGCATAACAAAAAGATCAGAATCTGCTACAAAGGTTATTAACCCCTTCACAGCTAAGGGTAAAACTAATCTAAATCCCTAGGCACAATTTTGCAGCTTTGACATGCCTTAGTAAAACTGTACATATCACCACAACTACTTTGTGCATCCAGGTGGATTATACCTTTTTTTTTTCAGGACAAACTAAGCTTTTATTTGGTAGTAAATGGTTACCTTCTGATTTTTTATTTTTTTATTTTATTTAACTGTTTCTTGTTACTACCATAACCACTTAAGGACCACCCACCGCATATATACTGCGGCAGCGCGGCCCTATTGCGCGAAACAACATGCTCGTACGTCATTTTATGTGCGAGACACTGCGCACACGCTGAACAGCGGGGGAGCCGATATGCGGGTCCGGCACCTGTGATGTCCGCCGGCTACCCACGATCGCTTCCTCAGAGAGGCAAAACGGGGATCTGCTTATGTAAACAAAGCAGATCCCTGTTCTGACAGGGGAGTACAGAGAGATCGCCTGTTCCTAGTGATCGGGAACAGGGCTCTCTCTGTAGTCCCAGTCAGTTCACTCCCCCCCAGTTAGAAACACCACCCTAGGACACACTTCACCCTTTGATCACCCCCTATTGTTAACCCCTTCCCTGCCAGTGTAATTTATACATTGATCAGTGGCTATTTTTAGCTCTGATCACTAATAATGTCACTGGTCCCAAAAAAGTGTCTGATCTGTCCACCGCAATGTCGCAGTCCCTCTAAAAATCGCTGATCACCGCCATTGCTAGTAAAAAAAAAAGCCATAAAAATATCCCCCATTTTGTAGACACTAACTTTTGCGCAAACCAATCAATATACGTTTATTGTGATTTGTTTTTACCAAAAATACGTAGAAGTATAAATATTGGTGTAAATTTTTTTTTTTTACATTTTTTTGATTGGATATATATATACCACCAAAAGAAAGCTCTATTTGTGGGGGGAAAAAGGACATTTTATTTGGGTACAAAGTCGCACGCTTGCGCAATTGTCACTTAAGGTAACGCAAAAAGTGGCCTGGTCATTAAGAGGGTAAATCCTTCCGGTGCTGAAGTGGTTAACCTACCAGAGAACAACCCAAAATAAATGGTCCTGCTCCTGACAACTGCAGTGATAACACATATGTGTAGGTTATTTGTTTGTACCCATAGTGCACCCCTAAAGCAATAGTGCACATTTTTGCTTTTTTTTTTTTTTTGTCCCACCTAAAAGACACCAATTAAAAAAAAAAAACATACTGCCAAAAATATACTGACCTTGACCTTTGACCCTTGCTTGACCCAAACACTAACCTAGACCAAACCTTGATCTAGGTTTTTTTTTGTGTTTGTTTACAGTTTTTTCTTCTCTGCAAGGAAAAAGAAAGATACATTGCATCTTCCCTCTCCATTCACAGAGAGAGAAGCCTAGGGGCGGGCTTCACAGTGAGTGATCACCGTGGTATCCAATCAGAGACTACCACAGCAATCGGGAGTTACGGGTCCCGATCGTTAGTACGGGGCCCGGGGCTCTCCGTGAGACCCCGGTCTCTGTGCTAGGAGCGTGCTCCCAGCACAAAGGGAGATACACATATATGCGGCCCCATGAAAAAAAGCCCACTTTCGTGAGGCCGCATATACAGTGTGTTACATCATCGGGAAGGGATTAAAATCCGTAGATTGGCTTTGTTTGGCTCTGATATAGTAACCCAGAAGTGATGACCTTCTTTTCCAGTTTAACCAGATGTAAACGGCGCCATTTTTAAAAATGAAAAGCAGTATTTGATCACACTGGTCTTGGTGTGATGAAATGTTTTTAAGGGCAGAAGAGAGATCTAGGGTCTTGTAGACCCCAGATCTCTACATAAAGAGTACCTATTACATGCCTATTGCTGTCACGAGATGTTAACATTCATTGTAACAGCAATAAAAGTGATTTAAAAAAAAAAAAAAAAAGTAAAGCGACAGTGTAAAAAAAAAAAAAGTGCATAGGTGAACGCACACAATTAGCGATCATCCCACATGTGAGGTATCACCACAAATGTCAGATCATGGACAGTAATTAATAAAAAAAAAAAAAAATATATATATATATATATATATATATATATATATATATATATATATATATATATATATACATACACACACACACACACACACACACACACACGTGTCCCTTCTTCTTTAGGGTCCCTTTTACAATATTAATTTGGGATGTTGGCAACGCTCTATTGAGAATCTTGCGAATGTGACTTTCACCAAAAATTCTCTAGTGGTGAATCATTTAGTGACATTTAAAACACATGCACCAAAAAGATTCATCTGCTATGAATGTTAGATTTACTGCTCTATAAATGTGCCCAAAAGTGTTTTTTTGCTGCCTGTGTGCCCCAGGGGGAGAGATTCCCATCTTCCTATCTCTCTGACTCCTGGGGTTTGAGGAGAAATCTACACAATCTACAATCTATTTATGTTTAGCTATGGCCGCTATGTGCTGTCACCTCCTTTTGAATGTTGTATATCCAGGGGTAATGAGTCAGAATAACTGAATCGGGCCAAATTCGATCTGTGGATGGTCCTCCTGCCACCACCTGGCTCGACAAACATGAGCCAAAGGAGTCGGGCATTCTTACAGCCACCAGTGCAAATCAACCATCTGCACTGTTTACCACGAGTAGCACTTTTTTTTTCAACTCACATGAGCAACATAAATCTATGCCTATATGGCCCAGCTTAAAGGAGTTGTAAAGTCAGAAGGTTTTTATACTAATGTGTGCAGCAGCTGCCTCAGCATCCCCTAATACTTACCTGAGCTCCATCTCTATCCAGCGATGTCCACGATTGTCTCAGCCATCCGAGGCTCTCCCTCCTGATTGGCTGAGACCCAGCAGTGGCGCCAGTGGCTCCCGCTGCCGCCAGGCAGTCAGCAAACCAAATCAGGAAAGGGGGCGGGGGCGGGATGCAGCTCCGTGTCTGAATGGACACAGCTGCGACTCGGGTGCCCCCAGAGCAAGCTGCTTGCTCTGGGGGCAGGAGGGGCCAGGAGCACAGAAGAGGGAGGATCTGGGCTGCTCTGTGAAAATCCAGAGCAGGTAAGTAGAACATGTTTGTTATTTTTATTGAAAAAAACACTTTTAAAGAGAAGTATGGTATTTTTATTTTTTTTTCTAATCATACTTACCTCAGTGGATGGAGCATCAGACCAATGTTGCATCTGTCCCCCGCCACCTCTTTACTGAGAACTGAGCCACCGAAAACCGCTGATGGCTTGATTCTCACTTTTCTCCGAGCAGAGCGATGCTGACTATCAGTCAGCATCGCTCTTGGTCTGCTTCTCCACACTCATTGGAGCGATGCGCTGTTGAGGGGCGGGGAGAGGCCATCTCAGCGGCTCGCTGAGACTGCCATCAATCAAGGCAGCTGGCGGAAACCAGACCTGGGATGTCAGGATGACGCGGTTCCTCGACTGATGGCAGTGATGTCAGAAGAGAGTGAACTTCAGACCGCTCTCCACTGAAAACGGGTCACAGGAGTGCAAAACTAATTGCACTCCTGTAACCCTTAGGAGAAGCCCAGCCTAAAAAGCTCAGGCTGGACTTTTCCTTTAAGTCCTTATTATATTATCTGTGTTTTTGGATATTTTGTTCATTACCATCTCTATATATAACTTTTTAAAGAGTTACATTACATTACAATGCTTCATGGCTGCATTGTGGCAAAAGGTAAGACATAGTAACACTGGGAGTGGCCGTGCAAAGCAGCAAGTCTGACTCTCTGGCTTGGCTGACACTATATACACAACTCTAGGCACTCAAGTATTGGTGACCTAAGTTCCACTTTATTCAATAACCACTCCTTTGACACATTTTATAATTTTGACTGAAGTGATACTTTTTTTTGTAATCCCTTTATTTACCATGTGTTGCAATTCACAGTTTAACAGAAACATAAATGGATGAGGCATGGTCAGCATTTAACAGGTACATTGAACCATTCTCAGTAAAATTGTCAAAAGACCCATCAGAACACAAATAAATGATTCAAAAACGAGAATGCACTACATTTTACCAGGTATATGCAACAGATAGAGTAACAATGTGCAAGACCACACACACCCAATTTGTATATGTAAAGCCATGCAGCTAGGTTTTAAGCAGGACCTTCCCGGTGACCAGCGTGGGAATTAGGTAGAGTTATTGTAACGGGAAGGGTGGGGATTGGGGGGGGGGGCAGCATTGGGAGATAACAGGGGGAAAAGGAGAAGGAAGGTGAGTATCTCAGGTGCGAGAGAAAAGGAACTCGGGAGGAGGGGGGGGCCTCTCGCCCGGGGAACATGGCCGGCCCCAGGGGTTCAGTCCGCAAGCGGGACACCTTGAAGGTAGGCATCAGTGTAAATAAAGTATTGCCACGGTCTCCAAGTGTCTTGAGAGGTCTCCTCTCGGTTATGTAGGGTAGCTGTGAGATCCTCCATGTCCTGGAGTTCATTAAACTTGGAAAACCACAAGGATTTTGAGGGCAGGCTTTCAGATCTCCAACATAAGGGGATGCATGCTTTAGCCACATTCAGCAATTGGATCGAGAGGGAAGTCTTATACTTCTTGATTGGAGGGTTCAAGAGATGCAGCAGACAAGCGGCGGGGTTCCCCTCTAGGTCTACGTTAGTCAATTGCTTGATGATACTGATCACCTCTCGGCAAAAGGATCTTAAGTTTGGGGCAGTCCCAAAAGATGTGGTACGTGGTTCCGTCCGCATTACCACACCGCCAGCATGTACTAGGGACCTGAGGATGAAAATGGTGTAGAGCGACAGAGACCCCGTACCAGCAAGTCAAAATCTTGTATCCAGTCTCTTAGATTTTAGTGGCTATGGAAGACTTCTGCACAAAGTTCTAGAACCTTCTCCCTGTGTGTGTCGGTGAATTGGATGTCAGGGTCCGATTCCCATCTTGAAAGGAACCTAGGCTCATACCCTGTCGCCGGTCAGATCATGGACCCATAGATCAGTGAAAGGCAGTGCCGGATCGGTTCCTTCCTGTGGCAAATGTGTTCCAGTTCCGTAAGCGGTCGAGATATACCCAGGGAGCGCGAGCATCGATGGAGAGACTTACACCTCTGTATACCACACCAGAAGTCAAGAGGGAGGTCTGTGGCTGTCTCGCATGCAGAGAGGGAGAGCTGTCCATCGGGCCCTAGAAAGTCACAGAGATGTAGCCGTCCACTGACAGCCAAACGCCAAAAGTGAGGGTTCTGGAGACCAGGTGTGAATTCTGGATTACCCAATAGAGGCATCATGGGGGAGGGAGTAGGTGATAAGGAGCATCGAAAAGCATCGCTGGCCACTACCAATGTGCTGCCAAGGGTAGGATGGTCCCTGAGAGCTTTTGGTCAGGAGAAGCTGATCCATGGCCAGCTCTTTGTCGTGTCATTGGAGTCCTCAAGTTCCATGGCAACCCACTGTTTCATCTTGTTGGTCTTGAGTGCACTGCAACGTCCAAACCAGGTTAGGTTGAGAGAATGCCAGTGCAGTAACTCGGCCTGTAGACAAAGAAGCAATGGACAAAATTGGCTGAATAAAGAGCAGACAGGTCCGGAGTAATATCAACCCCCAAATAGTGGATAGCGTCACTTGTCCACCGATTAGGGAACGAGGATTGCAGGGATAGGGCCGTGGGTCTGTCAACCGTGATGTTCAGAACTGAGGACTTGGAAAGGTTAATTTGAAAATAGGGAGGGAATCGTACTCCTGTAGAGGCTGAAGCAGCTTTTGGAGTGAAACGAGTGGATCCGTTAGAAAAAAAATGAGGTCTTCCGCAAATGCGGCCACTTTGTGCAACCCGGACTCCTTCCGATAACCTACTACACCAGGGTCCGCCCGAACTGTGCAAAGAAAGGGTTCTAGGGAAAGAATGAAAATCGAGGGAGAAAGGGGACTGCCTTGCCGTGTATCATTATGGATGTTAACCACTTGAACACTGGGCCCTTAAACCCCCTTCCTAACCAGACCAATTTTCAGCTTTCAGTGCTCTCACATTTTGAATGACAATTACTCAGGCAACATGCTACCCATATGAATTTTTTGTCCTTTTTTCACACAAATAGAGCTTTCTTTGGGTCGTATTTGATCACTACTGGGTTTTTTATTTGTGCGCTATAAATGAAAAAAGCCTGAAAAATTTGTAAAAAAAAAAAGCATTTTTCTTTGTTTCGGTTATAAAATTTAGCAAATTAGTCATTTTTCTTTATAAATTTTGGCCACATATCTTTGGTAAAAGTAACCCAAATCGGTGTATATTATTTGGTCTGTGTGAAAGTTATAGAGTCTACAACCTATGGTGCCAATCATTGAAAATTTATCTCACCTGATCACACCTGATGTACTGACTGCCTAATTTCTTGAGACACTAACAATCAGGAGGCAGGGCGTCAGACCTGTTTCCTGATTGGCCAAAGCACCAGGCCACCCTATTGGATGCCTGGCGCTTGGGAAGAGGAGCAGAGGAGACACCTCCTAGAGCGGAGGTCGCCGCCGCTCTGGTGCATTAAAGTGGTGTTCCGGCCAAAATTATACTTTTTAAATAAAAATACCCCTATAATACACAAGCTTAATCTGTTCTAGTAAAGTTAGTCTGTAAACTAAGGTGTGTTTTGTTAGTTTATAGCAGTAGTTTGTTATTTTATAAATTTACAGCAGGCCATGGCCATCTTAAGTGTGGGCATCTGAAGCCAGACTGTATTTCTTCCTGGATCTCATCCTTGCAGATCTCGCACATGCTCAGTGCAGCACAAGCAGTGTAATAGGTTTCAGGTCAGGTTTCCATAGCAACGGCAGTTTTAGAGGAAGTTGCCGCCCCTTCCCAGAAGGCATTGCAAACAGGAAATGATGCGATGGGCCGCGGCCAGGGAGGAGGAAGTGAAAAATGAATACAGCAGATATACAGTAGGTGCTGAGAAAAAAAATAAAAAAATATCCAATTTGTTTACAGTGCACAGTTTAGTGAGGGATGCTGAAGAGTTGTAAAAATGGGTGGAACTCCACTTTAAGCTGCTGCCAGGCAGTAAGTGTCAGAGGTGTCACTAGAGCCGCACGCAGGGGGTTTGGGGGTGCTGCCAGAGCCGCGGGGGGGTTGGGGATGCTGCCAGAGCCACGAGTGGGGAGGGTCGGTGGGCACAAGTGGCTACATTTGACGGGCACAAGTGGCTGCATATGACGGCACAATGGCTGCATTTGATGGGCACAGTGAGGCTGCAATTGATGAGGGGGTTCAGCATTTTTCAGTTTGTTTGCGCCCCTCAAAATTTTGAGCACCAGCTGCCACTGCTTGTAATGGACTTCACACAGCACTAGTGCCGACAGTTAATTTCCTACACCTGATCGAGGCCAATTGTTCTCAATGATGTCTCTATTCAGGTTCTCAATTCATCAGGTGGAACTCATTAGTTCCAAAGCTTAGTCGGGCTTAACACACGTTATAAAGGGTTAAACACTCCCAGATACTACAATGTAAAACAAACCGTAGCCATGTATTTGACTAAATAAAACCTAGAGCCATATATTGATAAAGGACTTAGTCCAGAGTATATGATATAACACCATATAAAATTAATAAAGATAAAACAAAATAACAATAAAATGTATAAACATAAGAAGTATAAGCAATTCACTAAGTTCGACATATATACATGAAAGAAGGGTCTCTGGTGAATTAAGATAAATAGAGGGGGCCATCACGTGAAAGAACAAACCAGATATTATGATGTAAACCTTCATGGTTAAAAAAACAGATATTATAATGTAAACCTTCATGGTTAAACGGGGTTATAAACAAAAGAACCTTAACCACTTGCCCACTGGGCATTTAAACCCCCTTCCTAACCACACCAATTTTCAGCTTTCGGTGCTCTCACATTTTGAATGACAATTACTCAGTCATGCAACACTGTACCCAAATGAAACGTTTGTTCTTTTTTTCACCCAAATAGAGCTTTCTTTTGGTGGTATTTAATCACCGCAGGGTTTTTTATTTTTTGCGCTATAAATGAAAAAAGACAGAAAATTTTGTAAAAAAAAAAAAATTTTTCTTTGTTTATGTTATAAAATTTTGCAAATTAGTAATTTTTCTTCATAAATTTTGGCCAAATTTTATACTGTTACATATCTTTGGTAAAAATAATCCAAATTGGTGTATATTATTTGGTCTGTGTGAAAGTTATTATAGAGTCTACAAGCTATGGTGCCAATCACTGAAAGTTGATCACACCTGAAGTACTGATGGCCTATCTCATATCTTGAGACCCTAACAAGCCAGGACAGTACAAATACCCCCCAAATGACCCCTTTTTGGAAAGTAGACGTTCAAAGGTATTTAGAAGGAGGCATGGTGAGTTTTTTTGAAGTTCAAAATCAAGATTTTTTTTCTTTTTTTTTTCTTCACAAAATTGTTATATTAGCAGGTTATTTCTCACACACACAGCATATGCATACCACAAATTACACCCCAAAGTAGATTCTCCTACTCCTCCTGAGTATGGCGATACCACATGTGTGAGACTTTTACACAGCCTGGCCACATACAGAGGCCCAACATGCAGGGAGCACCATAAGGTGTTCTAGGAGCATAAATTACACATCTAATTTCTTGACTACCTCTTGCACTTTTGAAGGCCCTGGAGCACCAGGACAATAAAAACGCCCCAAAAATGACCCCATTATGGAAAGAAAACACCCCATCGTATAATCTATGAGGCATATCGAGTCTTTTGAAAGTGTCATTTTTTTCTACAAGTTTTTGGAAAATGTAGAAAGAAAATGAAAATGCATTTTTTTTTTTTTTACACAAAGTTGTCCATTTATACAGTATTTCTAACGTTGCATGTACATACCAAAAATTACACCCCAAAACATTGTCTGCTACTTCTCCTGAGTATGACGATACCACATGTGTGAGACTTTTACACAGCCTGGCCACATACAGAGGCCCAACATGCAGGGAGCGCCATCAGGCATTCTAGGGGCATAAATCTGTCATTTGACGTGGTAAACGGCTGCTGTCAGCGGCTATTTACCTTGATCCGTGATGTGCCGGGTCCTCTGAACCCAGCAGTTACGGATATTCCTGGGTGCGCAATGGACGCCCTCCCAGAGTAAGCCGGCCGTGCTGCAGCCGTCTTTCGGCTATGGCCCGGTCGGCAAGTGGTTAAATCACAAAAATGTACAAGAGCACATCCCAAAAGGACGCCTTTGCACAGGAGTGTCAAACTCAAATTCTTCGGGGGCCGCATCAGCAGTATTGTTGCCCTCAAAGGGCCGGTTGTATCTGTAGGACTATGTGTCCACGCTTTATTATCGTAAATAATTGACACTGCATTTGTTTATTACTGGGTTTTACGGAGTGCAAGGTACAGAAATTTGCTGCATATGGAGTGCAGGCTACAGGAGTTTGCTGCTTATGGAGTGCAGGCTACAGGAGTTTGCTGCTTGTGGAGTGCAGGCTACAGGAGTTTGCTGCTTGCGGAGTGCAGGCTACAGGAGTTTGCTGCTTGCGGAGTGCAGGGTACAGGAGTTTGCTGCTTGCGGAGTGCAGGGTACAGGAGTTTGCTGCTTGCGGAGTGCAGGGTACAGGAGTTTGCTGCTTGCGGAGTGCAGGGTACAGGAGTTTGCTGCGTACGGAGTGCAGGTTAAAGGAGTTTGCTGCCTACGGAGTGCAGGGTACAGGAGTTTGCTGCCTACGGAGTGCAGGGTACAGGAGTTTGCTGCCTACAGAGTACAGGAGTATGCTATGCACAGTGTGCAACATCTGACCTCTGCACCCTCCACTCTCCTTCCATCCTCCCACCTCTGCCTCCACAGCCCTCAACCCCCCCCCAAAAAAAACCTCTCACATCTGTGCTCTTTCCTACCTGGTCCAGCTCTGGTACCTCCCTGTGTATGCGGATCTCTGTGTTCAGCACCACAACACTACAGCAAGTCCCCAAATAGCCTGCTCTCAGGCTGCAACCCGGTAGATAAAAAAAAAAAAAAAGTAGCAGTTGGAGCTGCCAGGAACCTCCGACGGGCCAACCGCGCATGCGCTCAGCTCAGAAACAGCTGGCTCTGCTAGAGGGACTAAGGAGAGAGAGAGCGGGAGATGTTCACTTGGAGATCGGCTGGCCGCGCATGCGCTCACACAAAGCCGGCGCCACTGGCGTGACGGAGGATGTTTACCCTTGTTGCCTGGGCGATCAGAGAGGTGGCGCGGGCCACATGACAAGTCCCACGGGCCTGGTGTTTGCCGCCTGTGCCTTTAGTATATAAAGGAATGAGATGTTAATAACCATATCTAAGGATTTGTGATGGTCTTTAAAATTAAATATATAAATTGTATAGATGCCAGGTAAAGTTATTACCTTAAAACATGTATAGGTTAATTTTTTTTTTACATATATAGGGAAATATGATTCAATATTTAATCAAGAGGGGGTATATGTACGTATATTTAATAAGTGTAAAGGGCAACCCAAGCGGGGAAAAACAGATTCTGGGAATAACCCATACATACATAGGGGAATCAAGTAAAAAAAAGGGTGAAAAGGTGAGGAGAACATTTTCTCTAGGTGTAGATAAAACGACGTGTAGCAGTATATATTGCATAAAAGGGAAGGAGTCTAATCATATGAGTGGATGTTTCAATGGAAAGGTGTTATAAATTGTTTCATTTCTAATTTAGGTCTATATCTATGTTAAGGTCCCCAGGAAATAGGGACCCCAATAAATATATTCACCTAGTTTCATTTTGTGACACTTGAATCTTTTTATTACCTTCCCTCAAGTGTCCTTTAATTCTGTCTCTACCATAAAAGATAAGACAAGTGGGGTCACGATGATGTACCCCTTTAAAGTGTCTGGAGAGGCTGTGTTTAGGGAACCCTTTTCTGATATTATATGTTCCCTGATCTTAATAAACAGGGGTCTGGTGGTTCTGCAAACATATTGTAGCCGACATGGGCATTCAATAACATAGGTGACATGCGAACTAATACAAGTAATCAGTTCCTTAATTTTATGCTCCTGATTACTTACTGTAGACCTGAAAGACTACTTTTTCCTGGGCAGTTTTTTATTCACCCTACAGGGTAAGCACTTCTGACATGTAAAGAACCCTTTTAGCTCAGAGAACAGTTTCACCCGCTTAGGTAGATCTATCACGTTGTGCACCAGATGGTTCCTGAAGAGTAGGTGCCCTCTTATAGATGAATTTTGGGTTTTTTTTGGAAGGATTTTTGAGAGTATTTTATCATATTTCAGAATTGGCCAGTACTTTCTTACTATGTGCTCTAGATTACGGTATTGCCTATTAAATCCAGAGATGAACGCCATTTCTGTGTGTTTATTGGTGTTCTTATCTTTCTCTTTCTTTATTAATGGATCTTTCCTAGCCAGGCTCACTTCAGATTTTACTTTTTCTAGATATTTTCTCTGGTATCCTTTTTCCTCAAATTTCTTCTTCATGTTTTCGGCTTGATCCTAAAAGTCTTCCAGTGCATGGCAATTCCTTTGTAGTCTAATAAGTTGGCCCTTTCCATTTAGGGAAGTGGTCATCAACCCTGTCCTCAGGGCCCACTAACAGGCCAGGTTTGCAAGATAACCGAAATACATCACAGGTGATATCATTTGCTGCTCAGTGATTGCAGTATTCTAGTCTGCATCTCCCCAAGGTAATACATAAATCCTGGCCTGTTAGCTGTTAGTGGGCCCCCGAGGACAGGGTTGATGACCACTGATTTAGGGTGATGGCAACTGGAAGTGGGTATATACCCATTCCTATCAGTTGCCTTAAAAAACGTTCTAGTCCACAATCTGTCCTCTTTTTTGTATATCTGGAAATCCAAGTAATTATCTGTTGAGAATTCCAAGTTCCAGTGAAAGTAAGGCCATATTTATTATGATTAATATCCTTAAAGAAGATATCCAAGGATTCCTCTGAACCTTCCCATAGGATGACGCAGCTCACCAAGTAGCAATACTTGTCAGTCTGAGTGCTGACACTGTAGAGAGCAGACCTCTGCTGCAGCGGCTCGTAAGCAGCCAGGCCACTCGGCCTCCCATCCTTGGGTCTCGACTCTTCCTGACCCCCCCGCGGTAGCCACCTGCTCCCCTCCTCTCCTCTCCATCTGTCAACACCCCCTCGCCACATAGCCGCAGGCCGGCCACTCGGGACTCTTTGCGGGTCCGAGCGGCCCCCCTTGTAGCGGCATCTGGGACCCCCTCCCCGCTCTTTGTCGGTCCTCCATTCGTTCCCCCGGCCGGCCGCCAGGCAGCTCCGTGGTCCGGCTTGCCCCCCCCCGCATTATCGGAGCTCCCTCCCGCCCCTCCCTCCCTCCCTGACGCCGCCCTCAGCCAGCCGGCCGGCCGCACAGGATACTCCGCGGCTCCGGCCCAGCTCGGCTGCTAACAGGCAGCAACTCACTGCCCCCCTCATCGACCGTTCTGCCCGCCCGCGGACGCCCCCCCTCCTCCTTGCTTACCTACCACCGGCTTATCCCACACACATTCGCTGGACGGCCGGGACCACCGTAGGAAAGTCCGCGGCTCGGGCCTGGCCGGCGGCCATCTTGGTACACCCACCGCCGCCCAGCCGCAGCTCAGGCCTAACCGGCGGCCATATTGGCACACCCAGGCTGTCAGTGCAGCTACTGAAGTCCCCCGGTGCATCATCTGAGGCCACCAGCGCCCAGCAGGACCCCCCCCAGTTAGACCCACATCCTGTCCCCCCTTTCGGGCACCCCCCCGGGTCACCACCGCAGCCGCAGTCTAATCACCATAGGCTAGCGCTAGATTCTGTGGGACAGACCACGGCTGCGGCTTGGTTTCCTGCAGCCAGCCACTCATCCCCCCCTCCCCTTTTTTTGTCCAACAGAGCCCGCACCCCTCCACACCCGAATCACCCCTTCCGCCTTCACTGAACATCATTGCAAGGGCTCCGGGATCTCACCAGAGGCTACTCCAAATCAATCATCCTAGACGCAGCCACCGCACCACCTACCAGTAAGTAGTGTCTGATCCCCCCTCGTCCGCCGGACCATCCCACAGGTAAGCCACCAGGGGTACTTCATCAGTTGATCCAGGGGCCAGTCCGATCGCCCCTCGGGGGGTCAGGAAGGAATTTTTTCCTCTGCTGCATTATTGGCCTCGCAGCTAGGGGTTTTTCGCCTTCCTCTGGATCAACGACTAGGGGGTAGTCAGCCGTACCTCCTCAAGTACCTCCGCACCCTCACCAGCCCATCGCCACACCACTCCATTAGCAGCGGGTAGCCATCAGACCCCTCCATCTCCCCGGAAGTGGATCGTCACCACATCACTACCACCATCAGAATACCTTCCCTACTAGCAACACCATCCTCCTCATCATGTGCAACTTTAAATACACAGCAGACACCATCCACAGGCTAAGAAACACCGCCGCAACTTTACCGATCGCCACTCAAAAAAGACTAAAAAAAGAACAATTATTAAGAACCAACCCACAATCAACCAGGAAATGCAAGGAGACACCGATCCAACCGCAACAACTAGCATGCGCCCTGATCAACACCAGATCTGCAGTCAAGCATAGGCTTGAAATCCACGATTTCGTCATCGAAAACAACTTAGATTGCCTCTTCATTACAGAAAGCTGGCTAACACCTGACTGCAACACCATCCTAACTGAACTGGTGCCCGAGAACTACAGTATCCTAACCGAGCATAGAATCGGAAAAAAAGGAGGAGGCCTAGCAGTGATCTTCAAATCTCATCTTGGGTTCACCAAACCAAACGTACAGAACTCAGCGCCTTTCATGGAAACACTCTCACTGCACCTCCGAACAACACCTCAAGACACCGTTCACATACTACTATGCTACAGACCACCAGGACCAAAGACCAATCTCCTCACGCCGCTCACTGAATTCTTCTCGATGCACACCTTGAAAACCAAAAACCTGCTGGTACTTGGGGATTTTAACCTGTGGGCAAACTCTGCCCAGGACCCCACCGCAACCGCCTGCGTCAACCAAATGGAAGAACTTGGCCTTCAACAACTGATAAACTCTCCCACGCATGGTTCAGGACACACCCTAGATCTCATCTTCAAACAGAATATGGACATCAACGTTTTTGACAACACTCCACTACCATGGACGGACCACCATGCTATCAAATTTAAAATCACCACTAACACCATCCTCCAAAAACAGAAACACGTAACAGCAACACACTGGAATAGATCTCAGAAGAAACTTCACTCTGATCTCTTCAAAACTACATTATCGAGCAAAATTCTTTTGCTAAACTCAAACCTCTCAACAGAACAAACGCTCAACTCCCTAAACAATGTATTACTACAAACAGCAGACTTCGTGGCGCCAAAACGCAGAACACTCATCCGCAAAAAAAACTCAAGCTGGTTCAATGGTACTCTCACCCTACTCAAGCAAGAACGTAGAAGAGCTGAAAGAGCATGGAGAAGAAATCCTACCAAGGAAAACCATGCTAACTACAAAGCACTCACGGGGAAATACCACAAGGCAATCTTCAAAGCCAAAAAAGAACATTTCTCAGACACCATCTCATCCGCCTTAAACCGTCCGCGGGAACTGTTCAAAATAGTGGCTCAGTCTATGAACCCGACCTGCTTAGAGCCCCCAGGAAACGATACTCAAGAATTCTGCAATGAGTTATCAGATTTCTTCATCGACAAAATCGACAACATTCGGAAATCAATCCATCAGAAAACAACGATCATCCTCACTGAACCAAACCAAAAAGAGGATATCGACACTAACATCACTCAACCACCGAATTTCATTTTGTCCCCAATCACCATAGACACAACCAAAAACATCATCAGAAGCCTTCGAGACAGCACATCACCGAACGACATCATCCCCACTAAACTGCTTAAAGAATGTTCCGACATCTTGGCTCCTATCCTAACACAGCTCATAAATCAATCATTCAAAGAAGGGACTGTGCCAACCTCCCTCAAGCAAGGCATCGTCAAACCTCTCCTAAAGAAAGCCAATCTCGACCCTAAGGACCCTAACTGCCGCAGACCAATAACAAGCCTCAACACCATCTCCAAGATTATGGAGAAAGCAGTAGTACAACAGCTACAACGCCACCTGGACACACACCAACTCCTGGACCCTCTGCAATCAGGCTTCCGCCCAGGCCATGGCACAGAAACAGCACTTCTGAAGATATGGGATGATGCCCTTGAAGCAGCAGACGACGGAGAACAGAGTCTCCTGGTACTGTTAGACCTCAGCGCAGCATTCGATACAGTAGACCACAATACTTTACTCGCCCGCCTCGCTGAAGTAGTAGGAGCTACAGGTTCTGCTCTAAAATGGTTTACATCATTCCTAGAGAATCGCTCCCAGACAGTGAAACTAGGTACATTCACCTCAGAAACCCGGGCAGTCTCCTGCGGAGTCCCTCAAGGATCACCCTTGTCACCAGTACTATTCAACATTTACATCCGCCCACTTCTCAATATCATCAGGAAAACCGATCTTTGTTTCCATTCATACGCTGACGACACCCAACTCTACCTTCGTATCAACGGACAAAAAGACCCTCATCAGCAATTACAGAAATGCCTCTCCTTAATAGACGACTGGATGACCACTAGCTCCCTCAAACTCAATGGATCAAAAACAGAACTACTCCTCCTTCAAGCTAACAAAAATTCCAAAATAAAGACTACATGGACACCTCCCACCATCCTTGGACAGACCATCTCCCCAAGCACCAAAGTCAAGAGTCTTGGAGTCATTTTTGACTCAGGAATGACAATGGATGCACAAATAGGATCAGTGGTGAGCGGATCCCACCATCTCCTCCGCCAACTACGCAGACTAATCCCCTTCATCCCAGAAGAGGACAAAGCGGCAGTTGTGGGAACAATCATCAATTCCCGACTCGACTACGCAAATTCGCTCTACGTAGGACTACCCCAATATCAGCTTGCGCGCTTACAACTCATCCAAAACACGGCGGCAAGACTGTTAACAGGAAAAAAACCCTGGGAATCCATCTCCCCCTCCCTAAAGAGCCTACACTGGCTAACCGTGAAGAAACGGATCACATTCAAGACCCTCTGCATCACCCACAAATGCGTACAAGGAAACGCCCCACCATATCTCCGGGAGAAAATAAAACACTACACACCGAATCGCAGTCTTCGATCAGCTAACCAAAACCTCCTTACCATTCCCAAATACCGCTACAAAGCAAAGGGAGAACGAAGATTCGCAGTCCAAGGACCTCAACTATGGAACTCTCTTCCTACCAACATCCGCATGGAAGAAAACCACCAGGCCTTCAGAAAAAAACTAAAGACCTTCCTTTTCTGAGAAGCTGACATCAGAGAATGCATCCAGCGCCTTGAGGCGATTCAGTTCGCATTTGTAGCGCTTTATAAATCATTCATTCATTCATTCATTCATGACAAGGTCATCTATATACTGTCTATAGAATTGGAGCTGGGGTCGTTCAACATTATAAATCTGTTCTTCCTCTCACATGTTCATGAACAGATTGGCGACACTTGGAACATAGCGTGCCCCCATCGCTCCCCCCTTAGTTTGTACATAGTAATAATTTTTATGCCAGAAATAATTACACCCCATTGCCATCTTCAGGCCGTCCAGAATAAATGCAATCTGTTCCTGTCTTAGGTTTGTAGTGCTTTTTCTACCCCATCTATACCGTCTTTCTTAACTATGCTTGTACACAATGAGTTGACATCGATGGTGACTAGGAGGCATCTCTCTTTGCCATCCATGTCCTCTAGTTCAGAAATCAGTTGGATATTATCCCTAAGATAGGACTTTCCTTTCTTTACCAGCAGTTTAAGATATTGGTCGAGGTATTCACCTAATCTTGAAAATAGTGATTTGATACCACTAACAATGGATCTACCAGGGGGTTTCTACATATCTTTAGTCCCCCCTCTTTCTTTCAAGTTTCCTTAGGTCATCTTCCACCATCCTTCTGAAAGCACCCAATCATTCACTACCAGGTACTTTCGGATTGAAAATGGAATTATTCCTTAAAGTTATATGCTTAAACTCAGCAACATCCTGTTGCTGGCTCATACCCTTCATAGCAAAATGTTTCTTGAGGTTAAGTTTCCTCATGAATTTCTGCAAATCTATGTATACCTCAAATTTGTCAATTTCCTTGTCTGGGGCATACTTGAGACCTAAATCTAAAATCCTAAATTCTTCCTCTGCAAAATTAGCTTGGCTTAAATTAAAAATACGGTCTCCTAATACTCCCTTTTTCTTCTTCCCTCCTCGCTTTCCTCTTGTCCGTTTGCTCTTCCTCTTCCCATATTCTGGAAATTAATTGTATTCTGGGAGTATTAGGAGTCTCACACTCCCCTTGCAAACAGTTCTCTACCTCAAACAGTCTTACATCTTTTAATGGATCCTTCATTCACTTCTCTATCCTAGGGCTCTATCTGACCAACTCATAAGACAGCCTCTACACCGCTCACTATCCCCCACTTCTGCAACAACTGAAATTCATGCTTGCAATCTGGATAAATAACAAATTTCTTGGCTTGGCAGAATTGCCTTCATCAATATGTCTAACCTTCCTAAATGTCTCTGCTACTTCAGGGTTTTGCCGATAGTCTTACAGGCCCAATTTCTTGGATACTCCATTTCACATGTGGTAACCACAGACCCTGACTTAACAGGGCCACTTCTTTACGTAGTTGACGGCAGGAAGATCTCGGACTCCCTAACCTAAGCACTACCAAGCTGGCACAGTTAGCCCAATTTTAAAAATGACCATGCTCACTATGAAAACCCAATGGAGGTAACACTTGAGACTGCAGACATCGTTCCATCCTGAATATGTAACCTTCTTTGGCTCCACCCTATAGATAGATCACACTTTACAAACCTGATTTGGAAACACTAACAATGACAGTATGGGACAACATTAAATATTCTGACGGCCTCCTCTCTTCCCACAACCCATGTGTCATTTATCCCAAACCCAGCCTTTCAACTAAGCCTTGAATTTCCCTGGGCCATCCAAAAATGGCTCCTGTGCAACACTACATGTACACATAACCTGAAAAACAGGGTCTGAACCCCTTCCCAGACCTTTCATCTAAAATGTGGACTCCCAAGCACAGAAATCTTTCAACAGCTCCAAAAAAAAAACAAAACACTTTATAAACCATGATGTCTGCCTACTAGAAATGGGCTATAGACCTAAAAGTAGACTTGGAGGAGGACCACTGAGCCCAGATATGGGCAATGAACTCATGCTGGTGTGTTGCTCTAGCAGTGGAAACAAACTTTAATGTTATCACTTATTGTTACCTTGTACCTACAAAGATCGCAAATTATGTACTGGGATATTACCTGGCATGTTTTCATGTTTGTGGGTGGACTGACACCTTCTTTCATATTTGGTGGTCTAGCCCCATGGACAAAAGATTCTGGTCATAAGGTATTCAATATGCTTGCCGAATTATTAGGCCCCAAAGCACCCCTCCACATGGAAATTGCATGTTCTTTCTTGTGTTTGCGATGGTTTCCTCTGAAAAGTCTGGTTTTCTCCCATACCCTACCAGAATGTTTTTGGAGTAATTGTCTCCTATCTAAATCAACCCTGTTATACAAATTGGATATGCACATGTGTTATCACACTCTGCATATCAGTCCCAAGTCCAGCAATTTGTGAAGGTTGAGGAAAAACCTTGCGATTTACCTCCTAAAATATTGGCCAAGAAAATTCAATGGAAAAGGCTTTCAAGCAAATTAGACATGGCGATTGTCTAATGCCCATAGAGCTAACCCACAGAATTGCCAGGAGTCACATATGACTGAACAAATATACTGTATACATACATACATACAGTACCCCCACAGGCAAAATATGCCTGTCTCAACCTGAGAACCATCACACACACACAATCCTGCAAATCTGCAATTTCTATTGATGATCCATATTTACAGTGCTGACCAAGCCTGAAACGTTAAGTTTGGCAGAAACAAAATCTAGGGTTGCCCAGGTTATGCTTCATAAAAAAAACCCCTTAAATTCTGATAATTCTGACTATACATGAATACCTGGCAATCTGGTAGCTCCTGATTGTGGACTATCTTCCACCAGGCTCGACTCAGGTGTAGTAGAACTACCATTTCATTCAGGTTCTTCAAACAACACTCCTTCTCTTTCCTCCCTTACCTCCCTTTTTATTTTTGACTACTCACACTCCAGCAATACCCTCTGTGTTCTACACTGCTGATAACTGTCCACTGAGTTGAAAGACAACTAACTTTATTCAACCCTTTCCTGTGAGCTTAGGTTGTCATAGACACATCCCCTAGGGGGGGGGGGGGTCCTCATCATTCCAGCCTGGGTTTACAGTACTACTGTTCAGTGCTGAAGTAAGGAATGCCTGTGGTCAACCTCAACCGCAAGAAGAGGAAGGACCCATGAGGTCACCAGACCAGCTTATATGAAGGGGGTGGGGGAACTGGGAGGCAAGGGGGCTCAAAATTAGCTTTTAAATAGATATACATTCATTATTTTTTGCACTCTAAATTGCTTTGACCCTCAGTCACCAACAGACCCTCAAAGCAAACACTAACATCTGTTGATAAGAAGTCACTGAGAATTAGGCCACATGCACACAGGGCATTTGCCAAGCTCTCCTAAACACCTTTCCTCCTGGCAGCAGCGTTCTGACACTAAAAAAGCTTGACACTTGTAAACCCATCTAGAAGTGTTTTAGGTGTGTCAAGCACTTAGGATTTAATTGATCTCATTGGTCAGAACGATAATTTATTTTGGCCATTGAACTGAATTAATGCTCAAGCGCTTGATGCGCCTAGTGTTATCATGTGTCAAACATTTTTTTGGGCAAAACCCTGCTGCTCCTGGACACGCACTCAGTGTTTTTTTTTTTCTGCCTCTAAACATCTTATAACTAGCTACTAGTAATCACTATCACTAGTCATTAACAAATGCTCTGTCTGACTAAAACCTAGTACACACGATAAGAAAATTGGACGAAAAACACCACTTTCGAAGTGAATGACCACGCATGCTCGGAAAACAATATACTACAACACATTACATCACTTCCGAAGTTGTATTCTGTAGTATGAGAATTTTTGTAACCTTAGTAACCTATTGCTTTTTGATATGAGATTAGCATACAGAAAAAAAAACAGATGATCTTTCATCCGATATCCTCATTGTGTGTACAAGGCATTAGATTAATGATGCTGATGTTGAACTAAGTACAAGTGGCTCACCAGTAAGGAAGAGCCAAACATCCCCCAGTTCGGTTTGCGACAGAACATGCAAACAAATACAAAAAGTTGTGCGAACGCGTGAACCCCATTAAAGTCTATGGGACTCGAACGTGAAAAATCAAAAGTGCTAGTTTTAAAGGCTAATATGCAAGTTATTGTCATAAAAAGTGTTTGGGGACCCAGGTCCTGCCAGGTCCTGCCAAGGGACATGTATCAAGGCAAAAAAAAGTTTTAAAAACGTCCATTTTTTCGGGAGCAGTGATTTTAATAATCCTTAAAGTGAAACAATAAAAGTGTAATATTCCTTTAAATATTGTGCCTGGGGGTTGTCTATAGTATGCCTGTAAAGTGGCGCATTTTTCCTGTGCTTAGAACAGTCCCTCCACAACATGACATTTCTAAAGGAAAAAAAGTAATTTAAAACTGCTTGCAGCTATAATGTAATGTTGCCCCCCCCAGCCCATTACCGGGTCCTTTGGGTCTGGTATGGATATTAACCACTATGCATCCGCGCTATAGCCGAAAGATGGCTACAGTGTGGACTCCAATTGCTGCGTGGGTATCCCTGGACGTCCTCCTGTTTACTTCCGCGATGCACGCATCAGGGAAATTCTGTGTTGGCCGTGTCCCTTGGACACAGCCAATCACAGATCGTGCTAAATGGCCAATCACAGCAGCCATTTAGCACTCAATCTGAGTGTCCATTGGGATCTGATCTCATATGTAAACATATGAGATCATCTTTCATCACCGGCTCTCCCTCCTCACACAGAGACAGCGTGTGAGGAGGGAGAGCGAACGGCTGCAGCGTCAGTGTAAAAAAAATAGAAAATACAGTGCCAAGAGTACCTGTCAGTGCCATCTGTCCCCAGTGCCACCTGTCAGTGCCATGTGTCATCAGTGCCACGTATTAGTGCCATCTGTCATCAGTGCCACAAATTAGTGCCATCTTTCAACATTGTCACGTGTCATCAGTACCACGTATTAGCGCCATCTGTCATCAGTGCCTTGTATTAGTGCCATCTGTCATCAGTGCCACGTATTAGTGCCATCTGTCATCAGTGCCACGTGTCAACAGTGCCACATATTAGTGCCATCTGTCATCAGTGTCATGTCATCAGTGCCACGTATTAGTGCCATCTGTCATCAGTGCCACGTATTAGTGCCATCTGTCATCAGTGCCACGTATTAGTGTCATCTGTCATCAGTGCCACCTATTAGTGCCATCTGTCATAATCAGTAAAGTGAATAAGTGCTAATATATAATCAATAAAGTGAATAAATGCATCAAAAAACATATACCCTGATATCATAATCAGTAAAGTGAATAGGTGCAAACAAATATATCAATCAATAAAGTGAATAAATGCAAAGTGAGACGTCTTTGCCTAGTGTTCGGCAAACATAGCGATAGCTATCTGAGCGGTGAAGCTGTCTGACCATTATAACAAAAGCGATTCAGCTACTGCAAATGTGTGAGTGGATTACATTGTTTGCCCAGTCTTGTAGCATTTAAAAACACTGCGCAGTGATGGTTTTTCTTTTATCTTTATATGAATCATCACCTTGCAAATGTAATTCATCATGCAACTGTGATCTGTGAGAATTGAAATACAAGCAAGTTCATCAAAGGCAATTGATTGGACATTTAGACCTCAGCTGGATTAACACAAACAGACACTATTTATATTTAGTTTTATATTTAGTTACAAGTAAAATGCAGACCTTTCCCATAATTACCCTTTGCACCAAGGTTCCATTCTGATGGTTGCTCTACTATAAAAGTGTGTGTTTCCCTCCCATCTAGTCTATGTATATCATTACATGCTGAAGCCTCATTGGTTGGCAAAGCGTGGCTCTGATTGGTGAGCTTCCCTATTCCTGGTTAAGGACTGGCTACATCTCCAATCCCTATACTTTGCATAAGTCAGCCCCCTTTAATGCAAATCCTTGTGACTATTCTGAGCAGGAGCTTAACTTGAATTTTCCCCGGAAGTTAAGTATTGATTACGGGTTGGCCTCCCTTCATTGCATATCCCAGCATGGGATCCTTTGAAGTGAGTATGTGTAAAACAATGAGGTTTGGATCCCATTGTTTGTTTACACAAGCCTAGGCACCGACTTGTCTGGTCTACCAGAGATTTCTGTAAAGATAATGTTCCGCCCTATATACCCCGTTTCCCCGAAAATAAGACCTAGCGTGATTGTCGGTGATGGCTGCAATATAAGCCCAACCCTCCAAATAAGCCCAACCCTGTTTCCCCAAAAATAAGCCCTACCCTGAAAATAAGACCTACAAGGACTTTAACTAGGGCTTATTTGGGGGGTAGGACTTATATTGCAGCCATCACCGACAATCACGCTAGGTCTTATTTTCAGGAAACAGGGTAGATAAAAGCTAAATTACATATATTTATTAAATATAAATAAATTAAATATCAATTAAATATATTCTTAATTCCAATATTTTACAGCTATTAATGTAGATTTCACAAACTCATAAGGCAACAAGTCCGTTGGCAACAGCACTTGAAAGACCAACATCAAAGAAAAAGGCGGACTTCTCCTTGCTCCTCATCTGGGATCTCCAACCCTACTCCAGTCCTCTCGAAAACCTGCACTGAGAGGAATGAAGGTATAGCAATAGATGTCCCAAGTACTTGCAACCAATCTGCTAGCAGTACACCACCATCAGATTTTAGCAGGCAAATTTCCCTACCCCAGTTACTAAACCATAAAAAAAATTCAGTCCCAGCCATCCACATGCTCACAGTCTGAATGCTAGCTTGGCCAAATTGTTAGCACTGCAACTACTGCCTTTTCAGCTGGTAGACTCTGCCCCCTTTTGTGAATTTGTGGAACGTGCTGTACCTCAGTTGCAGGTTCCAAAATGCCATTTCTTTTCATGGAAGGCCATTCCAGCTCTCTACCGGCATGTGGAAGGCAATGTTTTTGTCTTGTTGGACAGGGCGGTCAGCAGTAAGGTGTACATTACCGCAGGCTCATGGTCTAGCAGGCATGGGCAGGGATGTTACCTTTCCTTCGTGGCGCACTGGGTAACTATGCTGGTAGCTGGGAAGGATGCAGGACAGGGTTCAGTATTGTTGGCGCTTGTTCCGTCACCACGCCTCCAAAATGCTAGGGTGATTCTGCCACAGCTCTCTCCTCCACCCCCTAATCTTTTTCCTCTATGGCCTATTCTGCAGATTTGTTCTCTGAACCAGCGGTGCTCCATAAGAGTTCAAGGGGCTACGCAAGCACTCAGGAAAAAAGACGCCATGCGGAGCATGAGTTACATAGTTACATAGTAGGCGAGGTTGAAAAAAGACACAAGTCCAACCTATGTGTGTGATTATATGTCAGTATTACATTGTGTATATATATGTTGCGGTCGTTCAGGTGCTTATCTAATAATTTCTTGAAACTATTGATGCCCCACGCTGAGACCACCGCCTGTGGAAAGGAATTACACATCCTTGCCGCTCTTACAGTAAAGAACCCTCTACATAGTTTAAGGTTAAACCGCTGCTTAGGGGACAGGATCCACACTGGGGCAGAGATTCTGTCAGCTTTGCAGGGGCAGGCTCAGAGGGGGTTGACGCCACGCCAACTTCAGCCAGGAATGGTTGTATGTGACATGGCACCAACCTTCTCTCCGCCCTCTGACAGGGACAGTTGACCCATGTTCCATGTTTGGCACACATCCTGAATTTGGTGGTGCAGTGGTTCTTGAGCAGGTACCCAGGCTTACAAGATCTCCTGAGACAGGCCAGAAAAGTCTCTGGTCATTTCCAATGGTCATACAATGTCAGTGCTTGGCTGGCTGACATTCAAAGGGAATGCAAACTGCCCACCAACCGCCTCATTTGTGACATGTCCACCAGGTGGAAGTCAACGTAGGCAATGCTGCAGCGGCTGTACATGCAGCAGAGGGCCATCAGTGAGTACCTGTGTGAGTATGGCACCAGGACAGGGTCAGGGGAGCTTGGAATCTTTTTGCCACGCCAGTGGCTACTGATCAAGGATGCGTGCACTGTCCTGTCACCATTTGATGAGGCCACGAGGATGGTGAGCAGCTACAATGCATGCATCAGTGATACTGTCCCTCTTCTCTTTCTGTTGGAGCACAGGCTTCATGGAATAATGGACAGGGCACTTGAGGTAGAAAAGTGTGAGGAAGAGGAGGACTTCCTTACCTCTCAAGGCCCCTTTATCCAGGTATTATTCCTGCAGGCCCGCCAAACACACAGGAAGAAGAGGAGGAGGATTGTGTCAGTATGGACGTGGAGGATAACACTTAGCAGCAGTTTTCAAGGGATGGTTTTCAGTCCCCAGAAACCCAAGGAGTTGTACGTGGCTGGGAGGAGGTTGTTACGGATCATGTGACCCAGAGGACTCAGAATCGAATGCCTCTGCAAACTGTCGCAGGCTTTGCAGAATCAGGGAGGCCATGCTGCGTAAAGACCCTAGGATTTGTGGTATCAAAGAGAAGGAATCATTACTGGCTGGCAACCCTTCTTGATCCACGTTACAAGAGTAAGGTTGCAGAACTCATCCTGCCTTCGCAGAGGGAGCAGAGGATGAAAGATCTTCAGGAGGCCTTCGAAGAAAGGTTTGTGTAATGCATTTCCAGACCCTGTGAGGTTACAATTTCCTGGTGATGGACAACTTGTTGCTGTGGCTTCTGTCAGGTCACCCGAGGCCAGGTGACAGATGAACACCATTGGGGTCAGGAGTGCACCGTAAAGGTAGCGGACCCTACAGCTGACTGCTGCGGATGGGAGTCTAGGTGGTTAAGGAAGACAGGTCCGCTGGAACACCAACACGGATCCCACAGGGGCTAGAGCATAAGATTCCCCAGGGCGCGGAGTCTAAGAGCCAGCAGGTGTTCACCAGAGCCTCTAGTGGTGAGGATGGACTGGGCTGCAACTGGCTCCAGGTCGCGACCCCCAGGGTCTCCCAGCTCACGCCCATAGTAGGCTACAGGAGGACAGGGATAGTAAGGGAATAAGCCAAAGGTCAGGGTGACTAGCAGACAAGGATAAACATAGAACACGCCAAAGGTCAGGGTCACAAGCAGAAAGGGATAGTCGAGAACAAAATTAAGATCGGTAACTGGAATCAGACGTAGAAGACACAGCAAGATGCACACGGAAACTAAACACACAAAAGTTGATCAGCAAGGCAGGCTTGCAGTGCGCATGTTAATATAGAGTTCCCTGATAGGGGCTGGGGTGGAGCCATGCTTTGAGGAGAGATTATTTAAGTAGCCAGGTGAGAGTGGCTGGCCACTAAAGGTGAACACATGGAGGAGAGGTAAGCTGACAAAGATTACTGCATAACCATGACAGCTTTGTTCAGTCAGAGGAAGAGCAGTGGAGAAGGTGGCAAGCTGACCGATGCCTTTAGACAATATTTCAGTCCTCAGCGCCAAGGTCTGATCGGTTCAAGCAACCATCGCCAGCGTCTGCATTACATGGTGCAGGAATATCTAGGGGCAAGAGCAAACTTGGAGACCTTTCCAACAGAGCATCCACTGGGTTACTGGGTCTTGAGGATGGACCACTGGCCAGAACTTGCTCAATATGCAATTGATCTACTGGCCTGTCCTGCATCCAGCGTTCTTTTTGAACGCACATTCAGTGCTGCTGGAGGGTTTGTAACGGATCATAGAGTGCGCCCGTCCACAGACTCCCTTGATAGGCTCACATTCATAAAAATGCATCAATCTTGGATCAGCAGCAGCTATCAAGCTCCTGATGCTGATGTAACTGTTGTCCCCCTTATACATTGTAAAGCGCTATATAAATCTCGTATAATAATAATAACTGATTGATTTTTCTATGGATGTGGATGTATATATGAGACTATCTGTGTATATATATATTAAATACACTGCAGCTAACTGAATCACCTGCATGCCAGAAGTATATTAGAAACAGTACACCTCCATCAAATCATTCTTTGCAGCTATTACCTTTTGTACCACCACCCCCTCCCTTTAGAATGTAAGCTCTTCGAACAGGGCCCTCCTGTACCTTTTGTATTGAACTGTACTGTAATTGTGTTGTCCCCCTTATACATTGTAAAGCGCTGTGTAAACTGTTGGCGCTATATAAATCTTGTATCTCCACTGCATACAGTTTAGCTATATGATAGACTATCTGTGTATATATATATATATATATATATATATATATATATATATATATATATATATATATATATATACACACAGTGGGGACGGAAAGTATTCAGACCCCCTTAAATTTTTCACTCTTTGTTATATTGCAGCCATTTGCTAAAATCATTTAAGTTCATTTTTTTTCCTCATTAATGTACACACAGCACCCCATATTGACAGAAAAACACAGAATTGTTGACATTTTTGCAGATTTATTAAAAAAGAAAAACTGAAATATCACATGGTCCTAAGTATTCAGACGCTTTGCTCAGTATTTAGTAGAAGCACCCTTTTGATACAATACAGTCATGAGTCTTTTTGGGAAAGATGCAAAAAGTTTTTCACACCTGGATTTGGGGATCCTCTGCCATTCCTCCTTGCAGATCCTCTCCAGTTCTGTCAGGTTGGATGGTAAACGTTGGTGGACAGCCTTTTTTTAGGTCTCTCCAGAGATGCTCAATTTGGGTTTAAGTCAGGGCTCTGGCTGGGCCATTCAAGAACAGTCACGGAGTTGTTGTGAAGCCACTCCTTCGTTCTTTTAGCTGTGTGCTTAGGGTCATTGTCTTGTTGGAAGGTAAACCTTTGGCCCAGTCTGAGGTCCTGAGCACTCTGGAGAAGGTTTTCGTCCAGGATATCCCTGTACTTGGCCGCATTCATGTTTCCCTTGATTGCAACCAGTCGTCCTGTCCCTGCAGCTGAAAAACACCCCCACAGCATGATGCTGCCACCACCATGCTTCACTGTTGGGACTGTATTGGACAGGTGATGCCTGGTTTTCTCCACACATACCACTTAGAAGTAAGGCCAAAAAGTTCTATCTTGGTCTCATCGAACCAAAGAATCTTATTTCTCACCATCTTGGAGTCCTTCAGGTGTTTTTTAGCAAACTCCATGCAGGCTTTCATGTGTCTTGCACTGAAGAGAGGCTTCCGTCGGGCCACTCTGCCATAAAGCCCCGACTGGTGGAGGGCTGCAGTGATGGTTGACTTTCTACAACTTTCTCCCATCTCCTGACTGCATCTCTGGAGCTCAGCCACAGTTATCTTTGGGTTCTTCTTTACCTCTCTCACCAAGTCCCTTCTCCCCTGATAGCTCAGTTTGGCCAGACGGCCAGCTCTAGGAAGGGTTCTGGTCGTCCCAAACATCTTCCATTTAAGGATTATGGAGGCCACTGTGCTCTTAGGAACCTTAAGTGCAGCAGAAATGTTTTTGTAACCTTGGCCAGATCTGTGCTTTGCCACAATTCTGTCTCTGAGCTCTTCAGGCAGTTCCTTTGACCACATGATTCTCATTTTGCTCTGACATGCACTGTGAGCTGTAAGGTCTTATATAGACAGGTTTGTGGCTTTCCTAATCAAGTCCAATCAGTATAATCAAACACAGCTGGACTCAAATGAAGGTGTAGAACCATCTCAAGGATGATCAGAAGAAATAGACAGCACCTGAGTTAAATATATGAGTGTCACAGCAAAGGGTCTGAATACTTAGGACCATGTGATATGTCACTTTTTCTTTTTTAATAAATCTGCACAAATGTAAAAAAAGGTGTTCACTCGGGCCTACAATACACCTCTCAGCGCCAAAGGAAAAATTACTGTTCAAAAGTAAAGGCAGTACCTATTAATACAAAAACAGGTATCACCCAATTTGTTATCACAAAGAAGGTAAAGAGTTAAAATATTTCATTATAAAAAGCAGCCCTTTAAAATATAGGTAAATTATAATAAAAAGTAGTATATATAAAACAATCAATAATTGTACTGTGATAATACACTACAAACAGCGCTAATGTTGAGCAAAAACACACAAGCATGTGGCCAACTTCACACGAAAATCCTTTCAGAGTAGTGAAGAGTTCAGGAAGTGGTTCAGAAAGTGTTCATAGGTGATCATAAAACAGAGTCTCAGTGTGCACCTTCCACCGATCAGTTCGATTCCACCATGTGAGAACACACTCTCCTCAGGGGGTTAAACTCACCAGAGCTGAGAAATAAATAGGCCTCCAAGGGAAGAAAACTCTGAGCCAAGACTGCTACCAACACCACTCCGGGAGATTAACAGATGATCAGGGCTCCAAATAAATCATAGACAAAAGAGAAGCGCACATAGCGTAATCCCGTTTATTAAATGAATACCGATCACATCTCACAAAACCCCCCTCAATAAATACATACAAAAGCACTGCAATCAACCAAGCAAAGGAAGCGTATAAGTTGTGCACTTCACAGTTACAGAGATCAGCCGGTTCTGTGTCCCAAGGAGCGAAGAAACACTTCCTTGTTGTGGATCCAGCTGCAGTGGAGCGCAAACGTCACTTCCGGCGTCGTGTAGGTCACGCTCTGACGCGTTTCATCATATCCTGACTTCAACAGAGGGCGCCCTCTGTTTTTTCATTTTTTTTTCCATTTTTCATGAATTAAAAAATAACAACACAGTAAAGTTAGCCCAATTTTTTGGTATAATGTGAAAGATGATGTTATGCTGAATAAATAGATACCTAACATGTCACACTTTAAAATTGCGCACACTCATGGAATGGCGCCAAACTTCGGTACTTAACCACTTCAGCCCCGGAAGGATTTACCCCCTTCCTGACCAGAGCACTTTTTACAATTTGGTACTGCGTCGCTTTAACTGCTAATTGCGCGGTCATGCAATGCTGTACCCAAACTAAATTTGCCTCCTTTTCTTCCCACAAATAGAGCTTTCTTTTGATGGTATTTGATCACATCTGCCGTTTTTATTTTTTGCGCTATAAACGGAAAAAGACCGAAAATTTTGAAAAAAAATTATATTTTCTACTTTTTGTTATTAAAAAAATCCAATAAACTCAATTTTAGTCATACATTTAGGCCAAAATGTATTCGGCCACATGTCTCTGGTAAAAAAAAATGTCAATAAGCGTATATTTATTGGTTTGCGCAAAAGTTATAGCGTCTACAAACTAGGGTACATTTTCTGGAATTTGCACAGCTTTTAGTTTATGACTGCCTATGTCATTTCTTGAGGTGCTAAAATGGCAGGGCAGTACAACCCCCCCCCCCCAATGACCCCATTTTGGAAAGTAGACACCCCAAGGAAATTGCTGAGAGGCATGTTGAGCCCATTGAATATTTATTTTTTTTGTCCCAAGTGATTGAATAATGACAAAAAAAAATAAAATAAATAAATTTACAAAAAGTTGTCACTAAATGATATATTGCTCACATAGGCCATGGGTATGTGGAATTGCACCCCAATACATTCAGCTGCTTCTCCTGAGTACGGGGATACCACATGTGTGGGACTTTTTGGGAGCCTAGCCGCGTACGGGGCCCCGAAAACCAAGCACCGCCTTCAGGATTTCTAAGGGCATAAATTTTTGATTTCACTCCTCACTACCTATCACAGTTTTGAAGGCCATAAAATGCCAAGATGGCACAAACCCCCCCCCCCAAATGACCCCATTTTGGAAAGTAGACACCCCAAGCTATTTGCTGAGAGGCATGGTGAGTATTTTGCAGCTCTCATTTGTTTTTGAAAATGAAGAAAGACCAGAAAAAATTTTTTTTTTTTTTTCAATTTTCAAAACTTTGTGACAAAAAGTGAGGTCTGCAAAATACTCACTATACCTCTCAGCAAATAGCTTGGGGTGTCTACTTCCAAAATGGGGTCATTTGGGGGGTTTTGTGCCACCTGGGCATTCCATGGCCTCCGAAACTGTGATAGGCAGTGAAGAGTGAAATCAAAAATTTACGCCCCTAGAAAGCCTGAAGGCGGTGCTTGGTTTTCGGGGTCCCGTACGCGGCTAGGCTCCCAAAAAGTCCCACACATGTGGTATCCCCGTACTCAGGAGAAGCAACAGAATTTATTTTGGGGTGTAATTTCACATATCCCCATGGCATGTTTGAGCAATATATCATTTAGTGATAACTTTGTGCAAAAAAAAAAAAATTTGTCTCTTTCCCGCAACTTGTGTCACAATATACAATATTCCATGAACTCGACATGCCTCTCAGCAAATAGCTTGGGGTGTCTACTTTCCAAAATGGGGTAATTTGGGGGGGGGGGGTTTGAACTGTCTTGGCATTTTATGCACAACATTTAGAAGCTTATGTCACACATCATCCACTCTTCTAACCACTTGAAGACAAAGCCCTTTCTGACACTTTTTGATTACATGAAAAAAAAATTTTTTTTTGCAAGAAAATTACTTTGAACCCCCAAACATTATATATTTTTTTAAGGCAAATGCTCTACAGATTAAAATGGTGGGTGTTTCATTTTTTTTTCACACGGTATTTGCGCAGCGATTTTTCAAACGCATTTTTTGTGGAAAAAAACACACTTTTTAAAATTTTAATGCACTAAAACACACTATATTGCCCAAATGTTTGATGAAATAAAAAAGATGATCTTAGGCCGAGTACATGGATACCAAACATGACATGCTTTAAAATTGCGCACAAACGTGCAGTGGCAACAAAATTAATACATTTTTAAAAGCCTTTAAAAGCCTTTACAGTTTACCACTTTAGATTTACAGAGGAGGTCTACTGCTAAAATTACTTCCCTCGATCTGACCTTCGCGGTGATACCTCACATGCATGGTGCAATTGCTGTTTACATTTGACGCCAGACCGACGCTTGCGTTCGCCTTAGCGCGAGAGCAGGGGGGACAGGGGTGCTTTTTTTTTTTTTTTTTTTTTTTAATTATTTTTAAACTGTTCCTTTCATTTTTTTTTTTTTTAATTTTTATTTTTTTTATCTTTTTTTTATTGTTATCTCAGGGAATGTAAATATCCCCTATGATAGCAATAGGTAGTGACAGGTACTTTTTTTGAAAAAATTGGGGTCTATTAGACCCTAGATCTCTCCTCTGCCCTCAAAGCATCTGACCACACCAAGATCGGTGTGATAAAATGCTTCCCCAATTTCCCAATGGCGCTGTTTACATCCGGCGAAATCTAAGTCATAAAATGCTTGTAGCTTCCGGTTTCTTAGGCCATAGAGATGTTTGGAGCCACTCTGGTCTCTGATCAGCTCTATGGTCAGCTGGCTGAATCACCGGCTGCATTCTCAGGTTCCCTGTTGAGACAGGAGAGCCAGAGAAAAACACGGAAGACGGTGGGGGGGGCATTCCCTCCCACGGCTTGTAAAAGCAGTCTAGAGGCTAATTAGCAGCTAGGATTGCTTTTACATGAAAGCCGACCGCTGGCTGAAA
Organism: Lithobates clamitans; assembly: GCA_037952925.1. NCBI lineage: Eukaryota > Metazoa > Chordata > Amphibia > Anura > Ranidae > Lithobates > Lithobates clamitans. Next base: position 2,681,658 of record JBBGZY010002143.1, read on the forward strand.
AGAATGATACCAAGATGATACCTAAACCTGCAGGCATCATTCTGGTATAACCACTCAAAGTCGTGAATGGCGTACCTGAAGACAAAAAAATGGTTAACAATAAAACACAGTAAACAGTAAAGTATAAAAAATTGCATACCTGAAAAGCAAACATGATAAAACATAATAACAATAAAACATTGCAGAATAGAATACAGTAAAAAAAGAGCAGAACAATAGAGAGAGAGAGAACAATAAAACAACAACTATTTTTTTTTATTTTATATCTTTGTTTGTGTTTTTTTTTTTTTTTACACTTTTTTTTGTAACTGTAACTTTTATAACTGTAACCAGTTCCAGGTTCGGGTCTCTCAAAATGCGATGGCATCTTGGGAGACCCTGTGAAAGTGTGTCCTAGTCTGTGCAATGCTGTACCCTACGCTAATACTCAACTAGTGAATGGTAGCGTTCAAAACATTCACCAATGCAAAGACCAGGATTGTCAGGACAGGAGGGACAATAATAGCGGGTGTCACGTCTATATCCGCGCTTGCTGCAGACACGACATCTTTTTTGGGGGGGTTCTTTGGGTAGGGGTACTCGGGAGGACATAAAGATAATGCCTCTCATGCAGCCAACTGCATTTGGTTGGGGATGTGAATGGGGGAAGTACGGGCGCTGCAGAAGTGGTGGGTTCCCAATTAGGATTGGCGAATGCAGCAGGAAGGGCACTATGGGCACGACGGGCCTGTGTTTGTCTTTTTGGTGGCAGCGGGACACTACTTGTGCTTGCCACCTCACCAGCTTGAACTGCACTTATGGGACTCGCCATGTCCGCAAAGTCCGCTCGTGTGTACGCGGCATGAGTGCCTGGTATTGCAGTGGTTAATAAATATATATATATATATGTGTGTATATATATTAACCACTGCAATACCAGGCACTCATGCCGCGTACACACGAGGCGGACTTTGCGGCAGACTTGGTCCGACGTACCGGATTTCGTCGGACAATTCGATCGTGTGTGGGCTCCAGTGGACTTTGTTTTCTCAAAAGTTGGACGGACTTAGATTTGAGACATGTTTCAAATCTATCCGACGGACTCTGCTTTCTAGCGGACAAACCGGTCGTCTGTGTGCTAGTCCGACGGACCAAAACTCATGCATGCTTTGAAGCAAGTACAAGACGGAGGCGCTTGGTCTGGTAAAACTAGCCTTCGTATTGAAGCTAGCACATTCCTCTTCTGTGATCTTTTAATACAGCACTTTTTTTTTCTTTATAATGCGAGAGGAATGAAGTTGTTTTGCTGCTTTATATTCACACAGAGTTCTCACAAACTACTTTCTTCATGATTTATCCTCATGCCATGACTAATATGATATTTTTAAAAAGCCAGATCTTCATAAATAAAGTATTAAATTAGATTTTGGACTCATCTTTCTTTTTTTTAGATTTAAACATCTATTTTACAATGTGTGCTAAATTATACAAAATGTATATATTTTTTTTTTTTTCAGTTTTGGAGTTTCAAGTGACCACAATAACCTTAATATTTTGTGTTGTTTTAATGAACCTTAATGAGGTTGGTGTCCCTTGTTAATTAGACATAGGGGGGTTTATTTTCCAAAGGCAAATTCATTTTTCACTACAAGTGCAAATTGTACTTGGAATTGCACAGAAAGAGCATTTTGAAGTGCATTCGCTGTGGATCCAAGGGGCACATGCAAGGAACCACAAAAAAAAAACCTTTCTCTTACACATGATTGTATGATAAAATCAGCAGAGCTTCCCCTCATTTCAGATCTTCCCCTCAGATTAACAGCGACTGCACTTCCAACAAATGCACTTGCAGTGCAATTTCTAAAGTGCACTTTTCACTAGTACTTTGCACTTTTCAAAATGATTTAGCCTTTTGGAAAAAACACACATAGTCTTTTTGACCTGTACCTGCCTACTCCCAAACCAAATGTCGTTTTGGATTAAAAACACATAGTCAATAATGTAAGGTAAAGAAAAAATCCATTTATTTAGGGAAGAAAAAATGAGGAAGGCAACACTGGAGGCACTTTTGGAATCTGTGAAGCCTTTCGTCCCCCAGGATACACATCAAGTTTTAGGACAAGAAAAATGGTATCTTGCGACTAGGGAGCACAGGGAGCACAGTCAGACCAGACAGAAGCCAGGCAATCACTTTCGACTCTTCCGTGGAGCCTTCTCTGCACGCTGCCCTGCAGCCTTCCCTCCACGCTTCTCTGCAGCCTTCCTCCGAGGCTGTGCCTCTGGTGGTGTACTTGGGGCAGGAGGAGGAGGAGTGGCTTCATCTGCTAGATATGTTTTAGCAGTAAGCTCCCCTCTCTAGCCCTTCTGATAGGCCTGAAAAATCAGACCCTCACAGAGGAGGCGTTGCCACTTTTTGAGTTCCAGCAATCTGCTGGCCATATATGTCCCATACGCCTCTTCTGCATTGGGTGGTGTGCTGATGATATTTCTTCACGAATGAGGGCTAGTGATTCCTCCTCAGTTTGGGTCATTTTTCTGGGCCTTTTGATGGTAATGCCGAGGGGAGGCACCTGACACTCCGTGCAGCTTCTACTGGGCCCAGCCACAGCCTCCTCCACTCTCCCACTGGGCAAGGCCTCCTCCTCTCTCCCACTGGGCAAGGCCTCCTCCTCTCTCCCACTGGGCAAGACCTCCTCCTCTCTCCCACTGGGCAAGGCCTCCTCCTCTCTCCCACTGGGCAAGGCTTTCTCCTGGCTGAGCTCATTCTGGGTAAAAAAAAGGGACATAGTTGTAATTTTGGGTTACGCAATCACACACAATTTTCAACTCATGACTTGCAAATATAATTATCTATTTGACCCCACCATTATTCCAGCTGCTCACCAATATTTGAAGTGAAGTATATTTTTGGCCACTACTGTCTAGTGATATGTCTACATATTAATATTTGTGATGAAGTCATTTTTTTCAGAAGCACTTAAAAATTAAGTGCATCATTAGTATTTACACAATCACAAATTCAACAAAAAAGGATACCTGGCTGAAGCTGGGCGCATCCACTTCATTAAGGATGAAAGGGCCCAGTTCTTCCTGGGACTCCTCGGGTGGAGGTGGAGGGAAGGGTGGGGGGAAGGGTCGAAAGTGATTGCCTTGCTTCTGTCTGGTCATCTAGAAATCACAGTTTTTGGTAGTACCACAGCTTGGGGACATAAACCTGGTCGGCTGCTGCTCCGGATCTGAGCGACTCCTGGATCTTATTGTGTTTCTGCTTGTACATATTGCGCAAGATACCAATTTTCTTGTCCACAAACTTGAGGTCTGCCTGGGGGACTCCAGTCTTCACAAATTCCAAAAGTGTGCCCAGTATTGCCTTCCTTACATCTCTATTGAAATATAATGGGTGTTTGACCTTCCACAGGTTTTTGTTTTCCTGATACAAATCAATGAATCTTGACAAAAAATCAGCCTCCTTAAAGGGATTCATTTTTGCTGAAAGACAAGAAACAAGATAAAAACTGTAATGTCAGTCAGAACTCCCAGGATTATTTTTGGCAGAATCTAGGGGACACACACACATACACACACACACACCACACAAAACACATTCACCAAACACACACACACACACACCCACGTTTCATCTTATCTTCGTTTCTGACGCTCGCTACTTCCGCACGGACATACGTAGGCCATCGTAATACCTTTATATACACTGCGCATGTGTCATGCTCCGCCTGCGTTGCCCGCCCCTGACGTTCTTTAGTACGATTTGTCCTCGCCCCTTCACTCTTTGTTGCGCAGTGGGAGTATATAGAGAAAGATGGCGGAGAGATTAACTGGAAGTAGCGCGGAGGAAAGCCCGGAGCCACAACCAGGAGGAGATATAAGGCCACCAACATGGTTTTTGAAGAGATGGTGGAGATGGTGTCCATATTGAGAAGGGAGGACTACGATGGGAAAAAAGGACCGTACACCCGACCCAATATGCGGAAGGACAAAATAATGGCCTCAGTTGTCACCGGTCTAGAAGCAAAATTTGACACTAAACGGGCTAAAGATCAATTGAGGAAGCGGTGGTCTGACCTCAAAAGTAAGGAGCCTGAACAATATTGGCGAATAAAGAAGCTGCTTAAAAAAAGTAAGTACTTGTTGTGTGTTCTTATTGAGATACTTAACTTGCATGCTGATCCATATTTTTTTCGTTTAGACAGCATCGTTCGTAAAGACCGTTCTTTGTAAAATACATATGATACTAAGAAAATGTCGTATTTTTTTCGCCAAAAACGATGCTACAGGGTTGGACATACATTTAGGTCTTGAGAATTTGTCGTATTCCAAAAATGTGGTGATATTGTGTAGATGTGTTTAAAAATATAATGCTTCTTCAAAAATGATTCAGTGTAAGGACAGGACACAGCAGCTGTTTCCACATCTGGACTCGCGAGCACTAGTGTACTATGTACATAGGAGATCATTGAGGTGTCTGCATCTGTGAAACTTGCATTAAAATGTGTATTGTTTATAATTTTGGTTCAGAGGGAATTTTCCTCCTGTCTTCTAAATTTTTGAGGCTAAAAAATGACAATTCTCCCCAACTCCTAACCAACGTTTCATATTATTTAAAAAAAAAAAAGAAATATCACTGTGTTTTAACTTTACCTTTTGTTTAATTATCATAGGGGAGAAAAGACTCAGACAACAGTCCAAGGATCCCAGGACCCCCCCAAGCCCCAGCCCAAGACCACGCCCACCCGACGAGCTGGAGGAAGGAGAGGTGGAGGAAGTGTGCGAGATTTCAACCCCAACAAGTGAGTGACTGACACCCCAGCTTAAGGTAATCTATTTAGGCGTGCATATTTTAACCCATTTTTTTTATCCAAACATTTTAGGTGAGGTTCTGGTTGTGGAAAGCCAAGCGGAGGAGCCATTCAGCACAGACAGTGCACAAAGACTTATTGGCCAGATAATGGTGTGGAATGGCCAAACTGATCGAATGCGTGACCAAATTAATAGCATGAGAAAACGGCTGGACACCATGAAACAGGAAATGAAGAACATGATTGATGTTTTGGGGAGAATATAATAATGTTTTGCCTAAAAACATCAATCATGTTCTTCATTTCATTGTCAAGTTTTTTTTTTTTCTAAAATTTTATAACTTTATAAAAAAAAAAAAAAAAAAATTTGTAGATGCACACGGTGTGTCATCATGTGCTATCTTCCATCAGAGGATATCAATGTACTTGTTTTGTGTTTGCAACCCCTTCATCATAAAAATGTTTGTTTGTGAGAGGAACAAAGGGATTGCACACACAAAACACGTACTTTGCTCCCCCCATGATGGGAGATAGCACATGTTGACTAGAACCTTTTTTAATACCCAATTTTGAGCATCTGCAAATTTTAGGCTTTATAAGGGTGACATCACCAGCATCGTTATTAACATGTTGAACTTTGTAAGTTCTTTTTTTTTTTGGTATGTTTTTAAAAACACTGTTGTTAATTGTAATTTTGTAAAGAAGGTCTATTTTTGTTTAAATATGCCTAAAATAAAAAAGAAAAGGTTGTTCTTGAAAAAACAAAAAAAAAAAAACATGTTTCCAAAAAATGCACCTTTCAATGTGCACACAGTAAAATGTGTTTACTACTACAATGTGTGTGACTGATTATTTATCAATAAGATGTTTTGCTAATTTTTGTGTGGTTACAGTGACAAAGGGCCTTATTAACTAAAGGGAAATGCACTTGCCACTACAAGTGCATTAGGAGACAGACAAAACTAAATGCAAACAATAATAAAAACAAGATATTTTCCAAAAAATGTTTTCCCTTTATTTTGGTAACAAATTATAGCTCTTGTTGAATAGCAATGGCGCCCCGACTATTAAAATAATTAACATATCGGTCACGCACTTGACGTGCGGTTTGGGAGGCCAAGCCAGTACGGCCACTTTCCAGGCCGGTGAGTGTTTGTTCAACTACAAGTCCGGCCTCAGGCCCAACAGAGGTCATATATGTAGCAGAATGTCTTCTCAAATAATTATGGAGAATGCAGCAAGCCATTATCACATGATTTATTTTATAGTCTGCAAGATTTATGGCCGAGAGGAGAAAACGGAACCGGCTGGCCAGAATCCCAAAGGCATTCTCCACAACTCTTCTTGCTCTGGCCAGCCGGTAATTAAATACCCTCCTCTCAGGGGTGAGTGTCCTTTGGGGGAACGGCCTCATCAAGTGCTCGCCGAGAGCAAACGCTTCATCAGCGATAAAAACTGAGGGGAGTCCATCAACATTCTGGTCATCAGGTGGCAATCCCAGGCCACCAGTCTGGAGACGCTGGCACAGCTCGGTCTGTGCAAAGACTCCTCCGTCAGACATCCGGCCGTTCTTCCCCACGACCATGAACAGAAATTCCAAATGTGCCGAGACCACCGCCATCAAAACTACACTATGGAACTCCTTATAGTTGTAGAAATAAGACCCCGAATGGGGTGGTGGCACAATGCGGACATGCTTCTCATTAATCGCCCCGACACAGTTGGGAAAGTCCCAACGGTCAGCAAACTGGGAGGCCACAGTCTGCCATTCCTGTGTACTGGAAGGAAACTGTGGAATGAAACAATAAAAAAAATAAGATAAGTACTTTTAAACATAACTTGGATATCAGATCACACAAAAACATTCTCGAACAACAGCAGTCGAACATTATTAATATGTGTTTTTTTTTCTTTTAATTCTAAAAAACATAAGGCCCACTTTTATAAGATTACTCACCCCCTCTGATGGCCCATTGATCAATTTGAATGTGGGGGGAGGGGTTCTAATTTGGGTAAAAAACACACCTGACAGTTGCAAACATTTGAGGGGGTGGGGGAGTGGTTCTAATTTGGGTAAAAAACACACCTGACAGTTACAAACATTTGAGGGGGTGGGGGAGGGTCAAACAGTACAATGGAGCTGTCAATTTACATTGTTCAAGGGACTAGAGGCTAGAGATATAAATGGACCCAGGATTGCATGGTGGGGAGGTTATTGAAGGTAAATATGTATGTAGGGCAAAAAATAATTAATGTAAAAAAACAGGCATGCATGAAGATAAAGGGGACATTCACAGCATATTCCAAGTATGGTAATTAGGTAACGAGGACATTTAGACAATACATTAACAAACATTTAAGACATATCATGTAATGTAAAGGATAAAACTCACCTTTATATAGTCCTTCTGCAGGACCTGAATAATGGCAGAACAGGTCTCTGGGATTATGATCCCCAGAGCCTGGGGGGAGAACTTCAAGTCCTTCTCCCAGTCGCCAAGTAACGTAAAGTGGCAACTAGCCTCTGCTCCGCAGTGATGGCTTGCCTCATGCAGGTATCCTGCCTGCTGATATAGGGGGTCAGCATAGCCAACAGACGTTCAAAAACAGGGTCCGTCATCCTGAGATAATTCCCGAAATCCTCAGGATTATTCTCACGGATCTCACGGAGCAAAGGCATGTGCGAGAATTGGTCACGCTGGCGCAACCAATTCTTGGTCCATGAACTCCTCCTCGCCCTGTTGATGGACTGGACTTGGGTCAAAGTATTAACCCCAACACCCAGTCCCCATGCAGCACGAACTCGAGAACGAGTACTTCCACGCGACATGGCTTCAAAACGGTCGGCCGGTCAAACAAACAAACTTATAACAAACGCACTGAAGAACAGCAAGGCCTATGAAGAGCGACCTGAAAATCAGGAACAAGCGGACCAGAACGGCCTGCTAGGCAGGTTACGAACTGACCAACACGCACTGAAAAGCAGATACAAACCTCAGCACAAACTGAACCGCAGAAAACGATCAAAATAAGCTGAAGTGTGAAATCACGAATCGTCTCTAACCAAACTTCTATTAACACGAGATAAACACGAGATTAGCAGAAGGAGCCCAAAGGGTGCCGTAGTGGGGCTTGAACTTCCTTTTTCTAGTCCCGTCGTACGTGCTGTACGTCACCGCGTTCAAAACCATCGGACTTTTGGAGTGATCGTGTGTGTCCAAGTCCGTCCGTTTTTAAGTCCGGCGCACCTAGCGGACAAAGTCCGTCGAAAAGTCCGCCGAGCAAGGTCTGCCATAAAGTCCGCTCGTGTGTATGCGGCATTAGACACCTTCCTGCCCAAGCCAATTTTTAGCTTTCAGTGCTGTAGCAATTTCAAATGACAATTGCACGGTCATACAACACTGTACCCAAACAAATTTTTTATCATTTTGTACCCACAAATAGAGCTTTCTTTTGGTGGTATTTGATCACCTCTGCGATTTTTATTTTTTGCGCAACAAATAAAAAAAGACCAAAAATTTTGAACAAAAACCCAGGTTTTCTTTGTTTCTGTTAAAATTTTTTGTAAATAAGTATGTTTTCTTCTTCAATGACAGGCTGATGACTGATATGGCTGCACTGACGGGCACTGGTAAGGCGGTACTGATGGGCACCGATGAGGTGGCACCAATGAGGTGGCACTGATAAGGTGGCACTGACAGGCACTGATGATGGGCACTGATAGGTGGCACTCATAGGTGGCATTGATGGGCACTCATAGGTGGCACTGATGGGCACTCGTAGGTGGCACTGATGGGTACTTATGGATAGCACTGATGGGTACTTATGGGTGGCACTGATAGGTGGCACAGATGGGCACTGGTAGGTGGCATTGCTGGGCATCACTGATGTAATTTGTTACATAATGGTGCCAGTGAGTGCCCATTTGTGGGCACTGATTGGCACAGATTGGGCATTCATTTCCACATGTGGATGGCCATGGGGTACATACCTGGCCATCCATATGTTGCCCCCTTCCCTGGTGGTCCTGGCGGCTTCCCTGTTGGTCCAGTGTGGGCATACGAGGGGGGGGGCTGCGCTGATAAACAATCAGCGCAGACCCCCCCCTGTCAGGAGAGCCGCCGATCGGCTCTCCTCTACTTGCGTCTGTCAGACGTGAGTGAGGAAAAAACGATCAACGTCTTTTCCTGTTTATTTTACATCATAATCAGCCGTGATTGGACATGGCTGATTACGTGGTAAAGAGCCTCCGTCGGAGGCTCTTTACCGAGATCGGTGGTACGGTGTGTCAGAATGACATACCACACCACCGATCGCCGCAATGCGCGCCCCCGTGGGCACGTGGCGGCTGTTATCCTGAAGGACGTCATACGACGCCCAGTCAGGATAACTGAACCACCACCCAGCCGTAATTTTGCTATAGGCCGGGCGTGGTTAAATACACTGCAACTAACTGAATCACCTGCCTGCCTGAAGTACAGTGGGGACGGAAAGTATTCAGACCCCCTTACATTTTTCACTCTTTGTTATATTGCAGCCATTTGCTACAATCATTTAAGTTCATTTTTTTTCCTCATTAATTTACACACAGCACCCCATATTGGCAGAAAAACACAGAATTGTTGACATTTTTGCAGATTTATTAAAAAAGAAAAAACTGAAATATCACATGTTTCTAAGTATTCAGACCCCTTGTTGTGACACTCATATATTTAACTCAGGTGCTGTCCATTTCTTCTGATCATCCTTGAGATGGTTCTACACCTTCATTTGAGTCCAGCTGTGTTTGACTATACTGATTGGACTTGATTAGGAAAGCCACACACCTGTCTATATAAAACCTTACAGCTCACAGTGCATGTCAGAGCAAATGAGAATCATGAGGTCAAAGGAACTGCCTGAAGAGCTCAGAGACAGAATTGTGGCAAGGCACAGATCTGGCCAAGGTTCCAAAAACATTTCTGCTGCACTTAAGGTTTCTAAGAGCACAGTGGCCTCCATAATCCTTAAATGACAGATGTTTGGGACGACCAGAACCCTTCCTAGAGCTGGCTGTCCGGCCAAACTGAGCTATCAGGGGAGAAGAGCCTTGGTGAGAGAGGTAAAGAAGAACCCAAAGATCATTGTGGCTGAGCTCCAGAGATGCAGTCGGGAGATGGGAGAAAGTTGTAGAAAGTCAACCATGACTGCAGCCCTCCACCAGTTGGGGCTTTATGGCAGAGTGGCCCGACATAAGCCTCTCCTCGGTGCAAGACACAGGAAAGCCCGCATGGAGTTTGCTAAAAAACACCTGAAGGACTCCAAGATGGTGAGAAATAAGATTCTTTGGTCTGATGAGACCAAGATAGAATTAAGGCCAAAAAGTTCTAAGCGGTAAGTGTGGAGAAAACCAGGCACTGCTCATCACCTATCCAATACAATCCCAGCAGTGAAGCATGGTGGTGGCAGCATCATGCTGTGGGGGTGTTTTTCAGCTGCAGGGACAGGATGACTGTTTGCAATCGAGGGAAAGATGAATGCTGCCAAGTACAGGGATATCCTGGACGAAAGCCTTCTCCAGAGTGCTCAGGACCTCAGACTGGGCCGAAGGTTTACCTTCCAACAAGACAATGACCCTAAAATAACGAAGGAGTGGCTTCACAACGACTCCGCGACTGTTCTTGAATGGCCCAGCCAGAGCCCTGACCTAAACCCAATTGAGCATCTCTGGAGAGACCTAAAAATGGCTGTCCACCAACGTTTACCATCCAACCTGACAGAACTGGAGAGGATCTGCAAGAAGGAATGGCAGAGAATCCCCAAATCCAGGTGTGAAAAACTTGTTGCATCTTTCCCAAAAAGACTCATGGCTGTATTAGATCAAAAGGGTGCTTCTACTAAATACTGAGCAAAGGGTCTGAATACTTAGGACCATATGATATTTCAGTTTTTCTTTTTTAATAAATCTGCAATAATGTCAACAATTACAATTACAGTACTGTATGTGTTATGATTTTTAAATTTTTTTGAATTTTTCTTTTTTAATTTGCCGCCAGGCTCCGCCCCGTGCGTCGCGATGCTCGCATGGAACAGGGCCTGGCACAGAGAGGCTTCGGGAGGAGGACAGAGCCCACAGACACCGCGGGGGGGACATCGCAGGATCCTGGGGACAAGGTAAGTAACCTGCACCAGGATCCTGAGATGTAATCCCGAGTGTGGCTCGGGGTTGCCGCTAATGGTGCTGAAATTTAACCCCGAGCCACACTCGGGAATACCGTCAGGGAGGCTACTGAGGAAAAAAATGAATTTAAATGATTTTAGCAAATGGCTGCAATATAACAAAGAGTGAAAAATTTAACCACTTCAGCCCCGGAAGGATTTACCCCCTTCCTGACCGGAGCACTTTTTACAATTTGGCACTGCGTCCCTTTAACTGCTAATTGCGCGGTCATGCAATGCTGTACCCAAACGAAATTTGCCTCCTTTTCTTCCCACAAATAGAGCTTTCTTTTGATGGTATTTGATCACCTCTGCCGTTTTTATTTTTTGCGCTATACACGGAAAAAGACCGAAAATTTTGAAAAAAATGATATTTTCTACTTTTTGTTCTAAAAAAAATCCAATAAACTCAATTTTAGTCATACATTTAGGCCAAAATGTATTTGGCCACATGTCTTTGGTAAAAAAAAAAGCAATAAGTGTATATTTATTGGTTTGCGCAAAAGTTATAGCGCCTACAAACTAGGGTACATTTTCTGGAATTTACACAGCCTTTAATTTATGACTGCCTATGTTGTTTCTTGAGGTGCTAAAATGATAGGGCAGTACAAAACCCCCACAAATGACCCCATTTTGGAAAGTAGACACCCCAAGGAAATTGCTGAGAGGCATGTTGAGCCCATTGAATATTCATTTTTTTTGTCCCAAGTGATTGAATGACAGAAAATTACAAAAACTTGTCACTAAATGATATATTGCTCACACAGGTCATGGGCATATGTGGAATTGCACCCCAAAATACATTCTGCTGCTTCTCTTGAGTACGGGGATACCACATGTGTGGGACTTTTTAGGAGCCTAGCCGCGTACGGGGCCCCGAAAACCAATCACCGCCTTCAGGATTTCTAAGGGTGTACATTTTTGATTTCACTCTTCACTGCCTATCACAGTTTCGGAGGTCATGGAATGCCCAGGTGGCACAAACCCCCCCCAAATGACCCCATTTTGGAAAGTAGACACCCCAAGCTATTTGCTGAGAGGCATGGTGAGTATTTTGCAGCTCTCATTTGTTTTTGAAAATGAAGAAAGACAAAAAAAAAATTTTTTTTCTTTTTTTAATTTTCAAAACTTTGTGACAAAAAGTGAGGTCTGCAAAATACTCACTATACCGCTCAGCAAATAGCTTTGGGTGTCTACTTTCCAAAATGGGGTCATTTGGGGGGGTTTTGTGCCACCTGGGCATTCCATGGCCTCCGAGACTGTGATAGGCAGTGAAGAGTGAAATCAAAAATTTACGCCCTTAGAAAGCCTGAAGGCGTTGCTTGGTTTTCGGGGTCCCGTACGCGGCTAGGCTCCCAAAAAGTCTCACATATGTGGTATCCCCGTACTCAGGAGAAGCAACAGAATGTATTTTGTGGTGTAATTTCACATATTCCCATGGCATGTTTGAGCAATATATCATTTAGTGATAACTTTGTGCAAAAAAAAATAAAAAAAAATTTGTCTCTTTCCCGCAACTTGTGTCACAATATAAAATATTCCATGGACTCGACATGCCTCTCAGCAAATAGCTTGGGGTGTCTACTTTCCAAAATGGGGTCATTTGGGGGGGGTTTGAACTGTCCTGGCATTTTATGCACAACATTTAGAAGCTTATGTCACACATCACCCACTCTTCTAACCACTTGAAGACAAAGCCCTTTCTGACACTTTTTGATTACATGAAAAAATTATTTTTTTTTGCAAGAAAATTACTTTGAACCCCCAAACATTATATATTTTTTTAAAGCAAATGCCCTACAGATTAAAATGGTGGGCGTTTCATTTTTTTTTTCACACAGTATTTGCGCAGCGATTTTTCAAACGCATTTTTTGGGGAAAAAACACACTTTTTTACATTTTAATGCACTAAAACACACTATATTGCCCAAATGTTTGATGAAATAAAAAAGATGATCTTAGGCCGAGTACATGGATACCAAACATGACATGCTTTACAATTGCGCACAAACGTGCAGTGGCAACAAAATGAATATATTTTTAAAAGCCTTTAAAAGCCTTTACAGTTTACCACTTTAGATTTACAGAGGAGGTCTACTGCTAAAATTACTGCCCTCGATCTGACCGTCGCGGTGATATCTCACGTGCATGGTGCAATTGCTGTTTACATTTGACGCCAGACCGACGCTTGCGTTCACCTTAGCACGAGAGCAGGGGGGACAGGGGTGTTTTTTTTTTTTTTTTTTTCTTTATTATTTTTTTGCTTTTTTATCTTATTTTAAAACTGTTCCTTTCATTTATTTTTTTTTAATCATTTTTATTGTTATCTCAGGGAATGTAAATATCCCCTATGATAGCAATAGGTAGTGACAGGTACTCTTTTTTGAAAAAATTGGGGTCTATTAGACCCTAGATCTCTCCTCTGCCCTCAAAGCATCTGACCACACCAAGATCGGTGTGATAAAATGCTTCCCCAATTTCCCAATGGCGCTATTTACATCCGGCGAAATCAAAGTCATAAAATGCTCGTAGCTTCCGGTTTCTTAGGCCATAGAGATGTTTGGAGCCACTCTGGTCTCTGATCAGCTCTATGGTCAGCTGGCTGAATCACCGGCTGCATTCTCAGGTTCCCTGTTGAGACAGGAGAGCCAGAGAAAAACACGGAAGACGGTGGGGGGGGGGGCATTCTCTCCCACTGCTTGTAAAAGCAGTCTAGAGGCTAATTAGCCGCTAGGATTGCTTTTACATGAAAGCTGACCGCTGGCTGAAAAGAATGATACCAAGATGATACCTAAACCTGCAGGCATCATTCTGGTATAACCACTCAAAGTCGTGAATGGTGTACCTGAAGACAAAAAAATGGTTAACAATAAAGCAGAGTAAACGGTAAAGTATAAAAAATTGCATACCTGAAAAGCAAACATGATAAAACATAATAACAATAAAACATTGCAGAATAGAATACAGTAAAAAAGAGCAGAACAATAGAGAGAATAGAGAGAGAGAGAACAATAAAAGGACAACTATTATTTTTTATTTTATATTTTTGTTTGTGTTTTTTTTTTTTACACTTTTTTTGTAACTGTAACTTTTATAACTGTAACCGGTTCCAGGTTCGGGTCTCTCAAAATGCGATGGCATCTTGGGAGACCCTGTGAAAGTGTGCCTAGTCTGTGCAATGCTGTACCCTACGCTAATACTCAACTAGTGAATGGTAGCGTTCAAAACATTCACCAATGCAAAGACCAGGATTGACAGGAGGGACAATAATAGCGGGTGTCACGCCTAAATCCGCGCTTGCTGCAGACACAACATCTTTTTTGGGGGGGTTCGTTGGGTAGGGGTACTCGGGAGGACATAAAAATGCCTCTCATGCAGCCGACTGCATTTGGTTGGTGATGTGAATGGGGGAAGTACGAGCGCTGCAGAAGCGGTGGGTTCCCAATTAGGATTGGCGAATGCAGCAGGGAGGGCACGACGGCCTGTGTTTGTCTTCTTGGTGGCAGCGGGACACTACTTGTGCTTGCCACCTCACCAGCTTGAACTGCACTTATGGGACTCGCCACGTCACCAAGTGTTACTGCAGTGCTGGTTTGACTACGACCGGGGTGTACTAGGGCGCTGGTGCTTGCCAGTTCACCAAAACGCTACCAAAAAACTGTTAGCGATCGCAGGGATCAGGCCTGACTCTGCGAATGCTGCAGTTATGCGTTTAGTGTTTTGTAAGTGACAATGATCGATCGATACTGCACTTGGGTGGGCTGGGCTGGGCCGGGCGGAGGGGCAAAACGCAGGTGCTAGCAGGTATCTGGGCTGATCCCACTAACACTGCGTTTTTGGGAAACCTAAACTGCTGGGGACGCCAGTATAGATCTGATCGGATCAGATATTGATCAGTTCAGATACTATACCACTAAGGGAGGTGTACGGTGCGTGCGTGGGTGTTAGCGTTACTGGCACTAACCTGACGCTGCCTGGGGCTGGTGCTTGCCAGTTCACCAAAACGCTACCAAAAAAACTGTTAGCGATCGCAGGGATCAGGCCTGACTCTGCGAACGCTGCAGTTATGCGTTTAGTGTTTTGTAAGTGACAGTGATCGATCGATACTGCACTTGGGTGGGCTGGGCTGGGCCGGGCGGAGGGGCAAAACGCAGGTGCTAGCAGGTATCTGGGCTGATCCCGCTAACACTGCGTTTTTGGGAACCCTAAACTGCTGGGGACGCTAGTATAGATCTGATCAGATCAGATATTGATCCGTTCAGATACTATACCACTAAGGGAGGCGTATGCTGCGTGCGTGGGTGTTAACGGTACTGGTGCTAATCTGACGCTGCCTGGGGCGACGCATATCACCGCCGGGCGATCAGGGGGCTAAACCTTTATTCGGTAATAAACGGCGGGTGCCCTGATACTATAAAAAATAAACGAACTAACCAGCGTCACCCGTAACGGTTATACGGTGATCAGGGGTGAAAGGGTTAACTAGGGGGCAATCAAGGGGTTAAAACATTTATTAGATAGTATATGGGGGTCCCTGTCGCTATAAAACGCTGACGGCGAACCTAAATATTTACGTCCCTAACTAGAGTCACCAGCGGTCCGATCGGACCCCCTACCCGCGGGCAGGCAAGGACGTACAGGTAAGCCCTTTTGCCTGCCCGTGCCGCTCTGTCGACGTACATCGTCGTGCGGCGGTCGGCAACTGGTTAAGGCGGTCTGAATATTGTCCGTCCCCACTGTATATTAGAAACAGTACACCAGGAGTCAGATCTAGCTAAACTGGATACAGAGGATATACACACACACACACGAGACTGTCTGTATGTATGTATGTGTATATATATATATATATATATATATATATATATATATATATATAAATATACATGTGTGTGTATATATATATGTATATATATATATATATATATATATATATATATATATATATATATTGCAGCTAACTGAATAATCTGCCTGCTCAATCTAAATGACACTCTCTCTCCGTCCACGCCAACAACACACTACACGAGGCCGACGTGCATGCGGCCTTATATAGTGTGGGGCGTGGACTTAGTCCCCCTGAGGCACCCTGCCTTTGGCCAATTATGGCCCTCTTAGCTGAGGGTGCTGTGATTGGCCAAAGCATGCAGGTCATGTTGCATGCTCTGGCCAATCATCATACAGCAATGCACTGCGCTCCCGCAGTGCATTATGGGCCGTTACGCGTTGCTTGAATTTGGTGCGAACGGCCCATATTGTTCGGTTTTCGACGAACAGGCGAACAGCCAATATTCGAGTCGAACTCATGTTCAACCCGAACAGAAAGCTCATCCCTAATCATCAGGTGCACTCAGAAAATAGTGACTGCTGTGTTTTGCTCGGGGGTTGTATGAGATGACAGTGTTCTTCCCAATTTACCGTGGGAAAGGGTGTGCAAACAGAGAGGGGGTGTCTGTGGCATTAAAGTGACAAATTTTATCAGGAAGTGGAAATGGTGCCGATTTTTTTTGCCACAGATTGCAAAATGTCCACATTGTGTAAATTGCAATCCAGGTTGAATCACAGTTCACACAAATCATTTTAACCGTCTGATTGTGCTGAAGCTTTACCAAATTATTCTAATCCTTGGGACATAAAGCAAGTCAGTTGCTATAAGATCTAAACCTGCGTCTCTCAGCTAAGCAACCTATTGTATTCTTTCCTGGGAAGCAGCTTTGGTCTGTTCCTACTGAATGTTTAATAAAATAAAAAAAACACATTGATTAACACAATAATAACTGCAATATTTACTGCAATATACAGTATTTAGCAGAAAACATCCTCAGAAATATTCAACTGCACAGTGATGTATGGAAGTCTATGCCTCAAATTATGAACTAGTCTGGGACTTCCTTCAATGAACATTCAATAATTGGCCAAGGGCCGAGGATAAGGCCCAAACTATACAAGTGAGGAAGTCTAGCTACACTCTCCAACCCACATGTATGAATTGGTACTCCATCTTCTCTCAGCAGAACATACACTTGTTTCCGGTTTATGTCTTGGACATATTGGTTTAACAGCTGAAAAAGGCGCTTAGCTTTGTTTGAAGAGGGAGAAGCCATATCAGCACATTAAATTAAAGCCAGACTCCAATATTTGTACCCAGATAAAGGTGATGCAGCTGTCAATGTACTGGCAAATATTCCATTCTGATGTCATTTACAACACCAATATGGCTGACTGGTTTAGAAACAATATTTCTTTGCCTTACAGTGAACACCCAACAGATAACTAAATGTAAACGAATGTATTTGTTTTCTTTTCACATCAATTAAGAACTGTTCAGGGAGAACGTTGTCTGTACTGCCTCTGGGCACAAATGTACTCTGCATGATGCAAAATTCTATTGCTTGATACATATATAATAATAATGAACAACATATTTTTTGTTTTCTGCAGGCTAAACCTGCTTTGCAGGGGGCCACTGTGATGTTTATTCTTTTTATTTGTATTTTATTGGATGTCATTTTATATACAGCTGTGACACTGATGGACAGGATAAAATGAGTCCCAGAAGCCCAATGGTCAGAGTACACAAGAAGAAGAAGCCGACACCTAACTTTCTGAAGTGTTTTAGGATTGTCAGCTGAAGTTCATGATCCCTTGCAACTTCTGACTTCTAGATTTGATTGGTGGGCTCCTGAAATCTACATTCATAGTCTACTTCTGCTGATGGATTTTCTGTGATATAGACATATTCATTGCTAGATTGATGATTATATTTACTGGGGCAGAGGCAATATCTGGATTAAAAAAGTACTGTATATCATTACACATTGTCCAACTGTATTTAGTTTTTATTTAGTATTATTGTTCCAAATATCAGTATTTTAGTAAAATTACAATACATGTACAGTCAGTTCCATAAATATTGGGACATGGACACAATTCTAATCTTTTTGGCTCTATACACCACCACAATGGATTTGAAATGAAACAAACAAGATGTGCTTTAACTGCAGACTTTCAGCTTTAATTTGAGGGTCTTTACATCCAAATCAGGTGTAGGAATTACAACAGTTTTTATATGTGCCTCCCACTTTTTAAGGGACCAAAAGTAATGGGACAGATTAACAATCATCCATCAAACTTTCACTTTTTAATACTTGGTTGCAAATCCTTTGCAATCAATTACAGCCTGAAGTCTGGATCGCATAGACATCACCAGACGCTGGGTTTCATCCCTAGTGATGCTCTGCCAGGCCTTTACTGCAACTGTCTTCAGTTCCTGCTTGTTCTTGGGGCATTTCCCCTTCAGTTTTGTCTTCAGCAAGTGAAATGCATGCTCAATCGGATTCAGGTCAGGTGATTGACTTGGCCATTACATAACATTCCACTTCTTTCCCTTAAAAAACTCTTTGGTTGCTTTTGCAGTATGCTTCGGGTCATTGTCCATCTGCACTGTGAAGCGCCGTCCAATGGGTTCTGAAGCATTTTGCTGAATATGAGCAGATAATATTGCCCGAAAAACTTCAGAATTCATCCTGCTGCTTTTGTCAGCAGTCACATCATCAATAAATACAAGAGAACCAGTTCCATTGGCAGCCATACATGCCCACGCCATGACACTACCACCACCTTGGTCTCCCCTACGAGGAGATACCACTGATCGGCACTCCTCGCCACAGTGTCAGTGTGAGATGAGGAGCAATGATTAACGGCACTTCTGCATTTACTTGTGACCGGCTGTGATTAGACCCAGCTGATCACATGGATAAAGTGCAGTGTCATCGGCTCTTTACAGAGATCAGGGGTCTTAGGAACACGGCTTGGCCACGATCGCTCCGCTCTGCGTGTCACCGCGGGAGCGGCCGTTCTGGGGCACCGTCATATGATGTCCACACAGAACAAGAGCCGCGCCGCTCCTCCATCATTTGATGGTGTGGTTAAAGTGACGTACTCGGATTTAACCATTTAACGACCAGCCGCTGTCGTTATACGTCGGTACTTTGACGTGGAATACCGTTGTTATGGCAGCAGATAGCTGCCATAACCCCGGTATCCTCTCAAACGGCGGACGGCTGGCTTTCAGATAAAAGTGGTCTCTGCGGCGCATTCACCGCAAGATCACTTTTAGCGGCGGCGGGAGAGGTGCCCTGCCGCGCGCCGGTCAACTCTGCTTCTTACCAGAGCCGTTGGTAGCGTCAGAGACAATCGGGTATTCTCCCCTGAGAGACTGGATGTAGAGTGAGTGAAAGATGGCCCCCACTCGGCTCCATAACATTGGAGGCCGGAAGCGACGTCAAACGTCACATTTTCACCCAATGCTCTTAAAGGGGAATTTTTTTTCAAAAGATCGCAGGGTCTTTTTGATCCCAGATCTCACATTAAAGAGGTCCTGTCATGCTTTTTTTCCTATTACAAGGGATGTTTACATTCCTTGTAATAGGAATAAAAGTGACCCAAAAAATTTATTTTTTTTAAAAGGACAGAGTAAAAATAAATAAAAAAAAGTAAAATAAAGAAGAAAAAAAAAATCGAAAGCACCTCGTCCCGCTGAGCTCACGTGCAGAAGCGAACGCATACGTAAATCACGCTATCATATGAAAACAGTGTTCAAACCACACATGTGAGGTACTGCTGCGATCGTTAAAGCAAGAGCAATAATTCTAGCCCTAGATCTCCTCTGTAACTCAAAACTGGTAACCTGTAGAAATTTCTAAACATCGCCAATGGAGATTTTTTAAGTGCTGAATTTTGTCACCATTCCACGAGCAGGCACAGTTTTGAAGCATGACATGTTGGGTATCAATTTACTTGGCGTAACACTATCTTTCACAATATATATAAAAAATTGGGCTAACTTTACTGCTGTCATATTTTTAAATTCAAAAAAGTGTATTTTTTTCCCCAAAATGACTGCCATTTTATTTTCTAGGGTGTCTGAAAAAGAAAAAAAAATAATAATAATAATTAAAAATATATATATATGTTTTGGGGGTTCTAAGTAATTTTCTAGCAAAAAAAACTTTTTTGACTTGTAAACAACAAATCTCAAAAAGAGGCTCGGTCCACAAGTGGTTAAAAAAAAAATAATACTATTCAAAAATGTATTCTTAACTCAAAAAAGTCCCTTCTATTGCTCTCAGTCTCCTCCAAATTTCTAATTTCCTTTTTGTTTGCTGCGGTGATCTGACTTCCTGTCAGAGGGTGGCTACATTAATTCTCTGGAGTTGCACTGTATGCAAAAACAAAGCCACCCTCTCTTGTGATCTCCATTGATGGGGGATTGACTATGGGATTTGTAGTGTGCATAGAGCAGTACAAATGACTGCATCTAATGTGCAGTGCTCTTGCCAAACAAATTCAAATATCTATAATAAGATCTGCACTGTGATAAAGGAGGCTGCTATCAGAAAGGTTAATATATAAAACCCTGTGGAACTATAAAGATAATCACCTGCAGTGCCACACAGAGCGCAACAATTATTCACAAAGTGCAACAATTAGTTACAGATCTATATAAAGCGCAAAATCAACAGAAATATAAAACATCAAATCCTAAAGTGTGGTATATCACAATAAAAATAAAAGTATATACTAATATATATATATATATATATATATATATATATATATATATATATATATATATATATATATATATGTATATATATATATATATATATATATATATAAGAGTGCAAAAAAAAAAAAGTCAGTATAGTCTAAAAAACATATGTATTATAATTCCTCCACCAATTGTTGCCAGACTCTTCCCAGTGTAAAGAAGCACCAGCCACCACGTCATGAAATGAGCAACTAATTGTTGTACTTTGTGTCTAATTGTTACACTCTGATTGTGTGGTGGTGCAAGCTATTACCTTCATGCCTAACAAATGGAAGTGTGAGGATAAAGAGGCGGTTCGGGAGCTCACATAGGATGTTACAAGGAGGCAGAAAAACACAGTAGGAAAAAAAAATGTCATTAAAAATATATTGCATTGCAATTAAGGCAGAGTTCCACCCAAAAGTGGAGGTTCCGCTTTAAGTACTCCTTAATTCCTTAGGTGCCACATTTGGCATGTCATTTTTTTTTGGGGGGGGGGGGCTGCAAGTATCTGGTTTTGACAGGTACCTGCTCCCACTTCTGCCTGGGCCGCCTAGGCTCGAAGTTCTCCTCTCCCCCTCCCTCTCTGCAATCTTCTGGGACACGTTACAGGTCCCAGAAGATTGCCCGGCCACTGAGGAGGCGCAGCGCGACTTGCGTATGTGCAGTGTGCACCCGGCTGTGAAGCTGCAAGCTGTCAAAGCCAGGTGCCCACACTTGTAATGCCGGGAGAGGAAGAGAACCGAGGGTCCAGGCAGCCGCATCGCTGGATCGTGGGACAGGCGAGTGTGTGTTTATTAAAAGTCAGCAGCTACACTTTTTGTAGCTGCTGGCTTTTAGTAAGCACAAAAACAACTGGAACTTTATGGATTATATTTAGAGAATAGGGAGATTATTTAGTGTCACTTTAACCCCGCTATATGGGGACCCTGCCTTAGGCAAGCCATAGACTGAAGCAAAGTTCTTTCCTACATCCTCGGGAAGCCGTCCTTGCCGGGAGAAGGTGGTGAATATTGCCAGCGACTGTAGCAGCCACTAGCGATAGTCACATGTAAAATCCAGCAGACTGTTTGCACCCAAGTTGATCGATCATTTAACCACTTAAAGAGGAAGTCCACCCGAGGTCCAGTAAAAAAAAAAAAAAAAAAATTAAAAGTCAGCAGCTACAAATACTGCAGCTGCTGACTTTTAATTGGACACTTACCTGTCCCAGGGTCCAGCGATGCGGGGGATCGAAGCCCCACTCGTCTCCCCCTCCGTTCAGCGGCGCCGGCATTGCAACTGTGGGCACCGGGCTGTGGCTTCACAGCCTGGCACCCACTGCGCATGCGCCAGCGGCACCGCGCGCTGTGATTGGCCGCTCAGTCACCTGGGACCTGTAATGGGTCCCAGATGATTGACAGGAGGGAGGGAGCAGAGCTGAGCCCTTCCTGTGCCGAGGGGGAAGTGATGTCACCAGCCCAGGCACTGGAAGAGGCAGACTACGAGGGACCACCTAGCAACAGGCATTTAGAGGTAAGTAAAAAAAAAATATCCAAATGTTTTTTTGTATTTTTTTTTAGGATTTTTCATGTATTTTTTTTTTTTTTTGGGTGGAACCCCACTTTAAGGACCGAGCCTCTTTCTGAGATTTGTTGGTTACAAGTTAAAAACAGTTTATTTTTTTTACTAGAAAATTACTTAGAACCCCCAAACATTATACATTTTTTTTCTAACACCCTAGAGAATAAAATGGCGGTCATTGCAATACTTTGTCACACCGTATTTGCACAGACAGCAGTAAAGTTAGCCCAATTTTTTTTAATATTATGAAAGATAATGTTACGCCGAGTAAATTGATACCCAACATGTCACGCTTTAAAATTGCGCCCGCTCGTGAAATGCCGAGAAACTTTTACCCTTAAAAATCTGCATATGCTACGTTAAGAAAAATTCTACAGGTTGCATGTTTTGTGTTACAGGGGAGGTCTTCACATCCTTCTTATTTGTTTGCTGGATGTCGAGACGAGCGGTTACAAATCCCTGCTGTTCAAGCTGTGGTTCAACACTCTCCTACAACACATCTGCTCCTACCTTGTGGGAACAATTTTATCATCGACAGGGCTTTCTCTTTCTCGGCCCCAGTGGGTCTTTAGGCCTCTCTTGCCCCTCGGTCTTCCCTCCCTTTGTGGAGGAGGGGGTGTTGGGTCAACGGCAAGTTACAATTCCCCCCTGGGTCTGACATACACATGTACCACTAAGGATTTCTTGAATGAGAACTTGAAAGCATTTGCACTTTCGTATGTTTTTAAAGAGACAACTACTGGAATGTTAAAGAGGAAGTAAACCCTGATGGGTTTTACTTCCTCTTTTGCTCGCTGCAAATCCTGCAAATGAAAAGCATAATGGGCTAGTATGCATCGCATACTAGCCCATTATGTGACACTTATCTGCAAAAGAATCCAGCGATGTCCCCTGTGTAGGCAGCGTAAATCTTCTGGCCCCTCTTCCTTCTGGGCCGCGGACTCCGGCTCTGTGATTCGCCGGAGCAGCATGACGTCACTCCTGCGCATGCGCACGGGCGCCGCGATTAACGGCAAAGGCTAGGGAAGAAACGTCACTTAGTTTTGTTTCTTCCCCCGCGAATGCGCTGTTGGAATTTTTCAGCAGACTACAAGTGAAATATCTCCTAAACGGCGCACATTTAGGAGATATTTCCACTACCTATAGGTAAGCCTTATTCTAGGCATACCTATAAGTAGAAGTCCAAAAAGTGGGTTTACAACCACTTTAAGTTTACCGTCACAACATTTAAACATAGTTTCTTCTTGCTAAATACCCCTAAAGAAGGAGACAACTTAGTACTCTGAAACGCACCGGGCGCAAGAAGTATAGAATGTATTGTATTACATTGTTTATGACGTTGCATAAGTTTTAGATGTATTTAAACATTCTATGTTTTTTTATGTTTTCTATACATTTCTCTAATAAATACTTTTGAAATTATAAAAACACTCTACTAAAATCTGCTTAAAAAATTATTGTGCCTTAAAAGTCCACCACATAGGGGATTTTTCGACAGAGGAGGTCTAGGGCTAGAGATATTGCTCTCGCTCTACCAATCGCGGTGATACCTCACTTGTGTGGTTTGAACTCCGTTTTCATATGCGGGCGCTACTCACATATGCGTTTGCTTCTGCAAGCGAGCTCAGCGGGATGGGTCGAGTTTAAAAAAAATAATTTTTTCTTATTTATTTTACCTTTTAATTTTTTATTTTTACACTGTTCTTTAAAAAAAAAAATGGTGTCACTTTTATTCCTATTAGAAGGAATGTAAACATCCCTTGTAATAGAAAAAAAAAGTATGACGGGACCTCTTAAATATGAGATCTGGTGTCAAAAAGACCTCAGATCTCATATTTACACTAAAATGCAATAAAAAAAAATTTAAAAATTGTCATTTAACTACTTCAGCCCCAGAAGGATTTACCTACCCCCTTCCTGACCAGAGTACTTTTTGCGATTCGGCACTGCGTCAATTTAACTGACAATTGCGCAGTCGTGCAACGTTGCACCCAAACAAAATTGACGTCCTTTCTTCCCCACAAATAGAGCTTTCTTATTTTGTGGTATTTGATCACCTCTGCGGTTTTTATTTTTTGCGCTATAAACAAAGAAAGAGCGTCAATTTTGAAAATAAAGCAATATTTTTTACTTTTTGCTGTAATAAATATCCCCCAAAAATATATAAAAAAACATTTTTTTTCCTCAGTTTAGGCCAATATGTATTCTTCTACATATTTTTGGTAAAAAAACAAAACAAAACAAAACAAAAAAAAAATAAACACAATAAGGGTATGTTGATTGGTTTGCACAAAAGATATAGCGTCTAATTTTATTATTAATTTTATTCTATTAGTAATAGTGGCGATCTGCAATTTTTATCATGTCGGACACATTGGACACTTTTGATACATTTTTGGGACCATTGTCATTTTTACAGCGATCAGTGCTATAAAAATGCACTGATTACTGTAAAAATGTCACTGATGGGGAAGGGGTTAACACTAGGGGGGCGATCAAAGAGTTAAGTGTGTCCTAGGGATTGATTCTAACTGTGGGGGGGGCTACTACTCACATGACAGCGATCACTGCTCCCGGTGACAGGGAGCAGTGATCTCTGTCATGTCACTAGGCAGAATGGGGAAATGCCTTGTTTACGAAGGCATCTTCCCGTACTTCTGCTCCGTGAAACGATCGCGGGCACCTGGCGGACATCGAGTCCACAGGACCCGTGGTCACGAAGCACGTACGCCCACAATGCCGCATCTTAAAGGGGAGGTACCTGTACACCCATTTGCCCAGCCGTACCATTGTGCCGACGTATATTGTCATGCGCTGGTCGGCATGTGGTTAAAAAATAAAAAAAAGTCCCTTTAAGAGCCATTAGCGATAGTGACGTTTGACGTCGCTTCTGCCCTGCAATGGAATGGAGACAGGTGGGGGCCATCTTCCCCTCACTCGTCTCTATACCCAGCCTGCAGAAGGACCCAATCGTCTCCGCCGCTGCCAATGGCTCCGGTAGGCAGCGGAGGGCACTGGAGCGCGGCGGAAGTGATGTCGCGGTGAATCCGCTGCAGAGACCACTATTATCGGAAACCGGACTGCTGGCCGAAGAAGAGGATACCGGGGTTATGGCAGCTAGCTGCTGCCATAACAACGATATTCCACTTCAAAGTTAGGATGTATATAGGCGTGCGGCAGTCCAGAAGTGGTTAACTTGGGCACATTCAGCCTGCCTATATATGGTTCCTACTGAACTGGCCGAGAATCAAACCATCTATGGCCGTTCTATCGGCTAGTGCTTGCTATCAAAAAGTGCCTGTGACGAATGGCGCATGCGCCGTATGAAACAGCGCAACAGCTGAATTTACGATCAGCTGTTGTGACGGCGTCTGCGCACAATAGCCGACGGAAGAATTTTTTGTGTCAGATTGTGCCTCGCGCTGGCGAGGCGTGTTTCATGTCGGTGAGGGGCGGATTAGTACATGATGGGGGCGGATTATTAAATGATGGGCAGTGCTGCCAAGATGGGGGCACATTTTTAAATGATTTTTAAATGATGGCCAGTGCTGCAAAACACATTTTTCTGCTATTCTTCCTGGACGCTTGCGGGACATGTTTAGTCAACTGAAGGGCAGGTTTTTCTATCTGAAAAATGTGTTTTGCAGCTCTGGCCATTATTTAAAAATCCACCCCCATCTTAGCAGCATTGCCCATCATTTAGTAATCTGGCCCCATCATGTACAAATCCGCCCCTCACCGTCAGGAACACTCCTCGGCAGTGCGAGGCACATCTGACACAAGAATTTCTTCCGTCGGCTATTGTGCGCAGGCGCTGTTCATCCCGGGCGCTATCCGATAGAACACCTGCCTTAAATTGGAGTGTCCCTAGTTAGGTTTTCCGTGTTTTGCTTTTGCAGCTAATCTGTAATCATTCTAAGCATTTGTTTACTTTTCCTGAGCTCTGCAGGTTTGTCCTAAGCACCAAGTGTTGTTAATTGCCTCTGCCTGCTGTTGTTGATGTGTCTCCAATACTCAGTGTGGGGAAAAACCAGTAGCTGAGTTATCAATATTCATCCTCATCAGCCAATTTAAAGAGAAGTTTGTTGAATGGTTTGATCTGAGGGAAGGTAATAAATGTTTGGAGCAACCTTTCAGAAGCTTTTTTCCTCTGGGCTTTATTCTGAGGGACTTAAAGCGGGGTTCCACCCAAATTTTGAACAATATCTGTATGTATTCTCTTCCTTGCCTAGATGCTGACATGCCGTTTAAAAAAATTAAATCACCGTAATTACCTTTTATTTTTCTATTCTTCTTTGCACTTCCTGGTTCTCCTCCCATGGGAGTAGGCGTGTTTCTAGCCTCTCCCAGACTCCTGGGAGCTAGTCTCAGGCTTCCCAGGATGCCACTGAGCATGTGCGGGAACGAGCGGTGAATGCTGGGAGCACAGCATTCACCACATCCAGGAAATAAATGCTTGTGGGCTTCAAATGCCCACAATGAAGATGGAAACCGCCTGCAGTGAATAATATAAGTTATTCTTTCCGACGAAATCTGACACAGGCAGACATATTACACACAATATGTGAGTATGTAATGCTGAGAAGAAAAGTTTGTGAATGAACTCAAAAAAAAAAAAAACGATAGATAGGTGGACCCCCGCTTTAAGGTGTCTTGATGGAGGCTCTGTCCATAAGGAACTGTAGATATTTCTGCCTGGAGGGAGCATCTTTGACCCTTGCTCTGCCGCAGACATAAGGTTTAGGTCGGCTGCAACAAAAACCTGTAAGGAGTGGGCCGAGAAGCCAGCCGCTGCATCCTTAAATCGGAGCTCCACCCAAAGGGTGGAGGAGAGGAGAGGAGAAAAGGAAGGAAGGAGGGGGAGAGGAAGAAAGGAATAGAGTGGGGGGGGGGGAGGAGTGATGAGAAGGAATGGGATGAAAGAAAACAGGCATAAAGAGAAGAGACTTGAGATATAGGATATCTTCCATTACTTTTCCCGTCCTGTTTATGGGGTAGGGGGATCAGGGTCTCCGGAGGCGTTGACCCAGGACGACCAGATTTTATCAAACTTCCCCGGGCATTGCCTACTTTCATACGTTAATTTATGCAGAGGGAGTACCTTATTCACAGACCTTATCCACAAGGCCAGGGTAGGAGGCTCTACCATTTTCCACCGCAATAGAATTTCCCGCCTAGCATAGAACAATGCGAAGGTTAGACACAATTTGCTATACCTATCACCCACAACATCTTCCAAATGACTGAGCAGTAGTATCTGGGGATCCGCCTGCAAGTCTGATCCTATGACATTGCTCAGTGTGGATGCCACCGCTGACCAAAAGAGTCGGAGACTGGGACACGACCAGGCCATATGCCAGAAAGTACCCACGTCCTGTCTGCATCTCTGACAATTGGGATCTCTCTGAGGGTAAATGCGCGCCAACCTCTGTGGAGTAAAGTACGCCCTGTGTAGGAACTTGAATTGTATGAACCTATCTTTTGCAGCGATCATGGAAGGAATGTAGGATATTAAACACTCCTTCCATTCCTCCTCATCTAACGAGGGAATATCAACTCTCCACTTTTCCCAGGTTTTAGTTAGTTTGGCATCATACTCCACTGTCAGGTATAGGTATAGTGTGGAGAGGGGCTTCCCCATCACGCTGGAAGTCAAGAGCCTTTCAATAGAGTCCGGTTCCAGAATGGGGGGGCAGGGAACTGAGCCTCAAAGGCGTGCTTCAGCTGCCAGTATCTAAACTGGAAGGAGGCAGGAATAGCAAAGGATTGTCTAAGGGCTTGAAAAGTCATGAGCCTGCCATCCTTGACTATATGCTTTAGTGTAAGAATTCCCTTTTTTGCCCAGAGTGAGGGGTCCGGTAAAGTATAAAAATGGGGTAGCATAGGGTTGCCCCACAGGGGCATGTGAGGTGAAATGTAATTAGGTTTCCCATATATTTTCCTAGCCTCCTGCCAAACCTTTACAGTGGTACGCATCGGGGTCATCATGGACAAACTGGCCCTGAGACCCCGAAACAGGAGATTACTCAAGGCAACAAAGGAACCCAGAATGGCTGCCTCCAGAATGACTGCGGGATTTTGTGTGGGCTGGGAGAACCACCACCGAATCGTGACCAGAACTGCAGCCCAGTAGTAAATTTGGAAATTCGGTAGTGCCAATCCCCCTCCCGAGAGAGGGAGATATAAGATCTGCTTGGCCACCCTGGGTGGCCTCCCAGCCCAGACAAAGTGTATTAACAGGCTCTCCAGCCTCCGGAAAAAGGTCCTAGGGATGGATATGGGTGTATTGCGAAAGAAATATAGATATTTGGGAAGGTAAATCATTTTTAGCAAGTTGACTCTGCCAACAGGAGTCAATGGAAGGGAACGCCAAGCAGAGCATTTAGCCGTAAGCTGTGTCATTAGTGGACGCAAATTGTTGTCAATGTAATCTTGAACCTTACCGCTAATTTTTATCCCCAGATATTTGAAATCATCTACCCATTTAAGCTGCGGGTGTGGTACCCTTGGGGTCGAGGGATGGAGTGGGAATAGGATCGACTTGTCCCAATTGATGCGAATCCCCGAATACCCGCCGAATCGATTAATCAGATTGAGTGCAGTCTGCAAAGAGGACGATGCATCCGCTAAATAAAGCAGAGCATCGTCCGCGTAAAGCGATAACTTCTCCTCAATGGGTCCTACCTGAAGACCCCTTACCCCAGGGTCGGCCCTCAACAATATAGCCAGGGGCTCCATTGCCAGAGCAAATAGACCCGGGGAAAGGGGAGAGGCATCCATTGGTACGTACTCTAGCTGAGGGGCCATGGTATAGCATGCGGAGCCATTTTGTGAAACCCGGACCAAACCCGAATCACGAGAGAACCTCCCATAAGTAGCCCCACTCGACGGAGTCAAAGGCCTTCTCCGCTTCGAGTGAGGCCACAATCCCATTAGTCACCTCGTCCGCCCTGTCTATGTGAGTATGGAGGCGTCTGATATTAATGTCAGTTCCTCTGCGGGGCATGAAGCCAGTTTGATCTCTGTGGATTAAAGCAGTAATTACCAGGTTAAGCCTA
Organism: Lithobates clamitans; assembly: GCA_037952925.1. Taxonomy (NCBI): domain Eukaryota; kingdom Metazoa; phylum Chordata; class Amphibia; order Anura; family Ranidae; genus Lithobates; species Lithobates clamitans. The sequence continues at coordinate 2,710,865 of JBBGZY010002143.1, forward strand.
TTGGCCAATACTTTTGCCAGTACTTTTGCATCCACGTTCAGAAGAGATATAGTACGAGGAGCACAACGTGGGATCTTTCCCAGTCTTGGGGATAACTACAATGATTGCTTCGCTCATCGTGTCTGGAAGTTTCCCAAGACGCGATGACTCAGAGAGGAGGACCTGTAGTTTGTCAACTAGTTCTGTGGCATATTGTTTATAAAACTCTACAGGGATGCCATTAGGTCCCGGAGTTTTCCCTGTCTGCATTGATTTAAGTGCCCATAGTATCTCCAAGGGCGTAATTGGAGCGTCAAGCTTGTCGCGATACGTTACTGCAAGGGTCGGGATATCAATGTCGTCTAGATATGCCCCCAGATCCTTCCCTCTATAGTCTACCCTGGACCTATAGAGAGATTCATAAAACTCCACGAAGCAACAATTGATCCCCTCCGGTGTGTGGATCAGTTGTCCCGAGGAGTCTCTAATATGTGAAATGCTCATTCCACCCGCCTGTTCCCTAGAGAGCCAGGCCAACAAACGGCCTGACCGCTCTCCCTGCTCAAAAATCCGTTGGGATTGAGCCAACATTTTCTTCTGAGTGAGAGAAGTACGGAGACGAACCACCTCCTTCGTCAACAGTTGTAGATAGATGTGTAATTTAAGTCCCTAGAACACCTGATGGTACTCCCTGCATGTTACATAGTTACATAGTAGGTGAGGTTGAAAAGACAAAGTCCATCAAGTCCAACCTATGTGTGTGATTATATGTCAGCATTACATTGCATATCCCTGTTTGTTGCAGTCATTCAGGTGCTTATCTAATAATTTTTTTAAACTATTGATGCTCCCCGCTGAAACCACCGCCTGTGGAAGGGAATTCCACATCCTTCCCGCTCTTACAGTAAAGAACCCTCTATGTAGTTTAAGGTTAAACCTCTTTTCTTCTAATTTTAGTGGGTGGCCACGTGTCTTATTAAATTCCCTTCTGAAAAAAAGTGTTATCCTTATTGTGGGGTCACCAGTATGGTATTTGTAAATTGATATCATATCCCCTCTCAAGCGTCTCTTTTCCGGAGAGAATAAGTTCAGTGCTCGCAACCTTTCCTCATAACTAATATCCTCCAGACCCTTTATTAGTTTTGTTGCCCTTCTTTGTACTCGCTCCATTTCCAGTACATCCTTCCTGAGGACTGGTGCCCAGAACTGGACAGCATACTCCAGTTGAGGCCGGACCAGAGTCTTGTAGAGTGGGAGAATTATCGTTTTATCTCTGGAGTTAATCCCCTTTTTAATGCATGCCAATATTCTGTTTGCTTTGTTAGCAGCAGCTTGGCATTGCATGCTATTGCTGAGCCCATCATCTACTAGGACCCCAGATCCTTTTCCATCCTAGATCCCCCCAGAGGTACTCCTCCTAGTGAGTAGATTGCATTCATATTTTTGCCACCCAAATGCATTATTTTACATTTTTCTACATTAACCACTTCCCGCCCGGCCTATAGCAAAATGACGGCCGGGGCGGTGGTTGCATTATCCTGACTGGGCGTCATATGACGTCCAGCAGGATAACAGCCGATGCGCGCCCGTGGGGGCGCGCATAGCGGCGATCGGTGGTGCGATATGTTAGTCTGACACACCGCTACACCGATCTTGGTAAAGAGCCTCCGACGGATCCAATCACGGCTGATCACGATGTACAGTAAACAGGAAGAGCCATTGATCAGCTTTTCCTCACTTGCGTCTGACAGACGCGAGTAGAGGAGAGCCGATCGGCTGCTCTCCTGACAGGGGGGAGTCTGTGCTGATTGTTTATCAGCACATCCCCCCCTCGGATCCTGCCCAGGACCACTATCATGACGCCCAGGACCACCAGTATGGCCATCCACACTGGACCACCAGATATGCCCCTCTAGACCACCAGGGAAATGCAAATCTGTGCCAAGGCAGCTGCCAATCAATGCCCACTCACAATGCCTACCACTGCCAGTGCCACCAAGGATGCCTATTAGTGCCGCGTATCAGTGCCCATCAGTGCCACGTATCAATGCCCATCTTGCCCAGCAGTGCCGCTTATCAGTGCCACAAATAAGTACCCGTCTTTGCAGCCTTTCAGTGCCCATCAGTGCCACCCATGAGTGCCCAGTGCCGCTTATCAATGCCCATCAGTGCCACCCATCAGTGCCGCTTACCAGTGCCGCATATCAGTGCCCATCATTAGTGCCCGCTCATTGGTGCCACCTTATCAGTGCCCATCAGTGAAGGAGAAAACGTAGTCATTTACAAAATTTTATAACAGAAACAAAAGCATATAAAGAAGAAAAAAAAAAACGCGCTAAAAAGCTATAAAACACCTTACATTGCAGCTGCAACAAAAAAACACTAATATCGGTGTAATGGGCTAAGAAGAGTATACTAAGTGTGCTTGCAATCCAGTGATCAAAAAATGTGAATAAAAAATAGCTGAATAGGTAATTGAATCAATATAAGGTGAGTATATTAATTACCAATAATAAATATTGCCAAGCTCAAAAAGTGCTTATAAATGAATTGAGTAAATATGCATTCAGTGATCAACACAAAAATAATCAAATCCATAATTGCTAAATAAAAAATTCCAGAATTCATAAATAACTAATACATTGAAAGGTAGTAGTGATAAAAATAAATTCAGTCCATTCATAAGAAGTTTAGTGAAGATACACCAATCACATGGAGGGGAATCACATATCCACAGTTCGTTTAAACACAGCAGGTTTATAGATTGGTTTGGCAAGAACGATTCTTCATGAATCCATGCTGATTACTGCTAATGATACTGTTTTTATTACTAAAATCTTGTATTTAGTCCCTTGTTGGGCCTCTGAATGTAGTAATGCTGTGTAAAAGTCTCACGCATGTGGTATCGCCATACTCAGGAGTAGCAGAAAGTGTTTTGGGGTGTATTTGTTGCTATGTACATGCCTATGTGTTATAAATATCCTATAAATTGACAACTTGTTGAAAAATATATTTAACTTCATTAGGGAGCCATGTTATCTGCTGGTGTTGGTCCACTGTGATTTTTCAAGTCCAAAGTCAGTGCAGCCCTCTACCATTAAATTCTAGAGCACTTCATGCTTCCCTCTGCTGACCAGCTTTATGGAGATGTGGATTTCACTTTCCAGCAGGACTTGGCACCTGCCCACACTGCCAAAAGTACCAATACCTGATTTAATGATCATGGTATCACTGTGTTATATATAGCCCGCTGAGCTCCGGATCTCTCACTAGATTCACTGCCACTGAATCCCTTGAGCTCCTTCAATCTTTACAGTGGTATCTTCCTCAAGCATCCAGCCCCCTTCTCTGCTGGGTCCCTAGCTTGGCACTCTAGATACCTCTCAAGCTTCACCCCTGCTGGCCTGGTGGGTCTCTGGCTTGACACACAAGGCTGCTTAGCAAGCTTCACCTCCCTTGACTGGGCCCCTGGCTTGATTCCCATTGAAGTTTCCCGATTCTTCACCGTCCCCGGTTGGTGAGAATACTGCTCCGGTACTTGCTTCAGTTACTCACTGTGGTCCCTGGTAATAAGGCGGATAGTTCCTTACTGGCGGCAGCTTCTCCTCTACCTCCGAACACGACAGGCTCTGCCGACAGAACCGCCACTTTTGGTTGGACTGCAAGCCGCAGATAGCCTAGCAGCCAGATGTGTCCGGGATAGGCCCCATCTAGGGTTGCCACCTTTTCTTCAAGTCAAAGCTGAACACTTTAGTGGCGCACGCCAATTTTTTTTTTATAGTATAAACTATACATATATTTTGCTATTAAATAACATTTCCACAGAGTTCCTCTTTTACATTTGAACTCGCAGAGTTCCCTTTCACTGTAAGGGGGGACTCTTCCCTGAATCCCTTGAGCTCACTCACCCTTGGCAGTCAGTACCTCTCACCCAGACGTATCTGAAGCTGTTGGATTCAAATTTCCGGCCCAACTTTCCTTTTCTGAGGCACAGCGCCGGGGATTGGAGTGTGGGCAGATTAAGAGGGGTAGGGGCGGGGGGCAGATCGAGCCCTTTCTCCTCTCCTGTCTGTGTGTGTGTGTGTTGGGGGGGGGTGTTAGTGCTGGCTTTGGGCAGTGTGAAAGAGTGTAACAGACACTCTCTGCTTAGACAACTGCAGCCAGCAACCCTGCTGGGAAGCCATAGTCCAGTCAAAATAATGTGTCCAGGTTTCAGATGCGTGATTCCAAACCCGAACTGTCCGGGTGAATCCTACACAGGTGGCAACCCTAGCCCCATCTCCGGCCTAGCAACCCAGGCAATACAACACCCATCCACTCAGACAGCCATCCAGGTGGCACAGAACACAGATCACCTGACTCCACCCGAATATATAGGATCTCCCAGCAGGACAAGGGATTCAAGAAAACCCCTGCCCATTGGCTGAGATACATCATATACCTGACCTTGCGCTGCCCTTGCGGCCACCTAGTGGTAGAAGAGAAAAGTGCAACAAGGCCAAACTTAGGGAGAAATCAATAGATCTCTAACAATCAACCAGGATAACTACTCCTGGCAAGTAAATTTGTGAGGAGCAACCCTGCCTAAACTCCAGGGTGATTTTATATATATATATATATATATATATATATATATATATATATACACACACACTATTTTCTTTGTTACATTAGCACTGGCTTGTCACATGGTTATACCCAATTGTATACAGCATTAAAAACAGCTGGAAAATATTCACAGGCATCACTGTGTGAAATCTAGGGTAAGCTGTTCTGTACACGGGACCGGGTCTTGTGGTATTCATGAAAACTTTTGATGCCCCTACAGAAAAACCATGCAAACACGTCCTTTGTGTAGGAGGGTGACTCACTTCCTCTCTCGTTTTTTAGATTGCGGAATGTTTGCAGAGCTGCCAGCATGTATGAATGTGTACAGGATGTGCAGGAAACAGCATGTCATAGGGCAACTACAATATTCCTTGCTATAGAAGCTGACAATCAAAATTTTCTTTGAAACATCTGACAGATGTTTAATAGGCAGTTTCGGTTATAATTTGTTTAAAACATTGGGAAATGAAAACAAAGCTATTCATAATTACATGGGTGCTGTTTTTTAACATGTTAAAGCCCAACTCCTTTTTATTGCCAAGCACCCTCCCTGTAGTGCACCCTACCCCATCATTAAAAAAACTAAAACTAATTATATTTACCTTTATCCTACAGTCTAGACTGTGGGCCCATGCTGGGAGCATTTCCATGATGGTCTGGGCATGAGAAAAGATTACAACTCCTATCAGATTTTTAGGCTAGGTTCAAATTAGTGCAGGTTTAGAACGGGCGCAAAATTGCACTCTTTCCCAACTAGCAGAGAAAGACTCTGCTATTACGCAGATTTACAGCAATGCCATTATTTATTATTGGCACCCCAACACATCTGCTAACGCATGCACCAAAACGCATGGTGCTGCAGCACTATGTGTTTTAATGCGGCACAATTTTGGAAAAGGGTCAGCGACTTATTTTTTGTATTTCTTGCGTGTAGGGCAACCCGCTGAAATTAATGGGCTGCCCAAGAAGTGACGCGCAGAAATGCATGCACGCAGTGTGAACCAAGCTTCATAGCTGTCTATGTCCAGGCTACTAAGATAGAGGGTCTATCTGTCCTGTAGACCACTGTCTCTGGGATTCAAAGTGAAGGAAAATCCAAAATTTTGAGTCGTCACTAGGGATGAGCCGAACACCCCCCCGGTTCGGTTCGCATCAGAACATGTTAACAGACAAAATTTTGTGGGAACACCGTTAAAGTCTATGGGACATGAATGTGAAAAATCAAAAGTGTTAATTTTAAAGGCTTAGATGCAAGTTATTGCCATAAAAAGTGTATAGGGACCCGGGTACTGCCCCAGGGGACATGTATCAATGCAAAAAAAAGTTTTTATAAGTGCCGTTTTTTTCAGGAGCAGTGATTTTAATAATGCTCAAAGTGGAACAATAAAAATGAAATATTCCTTTTAATATCGTGCCTGGGGGTCCCCTTAGTCTGCCTGGAAAGTAGCACATAGTAGCGTTTATAACAGTACTGCAGCAAAATTACATTTCTAAATGGAAAAAATGTCATTTAAAATGGATCACGGCTGTAATGTATTGCCGGATCCCGGCAATATACATAAAAAAAAAATTGGAAAAAAAAAAAACGACGTGGGTTCCCCCCCCAGTCCATACCAGGCCCTTCGGCTCTGGTATGGATATTAAGGGGAACTCTTAATATCCAGAAATAATAATTGATAAAAACAAATGGTGTGGGGGTCCCCCCCCCCAAAATCCATACCAGACCCTTATCCGAGCATGCAACCTGGCATGCCACAGGAAAGGGGGGGGACAAGAGAGCGCCCCCCCCTCCTGAACTGTACCAGGCCACATGCCCTCAACATGGGGAGGGTGCTTTGGGGTCCCCCCTAGATCCCGGCCCCCTCCTTATGTGAATGGGTATCAGGTACATTGTACCCCTACCTATTCACAAAAAAAAGTGTCAAAAAAGTAAAAAACGACAGGAGACAGTTTTTGACAATTCTTCAATAATGGCACCCCCTTGTTAAAAGGGGGCTTCAAGATTCCGATAAGCCCCCCGCCTGCAGACCCCCACAACCACAGGGCAAGGGTTGTGGGGATGAGGCCCTTGTCCCCATCAACTTGGGGACAGGGTGCTTTGGGGGGGGACCCCAAAGCACTCTCCCCATGTTGAGGGCATGTGGCCTGGTACGGTTCAGGAGGGGGGGGCGCTCTCTCACCCCCCTTTTCCTGTGGCCTGCCAGGTTGCATACTCGAATAAGACTCTGGTATGGATGTTTGGGGGGGAACCCATGCCATTTTTTTTTAAATTGGCGCGGGGTACCCCTTAACCACTTCAATACACTGTGTTATATAAATTACACTGCTTGCACTGACTGAATATATAGTCTACGCTAAATGTAGAGTATAATATACATATATTTCAAATACACTGCCACTAACTAACATGCTTGCCTAATATAGCTCAGTTTATCTCTGTGCACACACTGTGGGGCGTGGACTTAGTCCCCCTGAGCCATGTTTGGCTAAAGGCACCCTGCTTTTAGCCAATTATGGCTCTCTCAGCAGAGCGTGCTGTGATTGGCCAAAGCATGCAGGTCAGGTGCATGCTTTGACCAATCATCATACAGCAATGCACTGTGTTCTTGTAGTGCATTATGAGGCGTCCTGCGGTGCTCTAATTTCCCGTGAACGCCCCATAATATTCGCTGTTCGGCGAACAGGCAAACACCCAATGTTCGACTCGAAAATCAAGCTCATCCCTTATCGTCACCAAACAAGAATTGAGGGGAAATCCTCCAGTGGGGACATGTTTCAGTGACAACTAAGGCATTTTCCACACTTTCCTCACTTAGTGGACCTTCACTCTCCAAAGGGACCTTAAACCCTGCCCCTGGCCTTGTTCAATAGAAAAAGCTAGGTGGGATTGACGTGCCCTGCTCATACAGCCTCCAGGGATATCCCTATGATATTTCCCTGGAGGCCTCAGGAGCAAATACACAGATCATAAGGCAGAGCTGGGAGGTACAGCGAGGTTGGATTCACACCAAGATTGCATGCGTCTCACAGCAGGAGTCCGGTGCGTCCCAGTGCTCTGTTTCAGGGACAAATCAGGCCGGAATTTTTGCCTGAATTCGGACCTGAAACAGAGACAAAGACACACAGGACTCCTGTGCAATTCGCTACGCAGATGTGTGAACTGGCTCCATTAAGAGTCACAACCTCCTGTCATGCAATTTGGATGCGGAGAAAATCCACATCCAATTCGCACTAGTGTGAACCCAGCCTGAAGGGCCTGATGCCTAAACTGAGAGGAGATGGCCAGCTCCCAAAAACTGAATAGGCAAAGACGGTGGCTCGGAATACAGGTTGGGGTAGCAGAACAGTGGATTTGAGTAGGTGAGAATGTTTTCTGAAGAGAACCCCCACATAACAGAGGATGGGAAGGGAGAGTAAGCAGTGGGGTCAAATTTTCTGATTTTCTCTGACTTTACGTCTTTAGAACAGGAAGTAAAGTGGAATCTCCTGAGTTTATCAGGGGCAGTTACACTGGGGTGGAAAGGGATACATGATGCTGGATGTGTTTTTCCTACAGGAAATGAGGGGGGCGCTATTTGACTTTCAGCAGCTTCTACTGCACACTGTAAGAAACTCAGCTGTACAACTATGCATGACTGGTGTCATGGCTGGATAGCCTTGATAATTATATGGGCTATTGGAATCACATGAATTTATAAAGGTATTTTGTATAGAGCATGTACAAGCATATTAAAATACCCCTGTCATCAGTGAAGCACAGAGGCTGCCATTGTTGCCCCCCCCCCCATCTCTGTTAATGCAAGTTCCCAGGCTTTAATTCTTGAGTTATTGGCCTGGAACAAGCATGCTGCCAATGAGAGTAAAACAAGTATCAAAATTAATTATTGCTTTACTTTTAGGACAGTGACAGGTATGTATTCTGGATTTGTGGGTCAATGATTCACTAAGCGACAATTCCTTGATAAGGATGACAGCTATGGAACTTGCACCTTTAAAGAAGAATGTTAAAAATGTTAAAAAATACAATTTGTAATATAATGGTGTAAATATATTCAGCTATATGTAAAAGTGTTTTGCACCTGCTGAGGTCTGTTAGGTATTCAATATGCAAATGAGCCCCCTTCCCCAATAAAACCTGACAGCTACAACAATGACTTCACTGTATGAGTCATGCCTACTTAGGGAGATAAGAGGAGAGTTGTGTGAATTTCAGCTCTCTGTGATGACTTTCTTTCTAATTATTGCTCCAGATCCTACAGGTTATACTTTTAATAGGTCTAGCACCATCTAGTGGCAAGGGAAGGAAGAGGCAGGCACCTAAAAGAGGTGTTGGGTTTCATCTATTTTTATATTAATGAGTTGCCTGCCGGGAGGTACAGAGGAGTTATAAAGGCATAATAAATGTTTGAATTTTTCTGCATCTGAGAGACTGTTAGAGCTCCATGAACCCCAAGAGCAGTAAAGTCTCTGGTCACAAACCTTTAAAGTGTAAGGTCACCTTTTCAGAAAAAAAATGAAAAAGGTGAACGGGCACCCTACACCCTTCCTAGCACCCACTGTCCTCACTGCACTTACCTTTGTGGGTGATTAGCTGTCAGTGCCCATGCAACTGTAACTCTTGGAATCTGAATTCCCCTTCTTTCTGTAGGGCTTCCGGGATGGATAAGAGTGATTCCAAACTGGTCAAAGCAGTCCTGTGCCAGCGCTGTTCAATCAAAATTGCTCTGATCCATCCTGGAAGCTCTACAGAAAGAAGAGCAGGGATTTCAAATCTCTGAAACGCTACATTGGCTGCGTAGGCACTGACCGCTCACCACCCACAAAGGTAAGTGCAGCGGGGACTGGGAAGGTGGGGAGGGTGTAGAGTGTTAGTTTACCTATTCATTTTTTTCTGAAAATTAACTAACCCTTTAACACAAGGTATCTCTATTTCATCCATATGACTGTCATATTCAAATCTTCCTGATGCAAAGTAAAATTTTGGTAACATTTTTGAAAACAAGGTTCCTTATCCCGGTGTGGTAACTTTGTGAATTAAGCACGATAGGGCTGATTTATAGAACAATAGAGCGTGCACACACACACTTATAAAGGCTTGTACATGCTATAGCTTCAATTTATAAAACATTCGTTGGATGAACGCCACACACATTCATGTAGGCTGCGCAAATATCGGCCGTAATTTTTACTTCCTATGATCCTTAGCGCCATCTAGGGGCCATAATGCGGTAAAGTTGTCTGGAAAAACCTCAATGAGAAAATATACAGAATTTTGGCCACTAGGTGGGGAGAACTATCATAGGAATCAATCTATTACAACCTGACCTGCACAAATATGTGCGATGTTCATCCAACAAATGTTTTATGACTAGACCCTGATGTGTGGTGACTGGCATTTTTCTGCACTTGATCAACGGCAGTACCCATAATGGTACATAGAATGCAATTGTTTTCTATGTGCCCTGTTCACACTGCAACACTGCCTTCACCACAGTGGAGAAATGACTAAAATGTCACTTTTACATTTTAATTGTTATTTAAAAAAATAAATAAATAAGGGTTTACAATCACTAACATGTTATACTTACCTGCTCTGTGCAATATTTTGCACAGAGCAGCAATAAATCACCTCTTCTCGGGTTCTCTGCTTGTGCCCCTGGCTCCTCCCCCACAAAATACTATGGCATAGGAGGGTCCTTCTTGAGGTGCTGCTTGGGTCACATTCTGAGTCCCCTATTGGCTGTCAAGTGGCAGGGTCCTCTTAGGTCTTGGTGACATCATAGTACAAAATGCAGTGCTGGATCTCCAGTCTTCATTCCCAGAAGGGAGGCACCAGTAAGGGAGGACGCATGACAGCAGACTTAAAGTGGTTGCAAACCTCAGACATGATATATGAGCAAAGCATATCCCTCTACAGTGTGTACTTGTCTTGATCCACAGCACTTATGCCGCATACACACGATCGGAAATGCCGCCAGCAAAACTCTGATGAGAGCTTTTTGTCGGAAAATGCGACCGTGTGTATGCTCTATCAGTCTTTTGCTGGCGGAATTCCAGCCAGCAAAAAGATTGAGGGCGTGTTCTCTATTTTTCGGTCGGAAAAAGTTCCTATCCGAAAATGCGTTCATCTGTATGCAATTCGGACGCGCAAAAAAATCACGCATGCTCGGACACATTGAACTTCATCTTCTCAGCTCGTTGTACGTCACCGCGTTCTTGATGGTCGAAAGTTCAGAGAACTTTTGTGTGACCATGTGTATGCAAGGCCTTGAGTGGAATTCCGTCGGAAAAACCATCCAAGTTTTTTCTGACGGAAATTCCGATCGTGTGTACGCGGCATAAGTGTCACATTTTTGCTGCTGCTTTGTGCCTTGGTTATTAGCATGAATCACTTCTGACAAGTTTTTCTGACACCAAGAGAAAAATGGTGACAGGGGAGGGACCTCCAGCTGATTGACAGGCTCAACTCTGATCCTGTGTGAAATGGGGTGTGTCCCTTCCGTCCAATCAGCTGTCAAAGCTCTCCCCACTGAGCTCTGCAGAGGGTAACTTCAGCTCTCAGAAAAGCTTTAAAATTCA